>CM060203.1:6845801-7327917 GCA_030562195.1 Nipponacmea schrenckii | reverse complement strand
AATTCAGTTTCATTTAGGTGATGCCATTGACTTTTAAGAAGAAACACTATTTTTAACTTTCTGAGGCAAGCCATGTACACAAGGGTGAAACAATATCTCGCTATTCGATTCAATACAATACAAAAGTCATACATAGAACATACTTGTCAATAAGATCAATGAATGACTCATTAACAATACAAGGTTTTAATATCTTCTCACTTAAGATAGTCTTTTGGCTTTGTGCAATTTAAGTAGATGTTGAATCAAAGTTCAAATTACTGTATTGTTCCACCCCCAGTGTGTGTAAACAATCAAAATAATTGAAAATAAAATCCAAACAATGGAATTCATAACTTCCAAATAAACTAGAAATGAAACAATTTGAAATAGAGATAAAGATTCATATACCAATTCCCTGTTCTTTACTGTTGTCATGAGAGAACGGTAGTAAATCTGACAGTCGGATAGTAAATCTGAAAAATCCATTTTATCCTGAATAAAATGATATGAGAAATTCCAAGAAAATCAAAGGGCTATGTTTACTAAATGTTTGACTAATAAAAAATTAGTCTCAGACAGAACCTGGAATTTTTTAGCTATTCTAATCCATAATGATGTTCACAACTTTCCTCAAAATTTCAGCTCTCAAATCCATATGTATCCATAATAATCAAGGTTTGAAAGTCGATCACTTATATAGGAAAAACATATACAGAAAATGCAGGATGAAACTGGTAAAGGGATTGTAAAGAGGTTTTGTAGCCTTTGTGTGTGTATAAGGGACAGTGATAGCTTTTATATGAGACATTCAAACTGACCGTCAGATCACGTGGTTCCTGTTATTCAAGAAAAATGTAACCTGGTGTGACAGCATGTCTTATAATAACTATGTATAACGCCCCGTACACGATCATCCTAGTCAACGTCTCACAGAAAACATCACATTCGGTTATGTTTTTCTTTTAACAGGAACCACGGGCATCGGATGAAAAGTTTGAATACCGGTATCTCAAATGGTAGTAATAAGTGTCCCTGATACACACACAAAGGCTAGAAAACCTCTTTACAATCCCTTTAAGGTACAGGTTCCAGGTCTTCGAACTGGCTGAACATTCCCCTATAAGTCCTATAACTATTGTAGGATAAGTTACACTCCTTAATAACCTTTTTATAACTTAACAAAGAAATAGAAGAAATATTTAATTCTGTAAGCTATATTACTTACTCTGCATCATCACTTTTCACATATACTCTTGCAGCAATCATCCCATGATGTAATACTTTGGCCGGCCAAAACACTGGAGTGTTTTTTAATTTTGCCCAAACAAACATTTTTGAAGGAATCAAATCACTCTGCAAGAAAATCAATAACTAACAATATAACATTTGTACACAGGCAGGGGGTAAGAGCACTAATTTGCTAACCTTTGGGTCAAATGTAGATTGCAGCTGAGGTTAAGATAATGACGTCCTCCTCTAGACAGTCCAAGGCCATCGTCAGTTGGAAATCGATTAGAGTAGACAAATGATGCTGTACTGGCAAAATTTTAGTGCACTGGGCATGGTGTTGTTCATCTCCAATTTATCTTTCATTGGTATTAAAATCAAGAATGTGGGATGTCAAACTCCATTTCTAAAAATTTTAGACCTACCAAGGCCAGGGCCTGTAACTACAGAGAGGCAAGGGGTTGAAGGGGCAATGCCCCCAACCCCAAAAAAAACTACTAACTAGTGTTCTCTCCTAATTTATTTATAGTATAGCAGTATAGGTCTACTTTAATTTGTTAATTTTTTCAAAGGGAAATGAAAATACCATAGGCTAATCATCATAGGCCTAAATTGATTTTGTCATGAGTAGGTAGGTAAAATCGGTAAGCAGCGTCGACCATCGTCAACATAATAATAAAGAGACCATGATGGCATTGCATGTCATTGGCATTGCGACTTTTAATTTTATAAGCCACGTTCTAAAATTTGTTGGCCTTAAGAAGTTATGCCCTTTTTTAATCCATATCCAAACGTAACACAAAAATCTCGTGGATTTTTGACACATATATGAATCTATGATAAATTAACTGTGTAAAATACTCACGTAATTTTAATTTGAATAAAAAGTTTCACGGAAGCATGGTCGCCATTTTAGTTAAGTTTACGCAGAATTATTAAGACATCGTATGAGCGTGCGCGAAATCAAAAGCATCCATTGGATAATGGCATTTTAAAGGGCGTTCCATTCAATTTCATTGGCTTAAAAAGAGTTGTATATGATAACTTCAATACCAACACAAAACGAAAAGTGGAATCGTCCGAAAATCGACAGAATTGTTACGGACATAGTGATGGACGCCTTTCTTATGAAACTTTTGCATGCGTGCTTCTTAGACCCATAGGAACCCAACTGACATACCGGGAAAAATTTTCTTATGGGACTAAACACCCATGCAGAAAAAAGTCGCACAAGGTCTTTTTGAACGTGTAAAAAGTCTCGAAAGGTGGCACTGACGAGAACGGACGGACAGACAGACAGACAGACAGACAGACAGGGGCGACTACAATATACGCCCACATTTATGTGTGGGCGTATAAAAAACATTGTCAATTTTTTCCATTCATTTTATTATAAACCAATCCCTGTGGATTTTTAAAAATTTCAATTGTCAGTTCTTTCCACCTTGTCATACTAAACCAACTTCTCAGAACTATCAACTGCAAAGCTTGCCACATATTTTTCTAGCTATGTCTTTATATACTAGTGCCTGTGGGCTGTCAGGTTGGGATATTACAATAGGAGTCCCTTCATCACAGCTTTTTCTAATAAACTTGGTTAAAGGGACATCACCTAAAAATAAAACAATTATTGACAATCATTATGCCACTCAATGAAATAGATTTTTACATCCAACTGATTTGTTTATTTATGTTCTAATGCAATGTAAGTTTTCTATCCTAATGATACTGAAAATAAATGAAGTAGTACTATTGCTCTGTGCCTTATTGTGCAATTGACACAAAAAGGAGTTTGTATTCGTGATATTTTGCAACATATTGGGCTAATAAAATGAGTTTTACATCCCACCATTCTAACAATTCAAAGGCAATGACTCAAAAACATTTTTCCAATACAAAAAAATCCAACAAGACCAAAATTGCATTGAAATACACAAGAATTAAGTTTTCAAAAATCAGATAAAAACTGCAGCCCCTATTCTATCTACATGAAATGTTTACAGGTGTACAGGTAGGTATTTATATCTATATGAAGTGTAGACAGATGGATAGACAGGGTATTATATCTATATGCTATGTAGACAGAAGGACAGACTGGGTATATCTCCATGAAATGTAGACAGAGAATTTTTTCTAAATGAAATTTAGACAAATGGACAGTCTGACAGGGTATTGTTTCTATATAAAGTTTGATCAAGATTAGATAAAAACTGCAGTCTCTTTTATATCTACATGGAATGTGGACAGATGTACACGGTATTATATGTACACACTACAGACAGTATTATATGTACATGAAATTTAGATAGATGGACAGACAGGGTATTATATGAACATGAAATGTAGACAGGTGGACAGACAGGATATATCTTCCTGAAATGTAGACAGATGGACAAACAGGACATTGTTTCTACATGTAATGTGGACAGATTGACAGAAAATATTGTACTGGATCAAAGATTAGGGGTTGAAGCTGATCCACACAATTTGAAAAGATAACATAGCATAATTACAAACATAAATATCGAGCAATGATAATTATGCACATCCAAGAATGATTTCAAACACAACTCAAATGAACTACGAAATGCCTTGAAGCATTTAACATTGTTGAAAACACGACTGATGTGCACAAATACAATAAAATTTACCTAAAATTTCTGTCTGAATGTCTTGAGCTACAGCCAAGGCTCCATTATGACCAAATATATGATCTTGATAACCACAATTACTACACGTAAAAACTGACATGTTTTGGACTATGCCTAGTAAAGGGATGTTCACCTTTTTGAACATTTCAGCCCCTCTTCTAGCATCTGCTAGGGCCACATCCTGGGGGGTTGTTACTATTACAGCTCCTAGAAACAGAAAAATGTTTTTTTTTTTGTATATTCAAATATGTCATGAAATTTTCAACATGCACAGCCAACAACACATAGTGTCTAAGTTATTTCTCCCATTTGAATGACTAGATACATATACAAAGGCTAAATTATAAAACTGTGTAATAAGAAGTTTACATGTAAATTGAAGCAGTAACTTTCCCTGATACACTTCCAAAGGCTCTGTTTTCTTATCCCTTTGACAAGATAGACACAAACTAAACCAATAAGATTACTTCTACTACAATTCCTGAACACTATTATTCCAGGAAAACCAGATGATAATGACACCAATTGCTACAATGATGTTATACTGTTGTGATACCAACCTGATACTGGTATATTCTGAGATATAGAAAGTTGTACATCTCCAGTTCCTGGAGGCATATCAACCACTAAATAATCTAGAGGACCCCAAGCTACCTACAATATACAGAAAGATTTTATCTATCACCCAACCCCAGTACAGATACGCAATAGTTCTCTCTCTGAGCATTTCATTTATTCTTAACATAATACAAATTGCTAACCTGTCTTAATAATTTCTGTATAGCTGACATAACCATTAACCCTCGCCAAACTACAGCCGAAGTTTCAGCCACTAAAAATCCCATTGACATACTGAAATTTAAAGAGCGAGAGTGTGCTAGCTAAATAACATATACTTTTCAATAGAACCCATATTTCTAATTTACTATAAGTATTATAACCATTTCATCATTGCAACAAAGATAAGAAATTAAGAAAAAAAAACATGTAAATTGGTGCAAACTACTACTTTAGTATACAAACCACAGACTCAGCCAATAAAATAGAGAATAACTGGCAGGAAAGCAAAACAGGTAAGACTTTTTGAAGTGATTGCCAAAAACAAATATTGCAAAACTCTGTAACCAAACAGAAGATAAAATTGCTCACCATTTTATACCATAGTTCATCAATGGTACCATCAAATTCTCTGAAAATAAAATTATAATTAACAATACAAACAATCAAAGCTATCCAGTTTCATTATTCAACTTGCCAAAATAAATTGAAATCTGTTACTGATTATATTTAAAGAACACACAATGCAGTGTGTAATGAGAGATATTATATAAGGAGAGCTGAATGAGTCAACTGGTTCTTTACATTTGGATAAAACACCTTATGGTACACATGGTCTCAGCTTACTAAAGCTTTGCATGTCTGCCCCTCTAAGCCCTACGTTGCTTAACTTTGAACTCAGTTGATGATCCCATTATTCCAGAGTTAGAAAGGTCTTCATACTTGAATCAAGGATTGGTTCACCACATAAATTCATCATTGTGGGCAGGGACGGACCATAAACATCAGCATCCAGTAGTCCCACTTTTTTATCCTTGCAAAAAAATGAAAAAGAATAAAGTAATGCAAAGGGAAAAGAACTGAACTGAAATGTCTTTTAAGGATAATAATTATAATACATTATAAACTTTCAAAATAATACAGCCCTTGTTTCATTTGAAGAGTACTTACTGTTGTTCTGTTATTCTTTCCAAAGATTTCAGAAACATTTACCGAATGACAGCTGTTGGTAGCCTACAATCGTCCATTAATGCATTTTGCCTTTTAACATTTTGATATCTACAGATTAACTGATTTTGATTAAATTTTGTGTTCCAATGATGAAATGACAAGCAAAAAGAAAAGTGCTGGATAGATTATGAAGTGTCAATGGGAACTTGCATAGTTACCTGTTCATTTGACTGTAATGCTAGGGCTAAATTCACTGAAATACAAAACAGATTACCAGCTTTCTGTATATTCATCAAAATATTGATATTACTAGTTGATAAAGTTGTAATATCCGCTACCGTATATTGACAGTTGATATTTTTCTATTAAATCACTATAAGTGCTATCTAAAGAACTTAACATAATCAAACAGAAAGTTACCTGCTGTAGTTGATTTGCCCACTCCACCTTTTCCAGAAGCCACCAATATAACATGATTTACGCCTGCTATTTCTAGCTTCTGTGGCAATCCGCGAGCACGAACTTCCCCTGTGGATGACTTGCCCTGATAAAAAATACCTCAATCTTTATCTTTTTAGACTAAGGTTTGGTAAAGAAAGTAATTATATAACTAAGAGCATAATTGACTTCATACCTACTTAAAATAACTGTAAAAACTAGGGTAATAAAAGTGTCTCTCAATATCACCTAATCTGAGTGAAAGAAAAATTCCATAATATGGTCAGTGGAATTTTCACGTAGGCCTATAGCCTTTGACATGTGACACTGTGCAATAACATGTATGAAAAGGATATCTAAGAAATCAACTCCGAGCCATTTAACTGTTGTCTGGCATAGGCTATTCCGAAACCACCCGAGCAAAACAAATGAACAATATATGGCACCTTTATTCCAAAAGGATTTTCATGACTAGAATACGTACGACATAAGCATGTGTACGGAGTACGCCTCAATATGTTTACTAAACTATTAATTAAACGCTGATCTTTCATTTTAAACTTTGATTCGTTAGATTGATCAACACCTAAACCTTTCGACAAGAGTTATCTCTTTTAAGGTGAGGAGTTATCTTTCCTTGGTATGCTTAAAAATGATTATTCAAAAGCGAAATATCTTATGTTTTTCGGAAACAAAGCATTAGCGTTTGCCATTTAGGCATACCTTTCTGGTGCACTTTTAAAATGGTGATATTTGAAATAGAATTGTACTTTACCTAATTTCGTTTCAGTTTTATATTTAATTGCAAATTTGTTACCAAAATGTCTGTTTCTGGCATTCGATATTTCTGCTTCTGTGGCAATAATTCGAAAATCTATCTATTTCCGAAAAATGCAGTCATTTGTGGGTAAAAAAAATTTCTAGCTAGGGCAAATCGATTTTCTTATGTAAATAGTTGTGTTTTTTTAGGTCTAGATCAAGTCTGCGAATACAAAAATTAAAGTATTTGTCATTTTGTGAAGCCGAAGCGAACAAAGAAGATTTGAAAATCTGCTTGAATTTTATTAGTAGGAAAAGTATATAGGTTGAGCTTTGTTGAATTAATTATTATGCATACTATGGCTGTTTTGCATGATTGAGGGGCATGCTCACTCTTATTATTTGTCTCCATCAATACAGTAAATATAGATTGTTTAGTAATTTCAAGTTATTTTCAAGGCAGGGCATCTCATTAAGAGTCCATAGCCTATAGGCCTATATTAGAATGTTTATATTGGCTACTCTATTCCAGATATTATTCCAACAAAATCCAAAAACCAAAAGATTTGATTCAGCCACCAAGGAAATTGAAAAGATTTTTCGTTGATAAAATTAGGCCATTAATACAAAAATCTGAGAAAATAGCTTCAAAAAAATTTCCTAGGGCTTTTAACGTCTACCACAGACTAAAAACTGGTATGCATATATCTCCTCTTCTTTTATCCCAGTTATCCAGTTACCTGATTAGTATATGGTGTACCAGTTATAGTCAATAAAGCTTTGTTCACCTTATCTTAGTGCCTAAATTAGATACAACAAAGTGGATTAATTATTAAATGTCACAGCTCAACTGTAATTTTGACTTGGTAATCATTTCAGGAACATCAAACTTTTCATCTGATATAATGGTATATGTTCGTGTATTATTTGAATTAAGAAATGGTAAAAAGGTTGGAGAGTTTTCGCTTTCAGAGTTATTAATATATAGTCAATTGAGAAAAGATATATGGCTTTTGACACCTCTAATATGTATTTGTATTATGCCAATGGGAGTTTGGATTCTTCCTATTGCGTAAGTGTGTTTTGATGTTTCTCAATTTTGGCTAGAATTCACATCAACTGGATATTAACTAGTTGTCAGTGGATTTGTAATGTATTATAATAGAAAGGCTATGTGAATTCTGCAATATGGGGCGAATTGAAAACGAGTTTCACATAATCCTTGAATGTACTCTTTACAATGATATTCGCGAAACCTATATTAGACATTATATACCTCATACCTCAACCGAAACTTTTTATAATATCATCAGTTCTCCTAATGTCAGAATTGCCTTATCAAAGTTCATCTATTATGCACTGAAGATGAGAAACGCTTTCCCCACTTAATTGTGAGCTATATTATCCCTAGGTTTTTCACTCAGTTTACAAAATATTAATTTATTTATATTTAATCAAATTATTTATTAGTATATTGCACATATTGTACATACACTTTATAACCATATTTCACCTTTATTCCAAATTCGATGTGAATATGAACTTATTCCATTACTGTAGATATGTTCTATGGGTCGTTGACCTTCAAACGAAATAAACTATTATGATACATTTTAAAATAAATAAGTCCGTCATATTCGATAGTGCTTTTAATTTTTGTAATAAACTCAGTTAATAACA
This sequence comes from Nipponacmea schrenckii, assembly GCA_030562195.1. NCBI lineage: Eukaryota > Metazoa > Mollusca > Gastropoda > Lottiidae > Nipponacmea > Nipponacmea schrenckii. The sequence continues at coordinate 7,319,452 of CM060203.1, read as the reverse complement.
TTGATGTGGCATTAAAGTTTGTCAACTCAGGATACTTATCAGAGAGGCTAAGCTAATATGTATTACTGCATTCTGGTTCTATATTAAACTTTCATTCAGAGTGTCCACATGTAGTTGATAATAGTGATTTTGTATAAATTTGTTCACATGGCATTTCTGGTCATTTAGCATCCTAACATAGTAAATACTTTTTATTTGGGATTCCAGGTTCCTTTTTCCAAAGTATCTGTTATCTTACCATTTCTGGACAAAACAACAGAAAGAAAAATTCTATACTCAATATTTAAAGAAACGGTTGTCCCATTGTCCTGATGTCTTGAAGTCCTTCAATTCTAATAGTGAGTGCATTGAAGATAAAAATCTTCAAGAGAAAGTATTGAGGATGATACAAGAAGTAAGAAATTATTTCTTTTGATTGTATTTATTTGCTTTACTAGTCAAGACAACACACGAGGCAGAGTATACTCACTCTAACAGGACATCTGATGGCACTATTTTACTAGGTTTGCCAATATAGGTATATAATATTAATTAAGTGATACACACACACTGTCAAAATAGCTTCATAAAGTCTAAGTTTAAAGAATTGAATATCAACATCTGGTTCTCCTCAAATGTAAGTTAATATGGCAATGCTTTGGTGTTTCCAGCACCATGCAATAAGTTTATTTCATATTTTCATATGAATGCAGATTAGAAAGAATAAGTCCCAAGATAGAGAGAAGATTTTAGAAGTTCTGCCCCTGTTTCGTGGTAAACCTTTCAACCTTGACAAATTATCAATAGGTTATAGGGTGAGTTAATTTTGACCGATGTTGCTAACTGCTCTTTTTTTTGTAAATTAATTCTAGATTTTTAAAGTGCATAGGAAAAAACTATTTGCTAATTGCTAAAATTAAGGTGCTCAACTATACAGTTGTCACCTAGCTAGAGTTGGAAAAACTGGGTTTGGATTATTAGTTGCTAATATTGATTAGCAGACAACAATTTTTCCATGAAGGGAAGGATGGGGTGGATTTGGTATACAAGTTAATTTCAAGAAGCTTCTGTTTTTCTAAAAAATCAAAAATTAATATTTCAGTGGCATTTAGCCAAGTGTCTTGGTCTATCTGTAAGAAACAGTCAGCTAAAACACGACTGTTTCATATTCCTGAATATAGATAGAGCGATGACAAGAGAGGGCCTACTCACTTTAAAAGATGAAGAGATTGAAGGGGTAGGTAGCAGCATTATAAAAATTGTAGACACGTCAGTTTTCTATATCGTGAAGTTATTTTGATCACTGAAACATATCTTGTCAAAAGCAACAACTTGTAAATTTTTGTATTCCAATATTGCAACGTCAGATACTGTCCAATAAAAATTACTCTTCAATGTTAAATCTTATATATGATTCTAATCATGGTACTGTTTGACCAAATACTAACTTGAGTAAATTCAGGATATTATTTCAAGATTAAAGGGGCACAATCTTGATTTTTAGTGGTCGTTTTTGGCCTTTGTTACATTTAAACAGTCCTCAGAAATACTCAAGCTCTAAGAAAATCGCAAAATACCTTGAAATATACCTCAAAAATTTCACTTTTTATTTTTTTTCCGTGCTGTACGCGGCTGGTCTTCAGTCAGTCTGAAAATTGTGTGTCCTGTTGACAAAATCTACAATTGTTATTACATGTACTTTCTTTTTGTTGTATCAGTGTGGGCCTGCGCAGTAGTCTATTTATAACTCTTTGATTTTCCAATATGGCAGGACGTTCATAATATCTTAAGACATTATGATTTTCAAACACGGATAAATATGTATACCCATGGATTTGAAGGCTCAAATTTCAAAGGTAAGCTCTGTAGACTATGTCTGATTAGCTAACAAAAGATTTCATGTGTTTGAGGCTGTCGGATGATTGTCCGAAACAAATCAAGCCTGTGCCCCTTTAAAAGTAAGAGTTTTCTTTTCCAGGCCTGCTACGCCAGGGGAGTAGATCCAGTGGGTTTAAACAGAGAAGAAAAATTAAAATACCTAAGACAGTGGGTTGATATTACTCACAAGATTGATGGTAAATTGTTTCATTTTCATTTTGCAAAAAAAACTGTTCACTGTTATCATTTGGAGGCCAGACTAGCTCTGTCAGAGAGTTGCAATAAGCATCATTGTCATTTGCATTGTCAAGATGGTTCTGCGTTGACTTACATTAGTAGCGTTTTCAAATAGAGGTCCACCCATCTTAGGCCCCCTCACCTAATAAAAAGGAACTGTCCAGCTTAAAGACAGAATCTTTAAGTCATTTCTTTATAAAGTAATTTTGTAATTCCAGAATCCAGTGCGTCACTATTACTTCATCTACCAATATTTCTGGCTTACACCCACCCAGCCAATAGAAAACACCTAACACTCAAGTCTTCGTAATTATGGTGCCAAGATTATTAACACTAGGGTAATTTGAGACAAAAAATATTGCATTTAGCTTTCTTTTCAATTGTTTGCAACAGGAACAAATATATGAGTGACAATGAAGAAAATTATCACCCGTAGCAAATGTGTTTTAGGTGTTTAGTTATGTACTTGGTTTGGTGCATGTTTACTGTGATAACTTTAAAACTTTGTCAATATTGGCATTTTCAGGGAAAATGTGATAGATTGGCACTTAAGATTCTATATGAGAATTCCTATGTATATTTTGTTATTCAATTAATGATTATAAAATATTTTAAAAAATTCCCTTTTACATCACTTTTTCTTTGCTGCTTAAATTACAAAATCTGATTGTATGGACATACTAAGAAAATACCCTGTATTCATGAGAATTATGAAAATACCCTGTATTCATGTGAAATTATGAAAATAGACAGCCAAGTAAGTTTTCATGCCCTTTATTGTCTAAGACATGTTATAAATACAGAGCGTTACTGAACTACTGTAAGTTAAAAACATATAGGTTTTTTTTATCTTCACAACAACTACAATATAGATAAATATATAGAAATATATATATAAACACAGATTTCCACATCATAATTCATTGACACCAATTCAAGTAGAAACGGCTTACAATAATTATAATAGTAAATATTCTCTAGATCTAGTTCCAAACCAATTAGTTTCCACAGCTCATTGGCTACTTTTCAACTTAATTAAAATACAACTCAATATATATTGTTTCATACATATTTTGTGGGCTTTAGGGATATTCTCACTCACTTTGTGAATGTCCCTGAAAAGGTGAAGTTACCCACAATAAATAAACAAACTTTTAGAGCTATATCTTAATTAGATGGACAATGAAATATCATTAGCTGAATTTAAATAAGATTGACAATGAAATATCATTAGCTGTATTTTAATCCAATTGACAATGTGATATCATAAGCTGTATTTTAATCTGATTGACAATGTGATATCATTAGCTTTATTTTAATCTGATTGACAATGTGATATCATTAGCTGTATTTTAATCCGATTGACAATGTGATATCATTAGCTGTATTTTAATCCGATTGACAATGTGATATCATAAGCTGTGATTTAATTACATTAACAATCTGATATCATAAGCTAAATTTTAGTTAAATTGACAATGAAATAACACAAACTGTATTTTTTATGAGATTGACAATGTGATATCATAAACTGTATTTTAATTACATTGAAATATCATAAGCAATATTATAATTACATTGACAATGGAATATCATAAGCTGTATTTTAATTAGATTGGCAATGGAATATCATAAGCTGTATTTTAATAACATTTACAATTAAATATCAAGAGCTGTATTTAAATTTAAATCACATTTCCATTAAATTGCTAAAAGTTTTATTAAATTGCTTTTAATGTATAAGTCTAATAATTTCTCATGGAAGCATGTTATGTAAAACAATTAACGACATTAACATAATTTCTAAAACAAAATTCAGTTAATTATTAGGGATACATTCATTTATTTTGTTAGCTTGACTAGCTGAAAGAACTAAACGGGATATGGTCATGTCATACCCTCTGGTGAAGAAAACAAGATTCTTATGTCATCCTAGCAAATCAAATTAAATATATAATTCTCATAATTTTCATGATTATGATTATTTTTGATCACTTGCTATTGCAAATTTATTACCGAAGTACAACATATTCTTTTGGGAGTAAAATTCTTAAAGAAAAGAAAAATTGCACAAATTGTAAATTTGTTAAAAATTATGATTTGATGAGTTGTACACACAATTTCCTTTAAAATCTGACTAGAACCTTACATAGGAGTTGTTAAAAAATTAAAAGACGAATTGCAAAATCACTACTCGTAAAAAATGCCATGTAATTGATACAATTTCCTTCAATTATTGTAGAACTATGAACTTCTGCATCCAACTTTATAAGAAGAGTTTTCAGTTCTTTATGCCAGTGTTTAAATAAGTTCCTTACCTACAAGGGTATGGTTATTTCATCTATTTTGATCAAAGAGATTTCAGCTAAATTGGGCTTATTATGGTATGAATGAAAAAGAAAGCTTTATGATTTTCATGAGTCCTGTGAATGTGAATGACATCTAAAACATATAAAATAAAAATGATATGTCTAACTAGGAGATTCTTATTGTAAGTTTTCTACCTTTGGCATCAAAATTCCAATAACATTTAAAAGCATATTTGTGTTTCAAACATATTTGACAAAATTCTTAACCTTTCTCTTCAAGTCACTAGTGAGATTAGAAAAACCTTGGATAAAAAGCCTCAATTACACACTGCTCAGCTTTGCTATCTTTCAATTACACTACTATTGGTTTCACATTCAATCTTACAAAGAGCCATGAATTTTGTCAAACATGGATCATACGAGGGCATAAACGATCATACTGTACAATAAACAAAGAAGTAGAATTTATCACAGCTCAGTTTTAAGCAGATCTGATTTCTGGTTACCCTTACTATTGCAAGGTACCCCGTCATAAACAAAACAACAATAAAGCGAAATAAAAAGGTCAATTTTTTTCGCCAGATTTGTAGTGAGATTTTAGTTCCATTATTGTGTCAAACAAAATAATTCAAAAAATGATTTTCTAGCTTAAACATGTTTCAAGATATACTTAAAAAATACTGGTGCTTTTTCTCATACAAATTGACCTTAAAAAAAGGCCAGAAAACATCCTGCAATACCGAATTAAATTATTTCCAATATAACAAATATAATTTGAACAATATTAAGTATGGAATAATTCAGCAGTTTTCAGAATTCTACCCCATTTTCAGTCCAGAAACTGAATTGTATTCAAAAATAATGTAAAAGAGATATAGTCATATAATTATTGACCTGATAATCTAATAGAACTTGCATTTTTCAGTTCAGAAAAAAGACCAAAAATTTTAAAACATTAGGCAGTCTTAAATTTTAATGTAGTTCACTGATACAATACTAGACTAATCCTTATTCTGAAATGTGATTAAGTTACTATCTAGAGGACTATATCCCTTTACTCTATTGCCATTTTGTCAACCACAATAGCATTAGCTAGAACACACAGTAAATTCAGTTCTACTTTAAACAATAAGAAAACCAATAAAATATTTCATAAAAATTGTTAAAAATAAATAAACCGGTGAACAAGGTGGTGAAAAAAAGTCACCATGTAAATCCTGGTTACTCTTAATACAACAATAAAACAACAGATAACATTTAATTGTTACAGACCACATTTCATCTATAAATATGATTCTAAAATTCAGGACAAATTTTCAAAAAACATGTTTGATGTATCAATAACCATATTACAGATGAATTAAATCTGAATGGTTAATCACTAAACCTATCACTAAATTTAGTTGTTTTTGTGAATTTCTTTCAATTAAAATTGATTTTTATTGTTTCTGTCATCTGATCAAGTTTAACTCTGCATTAAACCTATATGTAATTAGAAAACCGATTTGACCAAGTGACCAATCACATGAATCTGTATTTCTAGATAAATTTAAGTCAAGGCCAAGGATTTTTTTTATAAAAAAAAACATTACTGGGTAATCAAATAATGTGATAAGTTTTAGTACATGATATTGATAAAAGTGAAAAGAAATGATCAAAAACTACATAAATATAAGAATCTACAATATTAATCTGGATACATCAACACCATTTATATACAAATACATTATAGATACATTATCTTCTGCAACGTAAACTTTGGCTAAGAAACGAGATCGCTTTTGGACACAAACAATTCTGCATGAAATTTTGCCTTTGAAAAGCTGTACCCTAGAGTTCAAATAATTTTGATAGTGAACAGAGAAAAACAAAGCAGACCTGTTGAAAACAGCAAAACTATTTGCACCAATGACAAGCACTATTTTGGGTGATATGATTTTGTATTGCAAATTCATTTGTTTAAATCTCAAGAAACACAAATCACAGAAACACAAATATCAATTTTCACATTTGATCGATTGCAAGACCAACATTTGTGGTTTTAAAAATATTTCCAGACCACAAATCACTAAACTACGCAGAGACTATTTCAACAATAGACTCTTTAATAATTTCACCAAAATTGGGACTACCTTTGTCCCCATGTTTGCCTACTTTCGATTTCCATTTGCCAATTTCTAAGGTTTCCCCAGTTTTGAGGCCTTGATCCTCAGAATTGACACTTTCGTAAGTACCGAACCCCTCTCCACAACTGTCCATGGAACTTTCCGAATGAAGTGAAAGTCTTTCTGATTGGTCCAAAGGTTGAGTTCCGTCATCATCCAGAAGACTGTCATTGGTTGAAGATTCGCTGGTGTCTAGTTTGGTCATGTGACTTGAGATGACAGGACAATTTTCAGCTAACTGATCTCGAGTGGTTGTGGTCATTGTTGTATATGTGGATAAAACAGGTTGCACGCCAGTCAGATCTGGGTAGGTTTTGGGAGGATTGTTCCAAGTCAGTTTACCTCCTTCTGATGACTGTATTGGGTTCAACATGTTTGATATGGGTTTATACGAAGTGGTTGAAGGTTTCAAATCAACATATTTTGGTTGGGATTCAGCTGGAGTTGGAACAAATTTTTCCTCGACCTGACAAAACTTGTGGTTTGTATTTTCTTTGATGACAGTAAATTTATTCAGTGATCCTTCGTATGATGTGGCAATTTCAGCTGGGTTGTCTGCCCTATTATACATTTTATAGCTTAAGTCATTGTCAAGGGTATTGCCGAGGCTATTGTAAGTTTTAAATGTATCTGTGGTAGCTATGGTGTTATGTGAACAATCAGTATAAGCCGCCACATCTTGTTTAAAATCGTAAATTGGATGAAGACCAGTGTTATGGTAACCATTTTTCTCGTTTTGGTTGTAAATGATATTTTGTAAATTTTCCGGAGGTGTTGCCATAGTAATGTTAGCCATGTTGTTTGGATTTTGTAAATAGTTTTGATTCATAAGGTTAGCTCGTTGCTGATGTTCACCCATTGTAGCGTATTGCACTTCCAACATCATCGCATTGCATACTTCCGTGTTTTGACAATCACGACAACTGCCTAGTTCATTACTATTAAATTGGGACAAATCCACCGATTCTTCATCGTCACTTTTTGATTCAATATTTTCACCATTTTGATCTGTTGCTTCTTTTTTTGATTTACACGATTCATTGTCCTTTTTCTCTAATTCGATTCGCATTAATGTATGAATGAAATGAGTTCGCACACGAATAGGATTAAACTCGATACGTCCATTCTTATTGCCACATCCGTCTTTGCTGCAACCACACGGAAATGATAGCCGATCTACTTGACATTTTATTCCTGCAAGACTACAAGCACAAGTTTGAGGATCGCAGAAAACCTTGCAGTCACATCCACACACTTCCCGCGAAACTCGAATTTCACGACACTCATCCTTTTCTTCGCTGTCTATTTTTTTCACACCCGATGTCCTGAGCAAAAAACGCCGCTGCCGAATGGGAACCGGTTGTAAGAAATAACAGTCATCATAGTCACTATCTGAGTCACTACCAGAGGAAATTTCTGAAGCGTCAATTGAGGGAACACTTTGTAAAAGGGGACTAGGATATGCCTTTCCTTGTCGTCGTTGCTCTTCCACTATCATACGATGTAAGCGTTTCTGCTCTTTAGCATATGATGAGATGGTAAATTTTTCATCATAATGATGACTGCCAACCATTCCTGGGAAAACAGAACAGACTTATGGTTTAACATAAAGAAAATATAGTTGTTTGGATTATCTATGCAAATCAGCAATACCAGTGTGAAAAATATGACTGTAAATTCAAGTCAATGATTAAAAGGATTGGTAAGAGATTAAGGATTATGTGTAGCTTGGACACAGGTAATATTTGCATATTTGTATCTGTAAGCACTGCTATTCCACTTAATGGAATCATAAGTGTTTAAGACAAAGTCAAAGTTTGCAAGAACTGCAGACATCTTACTGATAATTGCAATGGTGTAAATTGATATAACAGTATCACAAACACCTATAAAAATATTAGATAACAAACCGTTCACTGATAACAAATTGATCATACTTACCAAGGGTAGAGCCACCTTCACTGGGGACGCAAGTAAAGCCTTGAGTACGATTGAAATAAAATACTTTAACTTGGTCAAACTTGACTGATTTCTTCATCTTTTTACGCTTATTGCCATCCCGACCTGAAATTCAAATTTATAAGACTTATCATTGGATAGAGATCAACTTCAGCTATTTATAATAATAATAAATAATAACGATATTTATATTGCCCAACAATTCAATCCTCATGGAATTTCTCAAGGCTCATATTCACATTGTAGAACTAAAAAAAGAGTTTTTGTTTCTCTACAATATAATAGAAACATACAGTTGACTTCCTGGTCACCAAATAATTAGACAACTACATATATATATCTCTTTACAATTACTGCAGTTTTAAAGAGTATAGTGCTGCTGTATCAGGTGTTCTCTGACTGGAATCCCCTTGTACATTATAACACTTACAAATAATAGGATGGGGTATGTCTGTGCTGCCTTCTGTATGGTTGCTACAGTTACTGCTCTCGTCACTTTCTGAGGTGGGTGGCGACTCACTCCCTTCCTTCTCCTCGCCTTCACTGTCTAACTTTCTCTTCGGCATGTTGCAAAATTTCTTGTTCTATCTCTTCACTTGAAATTCTACATTTCTGAAATTAGATATGCAAATGTTGAAGTTGTATGACGATGTACTATTATATTGGAGCCAAAATATATTCACATTGAAAGATAATTCAAAACACAAGCACTTCGCCAAAAAAAAAAAAATTCTTTGTATCTGTTATCTACACACTGGGATCTTCTTCTCTTTTTAAAAAAAATTTTTTTTTTTAACTCAACTGTGATATTTTGTGGTTCCTATGATTGCAAAACACTTGACCAGATCATATTGTGACATAAAGAGACAGGCACCACAGATGAAAAAATTACTTGGCACTCATATCACCTGTACAGAATAAATAATACAATTTCGGAAAGTTAACCACTTTTTCCAATATAGCAGTACTGAAGAGGGTTGCTTTTTAGAAATATGTGTCGGAAGCACGAGCTCTAGTCAATTACAAGAAGATTGCCATCAATGAGTTTATAAGAGATTCTTGTCAATGAGTTTATAAGAGGCGTTTAACAGCGTCTACAGGCAGTGAAACCTGTTAACTTGTTCCATTCTAGTGATTTAAGTTGTCAATGACTACTTTTCCCATCTTAATAACCAGATATAGTGTTAAACACTCCTTTCACCACGTGTACATTGATGACTGGTTTTAACTAGACTGTTTACAACTTTACACTAGTTTAAAGCTGAAAGTTAGGAAATTTTCGTTATAATAACCCTGTGGGATATCATAAAGTGCTGTCTAATTATTAATCATGTCAAAATTTAAAAAACCAACGCTTAGCGTCTCAATTATAAAATTATGTCCATGTAAATCCCCAAGCCATATATCCTTAACTATAAAGTTGATTGTAAATGCTGAACCCAACATTCCATCTTGTCGATCAACAACAATTTGAAAAATTTTACCTTTATAAAAAACACCAATAATCTTGATTTGATCAAAACTGTTAAGATCTTAAAACGTATCCTTATTAATCATCAGTCAATCCTACCTCAATTAACTATCCTGCATATTAAATTATATCAAAAATTGACACCACTACAATAACCTAAATCCCAATCACATCTTATTCATCAGTTGATTAGTGACAAATTTCACATGTCTAAGAAACTTTTTCCCTTTTAAAAAATCAAATTTTCCCCAGAAAAGTTAGATCTTATCTAATTTAATTAATTAACAAATCTCAAATTTTACCAACAAATTAAATTGAGATCTCATACTTATCTCATTACATAACAAGACTGGAAAAAAAATCAAATTGTTACCTTTAAAATCAGTGATAGATCTCATTTAATGTCTAACAAAATTTGTCCTGTGGGAAAAAAAAATCAAATAAAGAAACTAAAACAATTTCGATCTTACACTTATCTATTACATAAGAAATCTGGAGCCAATCTCGATTATTATCAAACATGTTTAACAGTTTATGCTGCTGTCTAAAATCAGTTGAATCAGAGATTTTCACAACTATCTCTGATAATCTTGATGATTAATTCCCTCTATTGTCACTCCGCGTCCAAGCTCTAACACCATCGAACAAAAGTTTCCATCCGTGGGTGACGACAGCATAATTCTGTTATATTTACCCAGTTCTAGACAAGGTTGCTATGGTTACAAGACAATTTCTACATTATGAGCAAGTAATGGCGAAGTCTGCTTCATTCAGTGCTAGTGAAGAAAAATCAATATTCCAATGTGCCTATATCTCTAGCTAGTTCCCTGTCCAATCAATATCTACTAAGGCCATGTTTACATGTTCCACAAATTCTCATTTGGCCAATAATTTGGGGGTGTCTTTTAACTATTGGGATAAATTCCAGTGTCTCATTTGAAAATTATGAAGACTGACAAAACGTTCCACAATAAGTCAGTTTAAAAATAAAACTGTTATTTTCATCAATGAGACAAAAATATAGCGCTTCAAGTAACAATTTATTATTTTTGGAATAATCTTAAGGTACCATGCACATTATGATGAATTTACCTATCTTTGTTAATATTGTGAAGTGAATTTTCACATTTTATCTTTCTTAATTCTTGTACATAAATCTGTACTTAAACTACTTTGTATAAAACAACTTAACTAATATTATATCATAACAATATTTTGGAATATCAAAGTGTAAAGAAGTTTAGTTTCTAAGGGAAAATCGGTAAAGACTCATGACCTAACTTTTTGTCAAAAAATTTCTGATGTTTCATCTCTAACTCTTTTAGAACAAATATTGAATAGAATAGTAATAAACAATTTTGCATAAAAAAAACAAATTAATAAATATCATAGAGGCCATTTTTAGAAGATTCTAGGATACTGAATATTATTGATTACGATTATCCAATTAGAAATTTCTGTACAGTAAACAGGGCTTTGATGACACATTGAATTTAATCGATAGAGTATCAGTGAAGCATTGTGTGGGACCATTGAATCATTCAACTTCTTAAATACCTGATCTCACTATGTTTATCACATAACTCTTTAACTCTAAACTGATAAAAATATTGGTCAAGGCAGCGTAACTGATACATTTAAAGCTCATTTAATTGTGTTGTGAGCCCATGGTATTGATGTCAAACCAAATTGAAACTCAACATGGCCAGACTAGGTAGACTTAAAAGCTTTTGCATCAGAATTTCAGTTGCAGGGGGATTCCTTCATACAATACTACTGAATGCGCTGGCAGTGTCCAAAGACTATTTCATACCTGGAAGTCTTGGTAGAGAAATGGGTTCTACAATTAAGCTATCTCAATGTCCAGGCAGACAAGCAGACAACTTTCCAACTTGTAATTGACTGAGCTATCCCACTTTTAAGATGACAATCCAACTCAATACCAAACAACCATCCCACTATCTAAGCACTAGATGTTCCAAGACATTGGCTTGTCTGAGCAATCCAAGTTCCACTGTCTTAGCATTCAGCAAAACTGTTAACTATCCATCTATCCATGCAGACAATTCAAAACGGACTATTCCAGCCATACTGTCCTACAAGACAATTCATATGTGACTATTCCAGCCCATCTGTCCTTGCAGACAATTCAAATTTGACTATTCCAGGACAACATGCACATAAAAATAAACCAGATTAACCTCTTTACATTCCCTTTAAGACTACCGTATATATTCAAATGATGTACGGTATGAAAATGTGTGCATGCTGCCACTTGATTTAATTAAAATACAGACAGATACTACATATGTTAAACTAGTAATCTGAATTGTATTGATCAATAAAATATTTATATGCCCTAATACACATATAAGGCTAGAAAATATCAACAATTAGCTTGTATGTCAGATAACAATTGATAATGACAACAATTTCAACTTTAACCCTTTCCGTGTTAACTTGTGTCCTAATCAGCTGATTAAAGATTAATATTTTTTACCTGATGTGTAATTATGTTTACTTACTAATTTAAAACCAACATGATTTTCCCAAATTTTCTCAAAATTGCTTGCTAATATTCCAAACTGTTACTTTAATTAAATAAAAGAACTAATCAATGTCATCTATTTTAATTACTAAGCTATGCAAACAAAACCAGTGTAAACTTGTGTTCAGTGAGAGAACTCTTGAATGGATGATTCAAATTATAAAAAAATAAAACTATACACTATCCCCTTGTACACAGAGTTAAAAAAAAAATCTGTTCACGTAGCTAAAAATTTGGAAAGTTGAAAGTAAATAGATAGGCTATCTCCTCCCTACCAATTCTGATACTACCCACTGCCAGCGACTTAAGAGAGCAAACTAAAAGTTGTCTGTCAATCTCTTATATTAATACAATCCCTATTCCTAGTGGTAGACAAAGGCACACACATAGCAAATTTTCAAAGCGTATGTCTCCAAATCATGTGATAACATGAATGACACGCAAATTCTAATTTGGAGACATAAACTTACACTCTAAAAATTATGCTATGTGTGCCCCTTTATCTACCACTTTATCTATCACTAGGACTAATATCAAAGGTTGACAGAATACTTTTAATTTACTCCTTTTGATCTATGTGAACATATAATTGACAGGTAAATTCTGATACTACAACATCAATATCCTTTACCAATGGGTAATAAGTACCCATCGCCCAATAAATACCCTGAATAGACTGAAAAAAGGAATACCGGTACCTTAGTTGGCCTAAGCAGGCACTTGTTTTCAAAAATCACTATGATCGTGCAATATAATACAATCAACTGCTCAAGCTTGCACTTTTTTTTTTAATTTGATATTCGTGTGCACTTGATTTCATTTTTTAGCTTTGTAGCATAAAATCCACGCACATCTAATAAATAATATTTTTGTTGATCTACGATATGTCAATAAATTTAGTTCTTCAAAAATCATAAAAATAAAATTATTAGAACAGGCCTTTTAAAATAAAATGTGAAAACTGCTAGGTTTGCAAAACTGTGTAAACAAAGGCGGCCCAATATAAAAGTGAACTATGAGATGAAACCAACCAAATAAACAGTGAAATGGGTCACTGATAGTCTAATCTTTGCTGCACCACTTATTAGACTTACCAACATTACCCTACTATCAAAACAAAAACACGTGGGTTTGTTTACAAAATGACCAATATGTCAAATGCATGCTTATGTCGAATAACTGTCAACTAATAACTAAGAAAGATATTAACTCGCGGTAGACGAGAATGGCGATAAGACTTCACTCACTGAGCTGAGAGAATTTCATGACAGCCAACACAAGAAAACAGTCGCCCTCTTTCAAAACGATATACTCACCAATCAACGGCCGGTGGATTAATTTTCACTATCCTAATGCACAACAGAACAGAAATATCACAAATGACCTGAATACTTTTCAAGTACTTAAATGTTACAAATGAATTAATGAGTTATTTTAACTCGGGGGTTAATCGCCAGTCGTCGTTCTACTCGTATCACAATGAACAACCTAACAACACCTTCATGTTAAAAATCTAAATACGCGTCTTATATAAACCCGTTAGAAAATATATTTTTTCCTGTAAGAAGTAATTCTTGGAATGTGAACATAAAATTTCAAAATGGCACCACACAAGCTAAATTAATTATTTCAAATTTCGCAAAATTTACGTATTTGTCTTAATTTATTTTTCTGATGAAATTCATACGCTGGGTTTTTTTTCTGCGCCAGGCGAAAAATTCATGACGTCACAGACGATGTAGTTTCTTGTTCTGAAAGCCATAAATGGGTGGACTCTACCATTACTTCAAAAAGGAGTATCAGCTAAATTTTATAAACTAAATCGTAATAAATTGTTAACTGTCTTTCTTTTTAAATATAAAAATCAAATAAATTCTCAAAAGAAAATTGGAACAATAATGATTCATGAAATTTCAAACAAGTTTAGGTTATTTTAATTAAATTTATAATCAAGCCTTGTCCCCTTATTTAGAAAGTGGTTTAGTCGCTTATAAGATAAAAGGTTATAATAGTAAACAATATAAGCACATGTTATTAGTTGTTATTTGACAGTTACGCGTTAACTGTCAATATGTTGGCACACTGACACAGTTTATGAATTCATTCATAACAATAATCATGGTGTGAACTTCAGTGACACGTGCTGTCAGTGATGAAATTCTCTAAAGGGCTGTCAGGTATTTTATGCACGCACGTGCAAACAAACATTTTTGCACTTTGAAAGCCACGATCAGCTATACCTATGTGAAGCAATTTAGTTGTGTGGTGAATTTTGCTAATATTTGCAAGTTGATTTGGCCATGTTTTTGTTAATTGTTGTTTTATTTTTTGGGTAGGCCTATAGGGGTCTTGATGGCAATTGATGTTTTTGAAATTTTTATGAAAAGTATTTTTAGTCAGAAAGAAAATTATAACTATAAAAAGGCAATAATTTGTTTTTGAAATAAAACTCATAATAATAAAAACTCTATAAAGGTAATGCCATAGATTCAAGAAAACGGAGCAATTATTTTTTACAGTTGATACTGTTATCTAAATTTTGATTAACAGAATCACTTAAAAAATTTGGGAAAATTTAATTTAAAATTTAAGTAATTATTAAAAAGTGCTTAATCCCAATTTCTCTTACTTTAAATTACTTTTTAAAAGGAAAAAAGTTCTAAGAATTATATGAGTATATAGCCTATTATCAGGTTACCTGTTATGTGTTTTTTGGTTTGGGAAAAAAGGGAATTTTTCAAACTGAATAATTTAAAAGTTCTTTAAATTCTTTTTTATAGTTTAAAAGTTATTGGTCCTTTAGGTTTTTTATTTTTTGTCCCTTTCTTGATATATGTTTGAAAAAATTTTTTTTTTTCAAGGAAAAGTAAGTTTTTTAATCTTGATCGGTGTGTGAAAGTCCGATGACCTTGAATAAGTCATGTTCACTTACAATTCAATTCCACCCAGCTGTAAATGGGTACAGGATAATCCAGGAGAAATAAATGACAGGAGGTTTGGCCGACGACCAGTTGTTATCCTTGTAAAATATAGTTGTTTCTTTCTTTTTCTAAAATTTTATGTTCATTCCTTTAATTATTCTACAGTTTCTTTTATTTCTTCAATCTGAATAAGCCAGTCACAGAATGTGAGCTTAGTGAATAAATCCAAAAATGAATGATTTTCCTTGGATTTTAATGTTTTTTGCAGATCAGTCTAAAAGTTCATATAAGTCAAAAAAACAGCTGACAGGTGAAAAAAATGTCAGAACTGGTCCACGACCAAAAGTGCAGAAGGGTTCGAATGGCAGGAATGCATGGAAACAGCTCGGAGCCGAGATGCGAAAGGGACGCCTTCAGTCCAACGAGAAAAAAACCAATTCTGCTCTCAAGTCTAAAGGACAAGCTGGAGCCTCAAGTAGGCAGAAGTCCATTTCTCCAAATAAAATGGCAGCCATGGATGCCAAGATTAACACTCACAGTCCTGAACCAACAAGAAAATTTCCGACATTGTCAAACATGATGGATCCAATAACAGCAGCAAAAGAAAACAGCACAATGATGAATATGACTGTAGCTCAAAAATGGAAATTGCCAGTTATAAAAGGTGCTGAGACAAAAAGAGGGGGATTTTTCAGTAGTTCTATTGGTGGTTTAGATGGAGGGTTTAGAAGATCATCTGAATCTTCGATGGTTAAAGATCCACCAGGACAAACTCTAGCCATCCTAACTGATATTGCTCAGCAGAAAAAGAAGCGAGTACAGCAGGAGTTACGAGATAAGCTAGATGGAATAAATAGCCGAGTCAAGGCTGCACTAATAAATGCTGGAATTGATGATGATGATGAAGATGAAATCAAAATGGATAAGGTGGTGTCCTGATGCTTTTTTATCATAACTTAACCCCTATTTTAACATTGATACTCAAATTTCCACTTCTATTTTTTGTTTGTTTGAAGGATTGTATCTCTGAATGAATATTCATATCTCTTTTTTTTTATAGCAGTATTAAAGGGATATTGTGTTGCTTCAACAGGTCTCTGTAGGGAAGATTTGATGGCCAGTTTCCTAGGATAAGTTTCCCATTTCTTGCATTAGCTATGATACGAATTTACAATTTTTGTGAAATATTTTATTTCTATTTCTTAGCAGAAGCCTGCAGGAACACTTCACATGATTTCCATGGAATCCAGAAACAAAAGACAGAAGGTAAAATGACACGTTTCTTCACGATATTTGGTTTTGATATTTTTCTTTTCAAAACATACAGTATGTATGCTATCACTGTGGTCGTGTTTTGATAATTGCACTTTCATGAGTTACTTCCCTGAGCACATCATTTTCTCCATTAAGTACATCTTCCAAGATGCCCTACTCCAATTATCTATTAATGTTTATTTGGCATACAGGTTTGATTTGCCTTTCAGAGCCCACATTGTAAAATATTAGCTCTGTATTTTTATTATAGATAGATGAAAGAAGAAATGTAATGGGTAACATCAATGAATATTTAGGATCTTGTAAAGAACGTTTTAGTTTGTTGGATAATGTCGCTTCATGGATTAGTGTTGCTCAGGATGAATTGGTAGGTATTCTTCGAATTTGCTAATAAACTCAACTTTTTTTGGTCACTCGCTTCGGTCATCCCCCCCGACCAGTTTCAAACTAGCTGTCCTAATATGGGGATCATATGTTCAAAACATGTGTCAGTAGTAAAGTAAGTGCTTTTCTGGTTAATTTTTGCAAACATACTGAACAGTAGCAATTACCATGAAGTCAGTAAAATTCTGCTTTTTGTAACTGGGGTCATTTTTAATTATGTTTCACCATTTTGGTAATGCAGACCTCAGAGGCAAATTCCACCAAAAACCTTTTTTTATTTTTTACCTCTAGGAAAAAGAATTAATACCAATTGGTGAGTTTGATCATGCCATGACTGAAGCTGAGAAGGATTACAATGATACAGCGTAAGTCATACATAGGGGCAGGGGGTTTGGGGTTGAGGGATGGGGTGATAAGGGTTGAGACAGCTAGACAAATATAAAAGTGATAATAATGCATCAATTGACTCAACAATTTTTGTTTAAATTTACTTGATTGCAAAGTTTTGATTCTATAATATGCAAATTTTTGAATTTTGTAGAGATGACATGTATATATTTACTGAGAATATCCAAAGATTTAAAAATCTGAGTCAACTTGTTTTACATCAAATTAGAAGAATCTTAGACAAGTAAGTAGTTCCAGTTGACATCAGAGATTGATGTTTCATCTAAAATTTATTATACCTATCTGATTTCAAAATAGCTACAGTGTATTTTCATCAGTTAATGAATTATGACAATTATTTTTATAAGAAGAGGAATATTAGCTTTCAAAACAACATTAAATTATATATGAATGTCTTAAACATGTTTTACTACAGAAATTGTTTTTTTTCTTTATAGGAAAGAGAAATATCAAGCACCTAAGATTGTAGTTTTAGATGGTAAGTATCAGATATAAATGGGTTCTGTAAATATTTAAGTCATGCAGATTTGTGACGGGCCTGTGTAACCTTGAGGCTCAATCCAAGCAGAGGTCAAAATAATAACTTTGGATTTATAGACTTTCTGCAACTGTCAGCAATGTAGGTCTTAGAAACTGACATGGAAAAATGTCTAGTCATTAAGATTGTCCATATAGCTAATGCCAAATGTCTTATACTGTTATTGTTCAATACACAAAAGATGCCTGTTCTTCATAAGCCCTATATACTCCTGATAAGTTAGATGTTATAATCGACTTCCTCTTTTTAAATTGTCAGATCACACATTATTAAGTGGTAAAGTAAAATGGGATGCTGGGATTGCCAACGTAACCAATCTGCTAGAAGAGGCTTCCAAGTGGGTCAAGGGAATTCAACTTAAAAATGGTAAGCTGAAATGATAACATTAAAGGAGCCCAGGCTCTATTTGCATCGGACAATCATCCGACAGCCTCAAACACATGAAATCTTTTGGTTAGCTAATCAGAAATAGTCTACAGAGCTTACCTTTGAAATTTGAGCCTTCAAATCCATGTGTATCCATAATTATCCGTGTTTGAAAAATCATAATGTCCTAAGAAATTACGAACGTCCCGCCATATTGGAAAACGGTTCGTCTTGATAATCAAAGAGTTATCCTTCCCGTCGTGCAATAGCGGTCATCTATATAAACAGACTACAACGCATTTTTCAATTGTAGACTTTGTCAACAGGACACACAATTTTCAGACTGACTGGAGACCAGCCGCGTACAGCACGGAAAAAAAATGAAAAGTGAAATTTTTTGTTTGAGGTATATTTCAAGGTATTTTGCGATTTTCTTAGAGCTTGAGTATTTCTGAGGACTGTTTAAATGTAACAAAGGCCCAAAACGACCCCTAAAAATCAAGCCTGGGCCTCTTTAAAAATTGTGAAAATAGAGATCATGCCCTTACTTTTATCTAAAAGTATTACAGAAAATTGTTTTTTATTTCTTTCTTTGCATTATTCTAAATGTAATCTTTGATAACTGTAGTTCAATATTGGAAGTCTAGGTGATGAAATCTCAAGTGCAAATGCTACAATAAAAGCTTTTGGTGTCCTTTATAGGCTATACTTGCAAGGGTTTTTATTTGACATTTTCTGCTTGTTTTCAGCTATAAAGAATGGTAAAAAACAGTATACATTTATAGTAAAAGCCATGGATAGAAAGTTAAATGAGTTAGCTATAGCTAATAAAAATTTTGAAGATTCCAAATTAGTAGGTCCAGTAATCCATTGCCAAGGGGGATAGGGAATTTTATAATTATAGAATTATTATTAGTAGAATCTATGAGCAACTGGATTTTCAATAAATGTCAAGAACTGGTGGCATTTTAGAGAGTGAATGACTTGCATTTAGTCACAGTTGATCTAGTCTAATAGCTTTTATACATCTCAATAGATAGGCCAACTAGGGTCACCGAAAAAATTGTCTTTTAAAAATATATATCTACATTGTGTGTATTTTCTGTGGTGCTACTCAACTATTCAAATTATTTTTCTTACTCTTTTTCAACACATTTAAAACTGTGTTAATTTTGAAGCTCTGAAATAATAAATAATTTTGATTTGATACGATGATCTTGACCTTTTAGAAACTAAGCTTGGTGAGCTCCAGGGAGGAAGAGTATATCAAGGACCAATCAGAAGCCAGAAGGGAAGTCCTGTCTATGAGAAATTCCTTATATGATCTTGAAAATCAGTTGGTATGTAATTGCGTTGTTTCAAAAGGCTACTAACCCAAAATGGGCATATGACATAAGATGTATCCAGTTGACTATCTGGTACAAAATAAATATCAATCTGATCACAGTAACCTGTCATTGTGGTCAAAAAGTAGTTCTCTGTACCATTGAGCAGCCATGTACTTGTATTGTGGGATTGGTTTAGAACTGCATGGAATACTTTCCTGGAAACTAAATATAGAATGAAATAGAAAAGAAGTTGCCTTTTGCCTTTTGCTTGTTTTTTGTGAATTCCAGTTAACTAAGCTGTAAATGCATGCAGATAATCTAGAAAAGATCAATGCCAAGAGGTTTGGCCAAGCATAAGCTGGTATATGGAATAATGTTGATTTCTTTGTAAAAATGGTTGATTATTTTCTTGTGGTATTTATCATTATTTTATTTTTGATGTTTTGTAGAAAATGGCTCAGGATAGAAATGAAAAATTATTGATAAAAATTGGTAAACTGGAGATAGTGGTGAGAGAGATGAAAGAGGAGCTAGCTAAACTTCCTCCTACCCCACCCCCAATAATCATACCAATTCCAGAGCCAGAATTATTAGCACCTCCTTCACCACCTAAAACTCCCACACCCCCACCACCACCACCCCCTGTTATAGTTGAACACCCAAGTAAGGAATTCTATATAACTTTATATTTCCCTCACTGTGTACTGCATTTGCATTTTCTGTCTGCATTAGAAACAGAATGAAGAAGAAATATATGTAAATGAATTTCATTTTCTGTTGATCTTTATCTATCACTGTCAATTTAAAGTAAAACTCTCATTATCATTGCTTAAAGACTTCACATGATGGTGTAAAGCTTTTTACCATTTAACTTCCCCTTGGTCATTGCATTGAGGCAGTGAAAAGTTTATATACATAGTCAGGTGCATTGTCATCTGTAAAATGAAATGAGGTGTCATGGGTTCCAATCTGCCTCAAGTTAAGAAGAATGTTTATGCCATGACCAGCCTTCAATTGAGTCAGCAAGAGGGTGTAAAACTCTGTTTTATTTGATGTTTTCTAGTTAATATTGAACTGAAAGAAAGAGTAGAGAATCTAGAAGATGAAATAAGTGATTATAAAGTAATAATTAGTGAATTACAAGATAGAATTATGATGTTGGAAAACAATGTGGTCAAGGAACAAAGTAAGAAATTTAACCCTTGTCAATAAAAGATTTAAAGGGTCACCATCTGCAATCACAAAATAGATATAAAAATAAAAGAAATAAAATATTTGAGTTTTTAGTTGAGTAGGTTATGAGTCTACAATTGGCAATTATCTGGGAAAGAAAAATGAAAAGCATCACTTTTGGTGAAAAAATCAAATTTCAAGCATTAACCAACTCAGGGCCATAAGATCTGTATGTTTAAATAAGCTTACTATTTTATTATTGCAGATAAAATCAAGACACTACGAAGTAATTTAGATAAAGCCAATAAGGCTCTAATCCAGGCTCAAAACACCCCACCAGCACCGCATACTACCCCAGAGCTAAAGATGGATATTAAGATGGATGTAGTAAGTTGTACAGTATTTTACTTATAAATTCTTCCTGTAACCTTATAAACACTGAGTGTAAATGAGATAAAAAGTCATACTCTGAACTCGTTTTAATATGATATCACTTGATATCACTGCTAGGGTATTGTATCATGTAAATATGTGGTTTGTATAGCAGCTGCTAGGTTATTGTATTATGTGGTCTGTAGAGTAGCTGCTAGGGTATTGTATCATGTTATTATTTAGTTTGTAGATCGGCTGCTCTATTGTATTATGTGGTTTGTAGAGCAGTTGCTAGCGTATTTTATCATGTAATTATGTGGTTTGTATAGCAGCTGCTAGGGTATTGAATCATGTAATAATAAGGTTTTTAAGTGTGTACAAACATTATTATCATATTTATATTCTTTGTGTCTAGTCTAGAGGCAGTGGGTCTAATAAACAACAACAACAACAACCACAACAGCAACCACAGCAACAACAACAACAACAACAGCAACAACAAGATGGCCAGCAGGGTTTTAAACTAAGTGAGGCCAGTGCTAATTATTATAAGACATTATTGTCAGGCATGAAAAAAGATTTCCAACAAGAAATGGACCGGCTTAAAGAACATGTTAAAAAGGAAGGTTATAGGTGGGCTACTATATTCTTTTTTTTCTCCTTTAAATTCAGGGACATGTTTTATAAATTCAAAAGCTTGAGAAATACATTAATCTGATAATACAAATTGTTGTGGTGACAGGAAAGTTCAATATGTTAATTGTATAGATATATTTACATAAATCAACTTTGCCATCAAAATATGAAATTGAAACATGTTGATAGTAAATATTAGCTATCTTTAACAGCGTGTTGATCTATTTTAAATAGATATATTTATATACAGCAATCTAAATAATTAATTTGATTTTTTGAATTATTTGATTTAATTACATTGAATTTATTGATTGACTGATCCTTCATCTAGAAGTTCCTTCTAGCGTTGTGGACTGGACATCAAAATTTCACACTGTTCAGTGTATACATGTCAAAATTTGCTTCACATATTTGATAAATATTCATTTAGCAGCAGCAGTTTTTGAGCCAATACTCAGTCATTTTGTTTTGTACTTGTGAATATTAACATGTTTTATTTCCTAAAGCACACTCTAGGTCAGTGAAGGTAAGAAAGAATTATTATGCCTTCCATCTTGAATGATCCAGTATTGGTTTGAGACTTTGATTGCTCTGTCATTATTTTCCATCTCCATTCATCCAGGATAGCTGTTGGACACTTACATTTCTGCTTTTGAAATAATTGCATGTCCACCATATACATTGTCTTGTGAGCTTTGTTTTGTAGTAGTTTTCACTGCTTACCAGTAATAGCTTTCTTTAATGCTCGTTATTGGCTTTTGCAATAGTTTATAGTTTATTCAATTCAAGAAAGGCATTTATATGCATGTCAATGGCACTTTGAGGTCTACTGCTTTAATTTGAAATGATAATGGGGCCAAAGTCAAATCCACATGTTTTTATTATTCTATTCATACAAGGCTATAAATTAATGTAATAAATGCTGTATGTGTAGTTGAAAAGTAGTATATTTGCTGTAAATATCTGTAATAAAAAGACTTCAGGATCGTAAATCCACAAATATATATAACCAGGAACCACTTGAGCATTATCAGAATTAAATATGTAGTCATATGAGCAGTGTGTAAAATATAACAGTTCACCTTCATCATTATTATTATATTTCCTCTGTCAAATTATAGAACAGAAGCATCTGTGCGTCGTGTCGAGAATTCACATAAAGACCAGATAGCTATTATCCAGAAAGATGCTTTAAGAATTCTCAGAGCCATGATGCACTTCAGAGATCAACTAGCAGCAGCTCTGGAAAAAGAAGGTCATCTTGAATCAGCATCACAACTTCATAAGTTACCAAAACTTATACCAGATGATGTAAGTCAATTTGATCAAATTTGAATGAAATGAATGGTGCTTTCTACTCTTCTGCACCTTATGGTCTAATTTAGACAGACAACACTATGATGTGTGCTATGAAATTTTGCCTGGACAGAGGAATGAGAAATTATCTTACTCTTCTTGCGACAGTCAGTTGATCTATAACGTACACAGCCTGTAGCTCACAGGGCCTTGGTTTATTATCAATACGAACGAATGCCTTTTCCATGAACCTTTGACCTACCTGTATCACTGTATGGGGGGACCCAGGCTGAAAAATCTGAATGTTCATCCGGTTTTTGGACATTCAGGTAGCTAGCATGCTTTCTCTTTCTGGGACTACTTATGAATTGATTTTATGTTGGTCTTTTTAAATAAGGGAAGAATGTGATCAGCATCATTAGTAAGATAGGATAAATCTGTAGCCATTCTTAAACTACCATATCAATTTTCTTTTTTTTTTCAGATCAAAACAGATTCAAAGGAAATTTTATCTCGTATGTCAATAGGCTGTGTAGAATGTAAGTTGGTTTTGTTTGCCTTTTCTTTCCTTATTTTATATTTGCTTACCTATCTCATACTACCCATAGGTCTTCTCTTTTATTTGTTCAACTTATCCACTCTGTTCATGTTGTTCATTCTACCCATGTTGTTCATTCTATCCATTTTGTTTATGTTGTACATTCTAATTATTTTGTAAATTCTGTTCATTTTGTTCATTCTACCCATGCTGTTCGCATTGTTCAATCTGTTCATGCTGTTCACTTTACCCATTTTGTTCATGTTGTTCATTCTACCCATCTTGTTAATCTTATCCACTATTATCCATTATCTGGATTAATTTCAGTTTTACATGGTATGGAGAGTATATTAAGCCATACCCTGATGACTATTAGAATAATGAGTAAATTTAACACTGGACACGGTTATGAAGGAGGAGTGGTCAAACAAATGGCGGTAGGATTTACTTTCTTATCTCTTTTGAATATGTTCCACATGCTGATGACATCTTACCTTTTATACATCTAGTTCATCTTAATGATGAATAGTAACCTGTTTGTAAAATTTCACTCATTGCACAATGCCTAGTGTTGTTAGGATCATTTACCAATAGGCTTCAGGTAGAAGGATATAAAAACACACTTTATTGTTGTGACTGTAGTAGACTGCAGTGCCATCAATATTTAAATGGGATCAATCTAGAAAAATCATAATAATTTAGAAATAAAGTCTGGTGGCCCCTTACCTCATTTACATCCATGACTCTTTAACATTGCATCTCATGATCAGTTTTGGAATGATAAGGTGTTAAACTCCAATGTTTTGTAGGATAGAGTTGAGAAGATTAAACGTGTAAAAGCTATATCTACAAACACAGCTGAACGACTGCAGTCCAAGCGAAAGAAACTTGAGGTGCAGAAGGAAGATTTCAAAGCAGATCAGAAGGTATAAACTCTCTGTTTACTGTTCACTTGCCATGTCGTGTCTGCATTAGCTTGTAGTTAAAGATACCTCAATAGTTGGAGAACAGTAACAAGAAGAAATCTAAATAAAATTCAATTTCATTGACAATTTAGCTCATTTACAAACAGGAACAAAGGATTTATAACATATATTTTAGACTAATGATTATTATATTTATATAAGGAAATGAAGTATGACTCTCTATTAGGAAGATATAAAATAGTTTGGAACATGTTCCTGAATATGACCAAAGAAATGAACATCTTGTAAGTGATTTTTTTAATAGCGGACTTGAATCAATAATTTTATATTTACATTTCTCAAACCATTTTAAAATATGATCTTTTGTTGTAAAATGAAAATTTAAATTCCTGCCTTTCTAAGCTTTCTAAATTTTTCTGGAATTTAAAAGTCTTTATGTTTGGGAATTTTCTTAGAGAAGAAGATTTTGAAGAGACTCTTGAAGAAGTAGCTGAAAATGCCGACCCAGTTATGATTTCTGCTATGAAAATAGAAGCCAAGAAGGTTTGCTTTCAGATCTTGTTTTTTTCTTATTCAGTTTGAAATCTAACCTTCGAATTACAATGTAACTTAGCCTACTATAAAAATTAAAACATACCAGACAGGGATTGTAATAAAAATTTTCCACAATATCGTTGACAATTATGTTGTTATGTTTTATATTTTTAGTTCAGGGAAAAACATAATGCATTTAGAGCTGGTGGGGAAGATATCAAGGTAATTTTTATTTCATTACCAATTCTTTTTCTGACAAAACATATGGAAATAAAAAATGCAAAAAAATCTAGATGAAAATTGAAGTCAGACATTTTGAAACTCTTATCAGACATAACTGATACAGATAAATAAGGCTTTATAAGAACATTCCCTGCTTCTGCGTAATATTTGTCAGAGTAAATTTATTTTGATTTGTTTTTCAGACAAAACACATTCAAGGAAAGGTAAGAAGTAATGAATTAAAATTTAAAGTTGATAAATTCAATTAAAGAGTGGCATACTATTGTTCAGTTACTATATAGTCAAGATAGTAGTTTTTGATTTAAAACCTGCTAGCCTGTTAGTGATATAGGTAGGGGGGATACAGGGAAAAAATTGCATAGGCCTTGTTTGAAACAGGCTGCTGACAGATGTAAATTTATAGTAAGTTAATGATGTTGTCCTGGCAAAATTTCCTAAATATATGATACCTGGTGTCTATTGTCTTCTCCCATACAGGTCAACTGGGCATTACAATTTCTTGTTATAGATCAGCATATTCATGAAGTTTTATACCACAGTCAGTTAAAATGTTGGTTCCTTTTGTAACATCTATTTTGTATAACTCATCTTCACTCATAATTCCAGTCAACCCAGCTGTTATGGGTGGGGATCATTTGGGGCAGATTAATTCCAAGAGGTTTGGCTGAGGATCACTGTCACAGCCGACTTGTGAACCTAAGTCAAATATAGTTGTTTGTCTCTTTCTTTTTATCTGGCAACCAATATCTAGTTTTTATAATTATAGGATGGTTTTTATCTTAAGACTTTATTTTACAGAAAGAAGTCAGTTACATATCCCAAATTAAAAATACTAAAAGAAATTTAAACAAGCTGGAGAAAGCATTTGAAGAGGGAAAAATACAGAAACAATTATATGAGGTGAGCTTTAACAAACAAAAGCAACCAAATGAGAGTGCTGACATTCACTTGTGATCTGATGAAATTTTTATTGGCATTGTGTTCAAATGAATTTTGCTCCAAAAGTATCAAAAACACTGTTAATATTAGGATGACTATTGATCTGATAATTGTTTTGAAACATGACAAGATTAGAACTCTTACTTCCTCTTAGTCTTTCTTTATCCTAAATATGTCAGATTTTGAAACTTGATGAGCATTTGAAATAAGAAACACATTTTAATTTAAAAGATGAGCTTTTGACTCTATTGTACCTTTGCATTTTTTAGAGAAGTAAGAAGAGTCTAAAAGAATGTTTGAGATTTCCAGAGAAAAGATTCCAGTCCTTGGTCAAATGTTATGTCAAGTTTAAGGCTTTGAAACAGTTTGATGGTAAGTTATTGCCATGGTTCCGAGAAATACTTTGTTTTGCTCCTCACAATTTTTAAATTTATATGAAAAGAATCCACAAAAAATTTCATTCAAGAGCTAATATTATGCTAAAATTAATGGGTCAATTTGAAATTGCAAAACTGACCCAAAAAAAGTGACTTTATGGATCTTCCGCTAACTTTTTCACCCATGTGGCTTCCCAGCTTGTACACATGTATCATCATCAAATCTAGAATAATCAGGCCAAAGTATCTTAATCAGACTTATTTTCAATGCAGAAAACAGGAAGAAATTATTGAGTGAAGACATCTGCTTGCCAAAAGCCAAACGTGAAGATCTTCAGAAATTAACTGAAAAGATTTTCAAACGTCTGGTCTCAGAGTTGACTAAAGAACAGAATGTACGAGATAATATTATTGAAGAGTTGAATGATGTCAACAAACTGACAAGTGCTCTGTAAGTTTTCAAATATGACCTCCTAATTTCATAAAGCCACAGTGGCACTTGCTCTTTGACCTGAGAGCACACAAGGTTGTTCCCTTAGCATAGTTTTTTCAGTTAAAGCATGGATCAATAAATCAAGGCTCCATATGCTACAGTCTTTTCATGTTGAATACCCAGACAGTTAGAAATTGAAAGAGAGGGCTAAAGCTGCTGTCCTTGCCAACTTTCCCTCATTCCACACCTCATGGTGTTGACTTATTTTGATCATACCAGTTATGAGTCGAATACTTATAATTATGTTATAGACTCTACGACTGTGTATTTTTATACCTAGATGTAATGATGTCCTAATTCAAACTGGAATAATACTGATTCAACCAAAATTCATAGCGAAAGAGAAGGAGCTTCCTATAATCAAGGTAATTGAAATTGGTATTCTGCAATTTTAACTTTTATATTCATATTGCCAACAAGCCAGTCTGAACCTTTATGGTATTGTTTGTTTAATTTGCAAGGCAACCAACAGCATATTTTCATTCTGAAAAGTGTTAAACTTTTGAATTTTAAAGTGTGGCTCTATCAGCTTATGGCCTATAGAAAATGTTTAAACAACCATTGGTTTTGACTAAAATTGATTTTGTTTCTTTTCAGCATGAACCTAAGATGGAACGAAAGCCAAAGGTAGGATGATTTAGATTTTTTTCTTCATTTTTATCAAGAGGGCTGCAGAACCATCCGGTATTTAGAGATTCCACATAGCTAATATTGTGTATTTAATATATTAATTGCAGAAAGAAATCTGTTATATTATGCGAACGAAAAAAACCAAAGAAAATATTGAGATGCTGGAAAAAGCCTTGGAAGATGGAAAGATAAAGTATGACTTATTTGAGGTAAGAGTTGTTTCTCATTAAATATCACTTACTGATTCACCATTACAACAGGATGAGATGATGCCTTTTTAACCCAATTTCAATGGGTGCTTGTGCACTTTCCTGGAGGTCAGGCATGGAACCAGCTATTCTCTGTCATTGTTGCAGGTCATAAGAGGTTTCCCTTGCCAGTTGAAATTGTATCCTTGCCAGTTGGAAATGTATCCCTTGCTAGTTGGAATTGTATCTCTTGCCAGTTGGAAATCAAGAAAGATTAACTTGTGTGAATGTTTAGCAAAAGTTTCCTCATTACACACTGTGGCAGACGCAGATTCTCTATTTCTCCATTTCAAGAAAAGCCTAAAGCTACATTTCTTTGCCATTTTATCCTTTCTATAGAAAAGTAAGAAGAGTCTAAAAGAATGTTTAAGTTTTCCAGAGAAAAGATTCCAGTCCTTGGTCAAATGTTATGTCAAGTTTAAGGCTTTGAAACAGTTTGATGGTAAGTTATTGCCCTTGTTCTAAGAAATATTTTGCTGTTTTTGGTTTGGTTTGTATACCACTTTGTTCCATTTTGAACATCAGTTGGCAACGGTTATTTCACAGATTGGTTTGGTATATAGCCTACTAGGCTACATTACTATGTTAGTGGCAGAGCAGCCTTATTTTTCAAATGATTCAGTCAGATGAACGTTTTTTCCATACCAGAGAAAGGTAGGAAGTTATTAGGCGGTGATGTTTATCTGCCAACTGCCAAACGTGAGGATCTCCAGAAATTAACTAAAAATATCCACACACGTTTGGCCTCAGAGTTGACTGAAGAACAAAATGTTATGAATGAACTTAATGAAGAATTAAATAAGGTCAATAAAGAAGCATGGGCAATGTAAGTTATTTTTTGCTACTATGGTTATCATTGTTGTTGTTTGTTTCTGCTCAAGTTTATTGTTTGTTCCTACTCTGGTTTGTTATTGTTGTTGTTTGCTACTTTGGGTTGTTGTTTGTTGTTACTCTTGTTTGTTACTGTTTTAATTTGCTATTTTGGCTTGTTACTTGTTTGCTACTCTTGTTTGTTACTGTTTTAATTTGCTATTTTGGCTTGTTACTTGTTTACTCTTGTTTTTTTATTGTTTTTTAGCTAGTTTAGTTTGTTGTTTGCTACTCTGGGTTTTTTATTTTTTTGCTTTTAGCTAGGGGTTTAGTTTGTTTTTGGGTTGTTTTATGTATCTGTTTTGCCATATATGTCATTGGTTGTTTGTGTTACATTATCCCCAGATTGTGATCTTAAGCAAGAAAAATTTTACATAAATATAGAAAGTTTCTTTCTTAATTTGTTGCGGACATTTCACAAATGGTGATCCATACTGAACTAGTTCTCTCCCAGACATGAAGATCATTCAATTTATTCTGATATCATTTTTTGTTCATCCAGATGTAATGATGTGACAGCTAAAACTGGAATTCAGTTGATGCAGCCAATCATGATCCAGATCGACAAAGGAGATAATCTAATCTTCCCCAAATTAGCAATGCAGCATCAACGTCAAATGCAGAGGATCAACCGTCACCGTGAAATTGTGAAGTCTTCAGAGTTACCTTCCCTTGTAAAAGGAAAGAATATTACTTTAAGGAATAAACTATTCTATGTGGGCCTTAGGAGAGAGGTTAGATTTGATTTTTCTTGGTTTTCTCTACGATATATATAGACTTGCTGTATGAAACATGATAAATACTTGCTCTTGCTACATGAAACAAGATAATGGACTTGCTGCATGAAACATGATACAGACTTGCTGCATGAAACATGATATAGACTTGCTGCATGAAACATGATATAGACTTGCTGCATGAAACATTATATAGACTTGCTGCATGTAACATTATATAAATTTGCTGTGTAAAAAATATGATATAAATTTGCTCTATGAAACATGATATAGATTGTCTGTATGAAACATGATATAGACTTGCTGTGTGAATGATATAGACTTGCTGTGTGAAACATGATATAGACTTGCTGTGTGAATGATATAGACTTGCTGTGTGAAACATGATATAAACTTGCTGTGTGAAACATATAAACTTGCTGTGTGAAACATATAAACTTGCTGTGTGAAACATGATATAAACTTGTTAAATGGTAGACAAGATACAGACTTTCTAAATATTGGGTTTCGTTGTTTGTCAAAGCAACTATAAATCATTTGAAATATTCTTGATGTTATAGAGACCAAGATCTCCAGAAGGTGCCATGATAACAACCCCATTACTACTTGACCTTGAGGTCAATAAAGATAGAAATGCAGCAAAAAGGTAAATTTTTATTTTTTACATCTTCAAATATTGGTATAGAATCCATCAAGGTAGCTAAAATATAGTTTTTATCCATTAGCAAATTGTTTGACCAATAAATATTATCTTTCCAGAGTCCTAACCAAGAGAGAGAGATGTGAAATTCCACTAGCTAGAACCAGAAGTTATCATGTAACTCAAGATTGGAGACTCCATTATATCAACGAGATGGTATATTCTTGACCATTGAGCATTCCAACACATCAAATGATGTTCAAATCAACTTCTTGCGACATACAAATTGAATTTTCACTTTTGTTGTGTTATAAGTTTCAGGAATATTCTGCTGCATTTTTATTGAATTCTTCCTTTGAATAGTTTTTTTGTATTTATAAAATTAAGTCATTCTTTGGTTTTAGACATCTTGTTCTTGTTGGGTTTTGTAGCACACTGGTAAGGGTGTTTCTCCACGTCATGATTTGCTTAGACACATTGAAAATGTCGGACGTGATTTCTTATCTGAACCCTAGTGTTAAAGTCTGATGACCTAAAATAAGTCATCTTCAGTCAGTATTCCAGTCCTCGCAGCTGTAAATGGGTAAGGATAATCTGGGAAAGATCAATGCCAAGAGGTTTGGCAGAGGACGGCATAGAAAGCATCCCTGTCAAGGCCGACTTGTGAACCTTAAGTTGTTATCCTTGTAAAGTATAGACGTTTCTTTCTTCTTTTGTAAAGAATTCCTTACAATAATTATCGTGAGTACTTTCTATTAATTGCCAGTAACCACACTACAAATCTAGACTAGTTTGTGAAATTTATAAGGATGGCAATGCCTTATCATTCCTGTTCATTTTTCTACACACGATGGGATAATACATACTGCATATGATTTTGAAAATCAAGACAAAACCTTTGACTTTCATTCTACTTGGGTGATATTCCATGGTATATGGCTATATATGCACCTCGTTCTTGTGATATTTTGATATTAGATTTGTTCCAAAAATGGAATTGTTACATGAGAACTTTCTTAAAGTTGCAATATTCGTTTATTTCTGTCTGTAAATTATAATTAAAGGAATTTAATTGTTTGTTTTTCCTTCTTTTCTGTGTTATATTTTGATTGGAACATCAATTGTTGATATGTTGATATTGTACTTGTAATTGTTCTGTTTGAACTCATTGTTCATTGATTTTAATTGTATTTGTTAATGTAAATATATCAAAGATATAAATTAAAAACATTGTATATTACGATAAAACCATAAAACGATTAAAACATATATTTTTAATATTGCTAAAAAAATATAAAGTTAATAATATGTTTTGAGCAAAGAAATGACATGTTTTCTAACATATTATAACATGAATATATATACAAAAATTACCAACTATGAAGTGGTATTTGTTAATCTTATTAACAGGCACATGAACCAATCTGAGCTCTGAAGTCATTGGGTCTAAGAAGGATGATCAGGAGATGTTGGTATATTTGAGTTCATAGTAATACCCACGATTTTTTTTTATGGTTTACATGGTATTTTTATCGATTTAAAAATGTGACAAGTGATTAATATTTGTTGATCAGTAAAATTGATGTTACCATGGCAACCAATAGAACCAAACAGGAAGCCTGGTGTTTTCCAAGCCCTACAATGAAAAAACAAACAAACAAAAGGTGTTATTATACCAAGAAAAAACAAAGATAATTAGGTGATTTCGATGACCGGATATGGATTTTGTGTGATTATATCAATTTTAAAAAATAAAAATTTCATGTAGTTTGTTCAATTAAAAGTTAAAAGAAATCAGATAACATCTCGGATACATACCATTTCTGTTATCATTGACAGTCGATCCACCAGTTGATTGGACAGTATTCATTGCACCTATAAAACACAAATTAAAAACATTCCATGTTCCATCAATTTTTTAAATTTATACTTTTGAGCCACAAACTCATCAGTTCATGATTAGATGATTTGGTAAAACCTACTGGTGACATATATATGAAAGTTGCGGATCTTCTACGATGATCCACAACCACAATTACTGGTTGAAGTGGTATTGTTGTTCCATCAAGCTGTTCGTACAAGGTAAACTTGCTTTAAGCAACGTTTCTATGTGATCCCGCTCCGTCCTCCGGTGATTGTGTTTACAATTACTAACTGCTATTCAAAGACTTATATTTATGTTTCTGCGGACTTTCTACACTTAATCATACGTACTAAAATCACTGAAAAGTTTACCCTGGGTTGAAACTGCCTGATTTTCAGTAGATTCTGGTGATGTTGCTTCCTGAGTCGATTCTGTTCCTTGTGAATCTGTTGCTGCTGGGGTAGTGGCTGCTGAACTAGTAGTTGGTTCCTGTGTAGTAGTTGGAGACGAAAACTCGACAACGGGGCTCTGAATATTCAGCCAATAGACCATCTTAGATGACGCAACTGTTGCTCTGAAGTTGAAGATTTTGAGTATGAGAGAAAAAGACCAACTGAGGAACATAAAAATAATATGAGAAATTCCAAATTATTTTTTTTGCCTTATCGGTTGAAGATCAGAACCTGAAAATTAAATTTAGTTCAGGCAGTTATTATTTAGCATGTGAAAGATAATCCATTGAACGGTGTTGGGCAGTAAATTATTTAATATCTTTCCATTAAACAGTGGGGCAAAAATATAATTTGATTTGAAGCCGGAAGGGATTTAAATATTTTATTTAGTATTTAGTCGTATTTACTTGAATATGATTTGGCCAATGTTACTGGATGGTGCCGTCCAGACCGCCGTAGATGTCTGCTTAGAAGTAATACTGCTATGGGTCCAGGAATCTCCAGTTTGTCGACAGCCTGTAGTTTTGGTGTTAGCTGATGGTTGACCGAAGGTTCCTACTGGGATAGTGGAACCATCGTTTTTCCTGGCTTGTATAAGCAGGCCTTGATGAGCATTATTTCCTGTGACAGTCACTGAAATGATTGAAAATGAATTCATTGTGATACCCTAACCTATACCATACCGAGAAGGCACGAAATGATGGATGAATGTTTAAAATGTAGAAGAGATACATTCTTCTCGAGGTATTTGGGACGTACATACATAGAGCTCATTTACAATCCATTTAACATCATATCTGGACCTGCGATTTGTTCTTCTTCATTTAAGGCTTTTAAAGGCTTATTTTTTAGTTCTGTATTAATTGGTAAAAATTAGGAATTTAAACTTTAAAATGTTCTACCAATTTTATTTTCTAATTTTGATATTACTTTGTACTTCTCAAATAGTTTTTTTTAAGTGATTTTGAATGTTGTCATCAACCGAATCTCAGTTATCTTTTATTAAAGAATCGACTAGCTTCCAGTATTCTCCTGGATTATCACAATATAGTCATCCATCTAGTTTATTTAAAATAATATTCTTAGATTTATATTTGGTTAAAAGATAGTCATCTTATACTGATGGGACAATAAACCGAGGCCCCGTGTGCTACAAACTGTGCACGTTAAAGATCTCTCTACAGTTGGAAATCGCAAGAAAAGTAGGCTTGTGCCACCTTTCTGGCAAAATTTACCATGGCGTTGCTGTCTTCATTAGTCCACGAGGTGCAGTACAGTATGACGTAAAACTCCATTTATTTCATTCCCCCTATTTTTCAACCTCAACCCTACCTTAAGCATTACTTACCTGTGATCTGTCCGTTTTCTTCATACGTTGTTTTTGACAGTGAGACTGTATAAGGTATAGCACTGGTCTGTCCTGTTCCGTGACCCGGTATAAGGTTTACACAAGCGGCTGGGGGTGCTCCGGATCCATATGCGTACACGTACAATATCCTAGTAACAAGGACACATAAAGTAAAATATACTCCCATTTTATTTGTCTATTTTACCATTGATTAATACTAAACGGCACAGGGCTTTTTGTTGTCTACCATTGCCTCTATATAATACCAATTAACCCTTTGGAGTCTAGTCAAATTGTCTCATGTAACATTGATTGTATTGTTGTTAATGCGCTTCGAGCGTTTTACGGATCAATGAATCAAGATAAACAACCAAACCAGTCAATATATTGATTATCAAGTATGATAGTATTATATTTCTTAGCAATTTTGGCGTGGTTAGTTGTCTATGGTTATTAAATATTCACAAAATATGTCACTAATAGGCGTGGCCAGTAAGCAATTTCTTAATATACTCTGAAATTCACTACCCATATAGACCGTCATTTGATATCTGGCGGCTATTTTATAACACAAAGGTTGTGTGACATAGTAAAAACAATGTTCTCATTGCATATCATATTGCTTACTGACGCATGATTGTTTCATAAAAGCTTAGTTTGTTATGAATCATTGTTAATATCACTTCAAGCAAATCTGCTATTGACCCGATTACTTCTTTGTTTTTACATTGTTTCCCATATAGACGTACTAAATCATTTCCTTTGGTCGGCAGGAACATATACGAAACTATGAATGGTTATGTGCAAGTTATGTCAAAAGTACACTTGTGGGAAGTCGGGTTGATGCCACTTGCTGTAAAAAAAATATTTCTTTTTTCTAACAATATCTTATACACATACATTTGACAAAGATAAGGGGAATATGCTCTTGCCTATATTCTTTAAACCCACTTCCTCTCTAATCATAAATCGTTATTTTAGTATAATCGTCATTCGTACATGAATAATACTTAAAAACATTAATAACTAAATTTATATATATTTTTAGCCACACAATTAAACCTTTCTAAATTGCGCTGGACAAATCCCCAATAATGGAAAGCGTTCTTTAAGAGGTGGGATTTGAGTTTTTAATTAAGGATTTTAATTGATTTAATGTCACGGATGTATTACGGAAGAGAGTTACAGAGATAAGGAACAGAGTAACTATGTTACATCAATTCTAAATCAACGGATGAAACAGTCAATAGTTTTTTGTCAGAGGAACTTAATTTCTAGACAGGTTTTTATGGGGTTAACTAGAGTTGTAAGGTATACGAATGGTACGAAACAGGATTTTAAACCCAATTCAATATTTAAGGTGTAGCCAATGGAAATGTTTAAAGATTGTTGATATAATATTCGCGCTCCTGTTAAATGTATGGCTGCTGAGGTTTCTACTCTCTGTATAGCTGCTGAATTTGGAATATTATAGAGGAGGAATTCTGTTAATTTAATTTAATGTTTCCGGAATTCTGTTTTTTCTATATTTAATTTTAAAAATTGTGTTGTTACAAATATGGATCTCTTCTATGGATCTCGTCCAAACAAGCTTCGCTTTTTCTGGAATGGCAGGATGAAAAGTATTGCGCTTTGTTCTCTGAGAAGAGGGTGATAGATGGTGATGAGAGCATAGTTTCATAAAAGCCCTGGCCTTAGTCACAAAGTAAAGATTTATGATAAAACAAGGTGCAAGTTAAAGGTTAGGATAAATAAGATGCGTTAGTTATGGATGTTTCTTGGTAAATTAGATTTTGGTCGCCGCATGGAAGTTGATAAGATATTAGAAAAGTTTTGCCGGTTTTATTATGTTTATAAAAATGAGAAGCAGGTACGATAAACAGAACCACCACAAGATCAGGAGCCAAATCCACTTACAGGCGTTGGAGAGGGTCATTTTTCTTCTGAAGTTGTTATAACGTGTCGTTCTTAATTTCGTTTTGAGTAACCACTCTCTCGTAATTTATTGAAAACTAGGTTGCATGTGACATCAAAATCGGTCTGTTGAGTACAAATTCTATGGAAACGTGGGATTTATGATTTGATAATCGCAGAAAACGTATGCTTCGGATGAAACGAACTTTTGAACAAAAGTTGGTGCGTATCAGTTTCTTTAAAAGATACTAGGGTCTGAGACCTTCAGATTCACTAGTTCAGTCTCTGTATGAGATTCCTCCCTTTGCGAAATGTGTCGTGCAAAATTTCCCAGCTGCTATCCGAAAACATAACGATAGCTACGGTAACTTCTCCTTCCAGGAGAATATAAAGCATGAATAGAAGGAGAATAGAAAATACCACTGAATGAAAATTCAAGATACGCATACTTTCTATCTATATTTGTTCAGAACTCCGAATAAAAAAATAACGACCGACGTCAATGGACCAACTGAACTGTGTTAAAATCAATAGAAGTCACGTGACACAATTCTAGCATATTCTACTTATTATATGTTTTTTTTTATAACGAAACGTTAGTAGTAATTAAAGAAAAGGTAATACATGTACAAATATTTAATACATTGTATGTAAGTTTAGTGTGCAAATTTAGCTTAAATCGCTTGTCAACCAAGCTTTTCGATGGCTAATCGGGCTAGGATAAGTATATGAATACAAGTATCAGTATATATAAAGAATTTTGAAGAAGAGAGTCGACTAACATTCCACAGCTATTCGACTTAGTCAACCAGGATCAGTTTTAACTGCCACAAATTGAAAAAATCATACATCATATGTAACCACAAACTTAGATCAGTGGACGAATGACTTTTTTTTTTCATTTTATTATCATAAAGATAATGGAACTGACAAGGAAGAACAGAACAGGACTAGCGCTATTTGGTTGTGGTCGAATCGGGTCTTTACATCTCAGTAATTTGGCCACCTTACCTGCAGAGATGTTATGGGTGGTGGACATGAAGATCAACCATGAAAATATTGCTAATTTACTAGAGGAGCTTAGGCTACCCTCGACCCAAGTAGCTGATGTTGGTGAGATGGATAAGGTGCTTCAAGATGAGAGGTTAGTTTTCATTTCGTTGTCATAAGATTGGAAGGGGTGGTTTGCTTGTATGAACAAAATGTAACAGGGAGACAAGGGCGAAGACGGCTGCCGTAGGCATCGATTCCTTAAAATTTTTACAACCGACAAATTTCATTTCTGTAACTAAGATCATACCCCATTGCCCATCCGGCTGGTAAAAACTAGCTCCTCGCATTATGGGCCTGATGAAAATCCGACATCTAATTCTGGAACGATATATCAACCGATGAAAGTGTTGAGAATTATCTAATTATAACTTCGGTTGATATCTGTTTAAAATAATGTTTAGCGTTGATTTGTTAACAATCTTAATTGTAAATACTTTGACATTTAATGCACAAAATACTCGTTTTCATTAACAAATTTATTGTAAAAAAGAAACAAGTTAAAATATTTTGAAAAATTAATTGTATTTATACAAAAATAATCATAGTTTGTATGAAATGTTTATTTATTGAACAATGTGAATTTTGATTATTATTATTTTGAAATTTTGCTCAATTTCGCGAATATTTCCATATCCCACATTATTTTGAAGCATCCTGTTAGGTTTCCAGGTCTATTATAATAGCGACGGCAACAAATTGAACAGTATTATAATGAAGGAGATCCCGGAGAAGGGTCTTCCTAAAGGTAAGTGAAAGGGAAATGAGGAGCTTAGAAAGTTTCAGAATTTGTAGTTTATGGAATCAATTTTTTTTCCTTGAAAAATAGTGTTTGGCTTTCCAGATCGGTGGTTAGCAAGGTCTTTATATCAAACAAGAAATTATTATTGCCATTTGATGAAAGAATACTTTTTTTCAGTTATGCATGCGAAATATCGATTTTGAAAATAAAATATCGAATTATCGTCTATAACAATTGCTCACTTTCTTGTCTCACTGTCAGCCAATTGGTTGGATTTTTAGGCCAGCGAACAACCCTCAATTTCATGCGTCAATTTCTTTTACATCATTCTGTTGAGGGTTCCGATTGGCTGTATTCGCCAGCTTTCAATCAAATTACTGCGTTCACAAACTTGCCGTAAAGGTATACATTACCCTTGACCATTATGAAGATGGGGCCGACCAAGGTGGCACAACTCCAGATATAGTCAATCAATTCTACTGCATTGACGTTAAAGGTCCATGCCGCCTACCTTCTTTCAAGATCTTTCAAGATCCTGAAAAATGCAATTCTCGGCTATTAACAAAATAAGATAGACCTACACTGGTTCTTGACCATGTTATTTTGATAAAATAAGGGGTTTTGATTTTGCATTGTTGCATTTGACACAAGTTAATAAGCACGTACATGCATGAGTTCTCGGGTTTGTGCTTCGCAAAATTGTTATTAGCCCGTACCTTCAGGGGCGCTGATGCCCCTCCGAAATAATTCTGACATAGATCAATTTCAGTACTTCAACTAAGACCATACCCCATTGACCATTCGGATTTATAACTTGCCCCTCCGAACAATCAAGTCTGACTTCCGGGCTCTCTGCAGCCTATTTCCCCCCTACAATGCCTACAATGTTGACATATTATTTTGTTTGGTTTGTTTTCTAGAGTGAATGGAATTATTATATGTACGAGGGTAGACCAACATGAACGATTGATAATGGCGGCTTTGAATGCAGGTCAGTTGACTAGATTTAGATAGCAACACGATATAGATTAGATATTAAAGGATTGAAATCTGATCTCTAATCTCTCTTATGTAATGTCAAAATCTAAGGTCATAACAACCTGTGAGGAAGGGGCTTTCAATAACTTTACAGCTAATACTTATTGGTTTATAACAAAACGATCAGATCATGTTTTTCGTATTGATGTGATGCTGTAAGAAGACTAGATCCTTAGGTCAAGGGTTTCCAGTCTGGGGGTAATTTTGAAGGTAAAATTGCCGATTTGTCTTTCAGGAAAACACGTATTTTGTGAAAAACCTTTGGCTCTATCTACACAATCAATCAAAATATGCTACCAATTAGCTGAAAAAGCACACAGATATTTGATGTGTGGTTTTCAGAGGTGAGTCCGTTAAGTGAACTTGTGAGGATAGTAGTAGGCGCAGGATTCGAGTGCAGTTTATTGCTATGGTAACCGATGAAGTATCTTTTATCAATAGATCGGGATTTGAGATGTTCTTTTCTACAGATTTAGTATGCTATAATTTTCACAATTCGAAATTGTCATGACTACGATACTTGCGATCCCTAACAACAACAAAAAAAAAAAAAAAAAAAAAAAAAAACAAATGACCGTAGAACATCATTCCTAAACTACAGTTTTTTAATCAGAGACTAGCAGACTACTGCAAACTTATGCTTTTTTCACACAAACACAGTATTTGAAAAAAATATAGCGGTTTTTTTCAGGCGATTTGATAAAGAATTTAGAACAGTATATGACCAACTACAGACTAAGAAACATGGTAAAACACAAATAATAAAAATCACCAGCAGAGACAACCCAACCCATCATTCCATAGAATACATCAAAAACTCAGGTGCGAACGGGATATGATTACCTTGTGTCTTTAAACCTGCGTTTCCACCGAGTTTCACGTGACATGTGACAAGTCACGTCACAAGAAATAGAAACATATGATTTTGGTAGGAACCGTTTCCATCAATGTCATGTTTCACGTTTCACGCGTGAAATGACACGTTTTTGAAGAATGAACATGCTCATTCTTTTTACCGTGTCTTGTTCCACGTCTGCCCGATCTGGGGTTTTCCCTGGGTTTTCCTCAGCTTTTACTTTCCCTTTTGGTAACTAACAGCTTCTCGTCTCCAAGTATAGATTCTCTGTAGTTGGTACCAATTGGTTGTAGATGAGGCAACACTAGTTGTTTTAATTTTGCGTGGGTTTCGTACGACATTCGTGTGTAATTGAAGAATAAATCTCGGTTTGGATTGTCCATGAGATAGCGAAACGTTCTGGTAAATTCGCCGCTTTTTGGAAGCAATAAGTACGGTCCCAGCACCATTTTGACTGCCTGCTGCAGTTTCTCTTCCTAGCTCGCCGGTACAACAGATATAGAGCAAGAACTTCCTCGTCAGATGAGTCGGAACCGTCACCCATGGTGAAAATGGGATATGTTCGATGTGACATCCTGCACGGCACATGAAACGTGATACGTAAAATTTGGTGGAACCGAGCCTAAGGGATTGATTGACAGCGTGTCACATTAGAGGGTCAACAGTTTTACAGTAATTTTAACATTCTGCATCATCCCATTACTATTATTGAAGCTCTTCTAAAACAAAGTTTTCCAAATTTTCAGGAGGTATATTCCTCGATGCTTGTTCTCATGATTTTGATATGGCAATATGGTTGGCAGGTGAATTACCAGCATCCATTGTTGCTTATGGGCATGCTCTGGACGATGCTTATATAGAATGTGACGATGTCAGCTGTACCACCATTATGATCAGATTTCCAAGTGGCACCATAGCAACTATTGACAATTCCAGGCTTGGTGCCGATTATGGATATGATCAAAGAATTGAAGTAAAGGGTTTCCTTTTTTTTTTTATCTCGGCATTCATTGAAAAGTTTGAAATAAATTTCAGTATAACAAATCGGAACAATAGTCAAAGAAATCGACCAGTACGAATTGTCCAGGTAGTTATAACACGTTACTTTGATGAGGAATTCAACTTTAAATTAATTATGTATGGTCACATGCCATAATTCATTTTGATTATGGCAAATTTTACTTATTTTTTTCTCTTAAATTTAAGGTATTGTGTTCCAAGGGAATGATTAAGGCTGAAAATAGACGAGCAAATTCTGTAGAAATCCACAATTCAAGTGGAACCATACAAAGTCCATTGGTTGATTTCTTTCAAGAGCGTTATAAAGAGGCCTTCAGACAGGAACTGCATCATTTTATAAAGGTTGTACAAGGTATGGTATAAACGACTCAATTTGATAATACAATGTTTATAAGCGATTATCTTTAGAGATCATTCCAATATTTATGGAGTAGTTTTGACGTCTTTATTAATTTTGTTGTTAAGTGGCAAAATGTTTATTTATGTCAATTTGTAAAAGTACATTTGTAGAAGTATTGGAGTAGAAAATACATTTGTCAAAGTATAAAAGTTCAAATGTATATTGGTAATTTTGAGATTGATTTGTAAATGTTCATTACTAGCTCATTTGTAGGTATGTAAACATTATTGATGAAATGTATAAGCTAGATGATGAAATGATGATGTGTCGATTTTTACAAAAATGTAGATGGTACATTGTCAATTTCGACCAAGAGTTCTGGCAAGTATGCAAATTAGTGGGTGGAGCTGACCTCTTACGGAAATAGACGACTATTAAAAAAGAAATTGACGGAAATTTCCTCAGCCTAAGATAATTTACACAAAGTTTTATTTTTATTAAAGTAAAGACAGTCTTATGTTATTAAAACACTATAGTTGTTTGTAACAAATTTTATGTAACTCAGATACTATGTTTATGACACAGATAACCTGGAGAAAGTTACAATAATGTGGTGTCATCACTGATCTATATATATATATATATTTATATAGATCAGTGGGTGTCATTTTAGCAGAGGGAGATAACTCTAGATTCTAGACTCTTAAGACTGCACCAATTGCATTTCAGAAACTGTCACAAGTATTATTTTGAGGCTGATATTCCAAAGAACAATTGAAAATCTTTGTAATCTAGGCCTATATCTACTTGCTCATACAATAGCACATTTGCGTCAATTTCTGTGTGTAATAGTCGTAAATTTCCGTAAGAGGTCAGCTCCACCCACTAATTTGCATACTTGCCTGAACTCGAGGTCCAAATTTCCGTAAGAGGTCAGCTCCACCCACTAATTTGCATACTTGCCTGAAATCGAGGTCCAAAATGACAAATGTAGCATCTTTATTTGAACAATCGACATTTCACACATCGTCTTTTCATCATAAACTTACACACTTCTACATGTGTAAAATTGACATATCGACAATTGTACTTGGAATGCACATTTACAAATTAATTTCAAAATTACCAATTTGCATGTTACACTTTGACAATCTATTTTCACCTCATTACTCTATCCCTCTTCAAATTTGAAGGGAAAAAAATCCATTAATTGTCTCCCTTCTCAGGATCAGTTGTTTTTTTTTTATGTTTCCGGGAATTTCCGTCAATTTCTTATTTGTCATAAATTTCCGTAAGAGGTCAACTCCACCCACTAATTTGCATACTTGCCAGACCTCTTTGTCGCAAATGACAATGTACCATCTACATTTGTACAATACACATTTCACACATCGTCATTTCATTTCAATATTATAGTTGACAATCAATAATAGAACAATTGAACATTTACAAAATTACAAATATACATTTGAACTTAGGCCTACATTTAGGCTACAAATAGATTTCACATCTGAACTCGATGGTCAAAGTCATTTAGCAGAGTAGGCTATGAACTAGCAGCGATTAGAGAATTATACAGAAACTCTTCTCAAAATATATATAATATCTAGCACTCAGTTTTTAACAAATTATACCCACTCCTGTTTAATTTCAGGAGAGGAAAGTGTTATTATTACTGGGGAAGAAGTAGTAGCTGGTAGTATTTTGATAGAAAAAGCTAAACAGTCTCTGAAATCCGGCCAGAATATTCAGCTTTCTGAACTAGATCTAGGTCTAGGCTGTGGCTTGACTTTAAATGGATTTGTTTAAACTAGGTCAACCTATAATTTCTTTGCAAATATGCGTTTTGGACAAGTTATATTTTTTGAATTGAATGGGAATAAAAAAAAATCAAAATAATTTTAGTTACCTTCTCTTGAAAACCGTGGAATTTACTATTAGTTACTTTCGTGCATTCATAGGCTGGAAGGACAACTAAAACATGGATACATATAAATCAACTAAAAAAAACCCCAAAACATGATTTAAAAGTACAATTTTATTACTTTTTATTTTGACAAAAGGCATATAGTGGTAGATAAATATCAAAATTAGGTTGAATAAATAGAACTAACAAGATATACAGCAATATAGAATATATGATTGTTGACTACAGACATAATAAGCTTCTTTAAGATAGAATACAATTTAAGTTGCACCATTAACTTAGTTATACTAACAAACTATTGATTACACTATACTTTTATACTATTAGCTTCTAAAATATTAATTTCATAGCAATACACAACTACCTTCACAATACTGTAAATAAACACCAGTGTACACTTGATATTTCATGCTAAAAATAGAAGAAACCTGATTTATGGCCAAATGTTTCTGCACAAATAAACAGAATAAAAAATGAAACAAAATCACAACCAAAGAAATGAGATAACACAAAAAACTGTATAATATTTATATTCATCTTAATATCTGGAATCATGTACATTTAACAGTATATGAGCATATAAGACTAGCTTCTACAGTTCTAAATTTGCTCTATTTCTATATAGGGCAATATAGTGACCATTGGAATTAAGCTAGGAAATAAAGGACCATAGCATTGGAAATAGTCAGTCACTAAAATTAAATTAGATATACTTTTCAGAATTGAAACTTAAAAAGTATTTCGTATACAATATAAATCAGTAGTAAAGAATCTTAGCCTGATTTTCTGAACTGTAACATTTAAACATTCAAAATATTAGCCTTTTGTCAAACATAATCTGTCCATTTGATAATGTAACAATTTTTCATAATATGAATATTATTGAAAGCTGGAATGATTTACTAAGCACTTGTTTGATTTAATACAAATCTAAAATTATATATTGAGGGAATGTCTTTATTTTGCAAATGAGATAAATCCTTGGATGGCTACACTTGTTTGAAATCTGTTATTTAAGAAGTAACCAATCAAGACTGAACTCAGTGTGTCAGTGTTGCCATCCTCTTGTTAGTAACTACCGAATCCCTCAATTTTCAAAAAAAATGTTACAAAATGGAAGATCAGTGAATTAAAACCATTTTAATCTTCCTTTTCATTCATTCATCTAATACGTGTCACATATTTACAGTGCAATTATCATGTCACAAAAATATAAAATCAAACATTAATTCTACATGGGTGAAACAAAAATTATGATTTAAACTCAGTTTTTCATACAAATTTTCATGTCAAGAGTGCAGGAATGACAGGATTATTATTTTGAATATATACCT
This sequence comes from Nipponacmea schrenckii, assembly GCA_030562195.1. NCBI lineage: Eukaryota > Metazoa > Mollusca > Gastropoda > Lottiidae > Nipponacmea > Nipponacmea schrenckii. The sequence continues at coordinate 7,275,149 of CM060203.1, read as the reverse complement.
GAATAACCTGAACTTATTGCAAGAAATCCAGATGTGCAGAATAGTATAAGGTGTAAAATGAGAATAAACTGCCCTGCAATTAAAGCTACAGTACATATTTGAGTGTATAACAGAATTTTTTTAAATATTTGTTTTTTTTTAAAAAAAGTTTTAGTTCTATTCATTCAAACTTTATAACTACTTTAAAATAAAACTTAGATTTCACCAATGAAGAATTATTGCATGATGATTTACGCATACAAAGCTTTTGCAACAATAGCCATATAATGTGGAGAGAAATATCTCAAAGCGACGCCCAAAGCATCCTAAGCAAACATAAGCACTTAACGCTTAATCATATACACAAATTAAAAATATTATACAGTTACAGTCTATATGAAAACATGTTTGAAATATGATCAATGAAATGATTGGAAATGTGTTTGTATAATTGTGTTACTAACAACCTTCCAAATGTAATTCAATCATGTAACTTAAACTAAAAATCAAATATTTACTGAAGTTAAAACCTTAGTGTTTAAAGGGATAATAGCTGTTAGAAGAAACATAAAATTTTAATTTCTCTCAAAATATATCCATCAGTGGACTTACCTGGAGTCATCACTATACATCAAAATATCTCTATAATTCGATAAAACCACAAAATCAAGTAGTTAATTATAAAATGTGATTTTCAAATTGTAATTATAAAGGGAAGTAACTCTAACATATAGATTTCCTGCATTGATGTTTTAGCGCTGATTTCCCAGACGCTTTTATTCCCAAACAGAATAGAATCCTCGCTTGCTAAATTTTTTGAAAAAATCCAAATATAGTTTTATTCTCGCTTTTTGAAACTTAATCTAGTGTGGGATACATACTTATTTAACCAATAGTCAATAATCCAACGCCTATTATCCCTTTATGGCTCAATTATTAACTTAACATGTACATGGTTGGAAAATTTACAAATTAGTATCAAAGAATATTGAAATATAATGTTTCCGGCAGCAGTAAATAGTAGGATAAATGGAATGAATGAATGAATAAATGACAAAATGTTAAGATATGGATAAATAGATGTATAAAAACACATAAAAACTTAAATATGAACAGAGAGTATAATATATTAAACTTGTATATTATTTACAGTTCTATTTACAAATTAACAAAGTTGAATCAAGGTATATGTGCATATCAGTGAATGTTTTAAAACATGATCCCAAACAATCTACATATTTTAGATACAGTGTACTCTGAGTAATCCAACATCAACGCAATATGAGATAAGCCTCTATGTTTTCTACTTCTATTTTACTTCCCCAAAATAAGGTTGACTATTTGCTAAAGGTTTCAAATTAGACCTGCATATGCACAAATAACTTCACATAAAACAACTTTCAAATAGCATATTAAAGGAGTTATTCCAGATAGATTTGATGATGAAATTAAACAAATTATAGTAAAATACTTCATCAATAATTATTATTAGATACATTATAACGTAGCATAATATTACTAAGCTAGTATCAGGGCCACAATAGTAAATGTAGTGGAGCGCAGAAACCCTATTATCAGACTGTTTTTCTATCTGAGATATCTCCTTGACAAAAAACTGTGCATCTACAATTCTATACTGGCAGTAAAGTGGACATAAAGTTAATACTAGTTTGTGCGAAATCCTAAGAGCTACCTAATTCCTTTATTCAACTGTGCAACTTATTGGAATATATTAGAAAGGAAAATAAACATTCTGGAGGGTTCTAAAGATCTGAAGCTAAATTTGGTGTATTTAGATACTATCCTTGTTAAAACAACATTGGAATCAGCTGCTATTAAGTTCCAAGTTTATAACAATTCATACCCATCAAGCTTTCATAAATTTACAAGTGAAACCACCTGGGCAGCCTACACCACCTGATAATGCTAAAATTAACAAGGATTATTAAAGCAGGAGTAAGATTGGACCCTTACATTATGAATGATTTGAGAATATTAGCCAGTCATGTTCAACATAAGCTTTATAATGACAGGTAATTTCTTGTGCTGGACAATATTAAGAAAATTTAACTTAAAGTACCACACAATTGAAATTGTTTTAATAATTTCACTAACTAATAAGCCCTTTTTGTACTCAAAAGAGAAAACTTTCTCAAAACTCGAAATCCCTGAGTATGTTGGATCAGTTGTTGAAATCAATGAAAACTTTGTGAACATCTCAAACATACTGACTTTAGGCAGCAAGATAGCTTAAACAATTCCATTGGGTGCAGCAATTTAATAAACCCATTTTGTAATATGTTCACAAGTTTTATGATCTATTTCACTTGTTATTGCACAAAGAGAAAGGGTTTTAAAGCCAATTTCACATATTTTCATTCAAACAAATTGTGGAAGAATGTGCGCAAAACATAACAGTTGATATCAACACACATACAGAATTAAACAGAACAATTGCACTCATATATTCTTATTCAGTGCTAAATTAACAATGTGCAGCAAAAAAGCAAAGGCTGGATAAAGTGTAATATAAAACACCCTTATAACAATAATAGACTTAACCACATCATGATAGGGCAAGTTCAAACAGTATTAAAGGGTGTTGAATTGGAAACTTGTTATTCAATAAGATGCCCTTTGAACAAGGCATACTCCATCAATTCTTTCAGCCTATTTCCTGCTTATTATCTGATCTTTAATCTTTTTAGTTTTGTTCCATGTGCATTTATCCAGTTTTCAACGCAAGAAATAAATGAATGCAAAGTTATTTGGCCATGTACAGCAGAACAAAGTTACAACATCACAATTCAAAGGTTTTTTATACTGAAAAATGTGTTATCTTGATGAGGCAAATGAACATTTTTTCAAAAGAAATGTTTCCCTAGTGCTATCAACTGATGACAAAAACATTATTCAAAGGCACCACAAAACATATTTGCATAAACTCTCTGAATTTCAAAACAAATGTAACTTTCCTTCATACATAAGACGATAAATAATAAGGAATGCACCAAATAGTCAAATGAGCTGTGTCTATTTTAAAATCCATCAAAAAATTTTCATTTAATTTTTTACCACGGACATGTCAAAACTTACAATAAAACGCACCAATAACAGCAAAGCTTCAAGCATATTTTGAATACAAATGATGGAATAGACACAGTTGAACTGACTGTAATATTAGAATAGCTCTTTAATCTAAGATGTTAAATTAGTCATAATACTCTTCTACAGCTTCCTTTCGTTTTTCAAATTTCACTTCATATGTCTGCATATCTTCTGGCTTCTTTCGTTTGAAAAAACCAAGCTGAAAAAAGATTATAAGATGGAATGGAGTGTTACATCATCTTGTTCTGTTACAGATATTCTGTACCTTAATGCGTTAATGAAACAAGCCCTATCTTTAGATAAGTATTGAAATGAAGTAGAGAATCTGCCCAATATATGTTCAATTAGAGAGATTTGAACACATGGTGTGAAGACAAGCCAAAGGGCAGTTTTTGTTCTTGCAAACTTTCTGCATGTTTTCAAAATATGTAACTTGAGAGCTGGTTAATGAGTATGAAAAAGTCTGGAAAGATCAATGCCAGAAGTTTGCAAAGGGGTTTAGAAAGGATTCTTTTCTGTAATAAATTGTAGTCTGTAAAATAATGCTTTTTTCTTTTTAATCACTGGTACCTCCCTGCTTCTCCCTAATTAAAAATAATTTAATAACTTTACCTTGTATAAGATTAATATTAATATAACTAATAATAAAACTCCTGCTAATACAGCTATTAATATTATCCACCAGTCTATAGACTCAGGTTCAGCTACTTTAACATCTGGTATAGCTATAGTTTCAGCCTATAACATAACCAAAAGTCACATAATAGCAGTTGGGCATTGCCATTTTATTATTTGCTTAATTATAGTTTTAGCCTCTTAAAAATATAAGTTTTTATTTCCATTTTAGTAGATTTGTAGCTTTAAAATATCAAAGTGAGATATTTCTTAGATAAAACATTAAAATTTACATTAAAAACCTTAATTAATAAGAATGATAATTCCAATCAATACCATTCCTTAGTTTTATTTAATACTTACATAAATAATATCGTTAGTGAGATCAGTTTGTTCTACGTTTAATTTTGGATCAATGATTAGCTCTGCTCGCGATCTGATCTTGACTTCTCGTACATTACGATAGTCCTAAAACACAATGAATATAAGTAGATTAATATGCAGTGACTTCAGATGACAAGGAATGCGAAAGTCAATGATATTTTTACTGCTTTGGCATTTAATTCAAATTTGATTAGTCAAGATTCATTTTTTGCCAAATCTCTGCCCAAAAAAATGTTGACAGGGTTTGGAGAGGCACACACTTTTACCTACACAGTAACAGTTCATTTCTGATTTCAGTCCATACCATGTCCATGTAAATGAAATGTAATTTTACAACCTGATGATTGGGCTTATGAAGATGATAGAGGTTTTATAGCTTACACAAAGCATTGCAGGTACAAAAATAGGCTTAAATAAAATTTACCAAAATATACTACAGAAAATCATACCTGTAAAAATGTGCTCTCCCACAATCTTGCTCTGATAGTGATAGTCACATAGTCATTCTGTTTGAGTTGACCTATATTACATGTTATAGTGTGACACTTGGCTGTATCTTGTTTACATCCCTATAATATACACCAAATATTTACTAATATACACTAAATATTTACTAATTTACACCGAATATTTACTAATATACAACAAATATTTACCGATATACAACAAATACCTTCTATTATACAACAAATATTTACTGATATACAAAATATATACAGTACTAATATACAACAAAAATTACTACAATGTACATATTTTCAAAACTTACCAAAATGAGTTCATTTTCAGCTCTCTTGACTCTATCTGTACTGCGTCTAGATCGACCTCCAAATTTATAACCTGGTTCATTTTTCCTGGGATCTGAAAGAACTGTTTCAGTTTTCTCAGGATTTTCTTTAATGGCTGATGGATCATCTAAAACTCCACCTATTATCACGCTTGTTGTTTTTGATGTTGCCAACTAAAAATATATTACCATCTAAATGTGAATGTGTAATTTGCATGAATTTTTAATCAAACAATAGTTGAGAATCTACATTCTGGTTATAACTGTGAGATTTGTACATTTATAAAGGCCTCTAAAAATGTCTGTTGGTCTTTTTTGCCTCTTCGTTACTCTTTATTGACTTTTGACCTAAGTTTCAGATAGATACCTCCATACTGACATTTCCATGATAGCAGTCAGTTTATCTATTTATAGGTTGCATTGTCCCTAAAGATTAATCATACAATCTATGACACAGATTTTGGGCTTTTTGTTGCTCCTTCATGACATTCTTTCACACTTACAAAAGCTTACAGAACAATTTCTTGTTAGAAGATAGCTTGCCAGGCAAGGTAACATACGCCCACTTCAGCAAACAGAATATTCCCTGTTTTTTCATTTAATTAAGGGCAATAACTCATAAACCGACATCTGGAATCGCACCATCTTTTAACTTGTCCCAGATGTTATTAAGATGAATACACACGTTTCATTCAAATCGGATAAAAACTACACAAGTAATATTAGGCCACAAAAAAAAAGTGTCTTGGTTCTCAGGCACCGCCGCACCGACAAAAACCTCCCGCTTCAAACTATTTTATTTGTTAAAAAAAATAAAAATAAACCACCGGAATCCGTGTGGAAACTAGCTCACCAGTAGCCGAACTCGGCCTCGTGCCCAAGATGTGGAAGACAGTGACCCAATTAATACGGTTACGAAGTGAAGATGTTTACCGGCGAGACAAAGACTGTCTCTACCATTCATTCATTTTAAGGCTTAGTTTTATTAAAAAAAAAAAAAAAGAAAAGCCGCCGCCCGCTTTCAATAATGTCTAAATATTATGCTTTTTATTTTGATTAAGGGGAGGTAATTTGGAGAAATAAAAAAAAAATCAAACCGCCCGCCCGCACCATTTTTTCCCCAGGTAATTGCCTGAGAACCAAGATATTTTCTTTTCATGGCCTTAACGTTTTTTTCATTTAATCAAGGGCAATAACTCATAAACCGACATCTGGAATCGAAACATTTTCGAACTTGTCCGAGATATTATCAAGATGAATACACTTACCAAGTTTCATTCAAATCAGATGAAAACTACAGCTTCTATTGCGTACACAAGTAACTTTTAACGTTTTTTCATTTAATCAAGGGCCATAACTCATAAACCGACATCTGGAATCGTGCCATTTTTTATCTTGTCTGAGATATTATCAAGATGAATACACATACCAAGTTTCATTCAAATCAGATGAAAACTACAGCTTCTGTTGCGTACACAAGTAACTTTTAACGTTTTTTCATTTAATCAAGGGCCATAACTCATAAACCGACATCTGGAATCGTGCCATTTTTTATCTTGTCTGAGATATTATCAAGATGAATACACATACCAAGTTTCATTCAAATCGGATGAAAACTAGAGCTTCTATTGCGTACACAAGTAAATTTTAACGTTTTTCCATTTAATCAAGGGCCATAACTCATAAACCGACATCTGGAATCGTGCCATTTTCGAACTTGTCCGAGATATTATCAAGATGAATACACATACCAAGTTTCATTCAAATCGGATAAAAACTACAGCTTCTATTGCGTACAAAAGTAAATTTTAATGTTTTTTCCTTTAATCAAGGGCCATAAGTCATAAACCGACATATGGAATCGTGCCATTTTCGAACTTGTCCGAGATATTATCAAGATGAATAAACATACCAAGTTTCATTGAAATCAGATAAAAACTCTGGCCTGTATCGTGTACACAAGTAATTGTAGAATGACGGACGGACGGACGGACGGACAGGGGTGATGGCAATATACGTCCACATTTTCATGTGGGCGTATAAAAAAGGAAATGATGATGAACGTGTATCTACTCTACACTCCTCTTGAGGGAGTCTTCAATAAAAGGTCAATAAATTAACTATACTGTGATCTGTGATTGAAGAAAGTATTGGAAGACTTACAGTATTAGATTTGGGTCTAATGATGTATCTAGGATTCTCCTGTAAAATAATAATGGGTTAGTCATGCATGTTAACTCAACAATGGTTAGTTCAAAACAGTGACAAATACTAATTTTATTAATAGTTACTTTATAAACATAATTGCCAATTTTTATCACAAAGTTTCTTCTTTTTCCTTTATGTGCAGTGAGTTAATTTAGCTGAGAAAAGTGTCAGTTTTTCCAATCATTTCGCTTTCTTCTCTTCAGTCTTCTTTCAAATTTAGAAATGACCCTTTTGGTGTAATTAGTTTAATTAAAATTCATGCAAATAACACAACAAATGTGTCTTTTAATAGTTAGAAATAAAGAATTCATAATATTTATTAACAGGGGGATGTGTTTATTTTATCAAATGTAATTCTTCTGATTATATTGATTCTTTTCAGAGTATTTGGCCAATCTGATTAAAATGCAAATCAGGATGTTTTGTTATATTTTCTGCTGGGGACTCAGCTAGGCATCTGAGATCTAGCTAAAGTTGTCTTTAATGAAATATGAAAATGAAATGTATTACAAATACCAAGTAGTGCCATTTGCATAAAAATCATGAAATGAAACATTCAAATTTGCATATTAATCAGATTCAAGATTTTGCATGCGAGATGTAATTAAATCATGCAGAACTATCAAGATAAAGGTTGAAAAACCTGAAGGAATCCTCTTGACTTAAAGATATATCTTTATCACTTACTGGTATGCCAGCTGGATTGATGATACTGGGGTTATACATACATTCTGCATTACCAGACATCACCTACAATTACAGGTGTTATAGTATTAAGATCCTCTCTTTCAAATATTAAATTCAAACCCGAAACAATTTTTGGAAATCTGACACCATAATCTTGTCAAGAACAGGCATCACAGAAATCAGAATGGTGCCAATAGAGCTGCGAGTTCTCCTGATACATATACAAACATCATCTAAACAAGCTTACAAGTATATGTCTTGTACATACCTGTGGAGCTTGCATGAGATACAGTAGATGTTTGCCTTTAGATTTTTGGTTCTCCACTTCATAGGGCCAGTCTATATAAAGTGTTGATTTACTTACAGTACCAGGTCCATAGTTAGTTACCTACAAATAGAAAGAAAGATAGTTTTATAAGCTACTTTTCTAAACTTAATTGGCTATTTATTCGACATAATCTTAGGCTGACAAGAGTTATACCTTTCAATAAACAAGTATCTCAACAGATCCCATTTCCACCAGCAAGAGTCCCAATTCTCATTCACTGGAACTTACTAAAACTTTACCCAGGCTGGCTGGTTTTAAGGATGGGACAATGCAAAAACTACAATTATCCTACCCAAATCAAACCAGCCAGCCAGGAGTTAAGTACACTAAGTAAGGTAACACTAGTGACAAGGGAGTTATGTTATCTTTACACAATAAATATGGCTTTAAAGGGGCTCAGTTTTGGTCTTTTTTGAATATTTAAAATAACAAACAGAAATGTTGGTCCCTTTTATACAGTAGAATATTTCAATTATTGACTTCTCACTACAGTTTGGTAAGTATGGATACTCTTAAGTCACATGTTTCTCTTACAAATCTAAATCTAAATACTAGAGATTTGGTAACTTTAAAGAGGTTATCTGTTGAAATCCGGTGACCTTTGTCTTTATCTGATGACCTATGACCTTTATCTCAATAGATAAGATAAATCAAAATGGACAATAGATTATTAAAGAAAATACATTTCATAAAAGATTGGTTTAAGGATAAGAATCAAATATGTATATTGTTGATTATATTTATTAGTTTGGGCAGACGAAATTGTGGAAGACACTCTATGTACCACAATGTTCAAGAATATATGTAAGACAAATTATTGAAGTAGATTGTGATATAAGAACTGCAAAAAGAAATAAATTCAAAGGCAGATATCCTGTTAAGAGTTTGAATGTGTACAAAGAACTTTAACTATAAATGTCCATAATGAGCAATAAATCATAAGGATCATAAAATACAGAACTTACCACAAAGGTATGATTGACTGCCTGACCAATCTCATTTTCTATTTTCATTGAGCTTTCACCCCGACTCTGCCCACTATAGATAATAGGGTCATCAGGTTGGGCAATGCTGAAATTGATATAGATGCAAGTTTTCAAGTAAGCACTTTTTCAGTAAGTAATGCATGTTGCTTTTAACAGCAAACCTCTTGATAATTGGAAATAAATATAAGCAGGCTAGTGTTGTTACAAATTTTCCTCATTACACACTGTATGATCAATTGAACACAAAATTGGGCACGACTGGCATTCAGAATACATTCCAATCGAAATACATACCCAACAACACCAATATCAGCTCTATTTATAACACGGAATGGTAGTCTTATTAAGTCGTTTTCTTTTGTTAATTCTGTACTTGATCTGAAAAGACAAGTAGTCCCTATATTGAATAATGGATATCTGAATTTATACTTTTCAAGTCACTTTTATTATTGTGATCTGTCTTTACAACATAAGCTAGCTTCATCTCGACAGGAATTGTGACAAAGACTGATCTTCCATTGTTCAACATGAATATTAGCCTTATTTCTATTTGATCACTACAATTATGATATGAATACTGCAATATATACTCAGTTATTTAGTGTTTAATATTATTCTTACGTGTTGACCCAGACGACAAGTTCCAGTACATTACGCGAAGCCTCTAAATCGTGAGCGTCCATTTTAATCTTAAAAATAACTGTTTCATCCCGGGGGAGGGGATTTCCAATCTCTTCACAAGTTATCAATGTTTTATTTCCAGTATCAGGTTCACATTTTACATTTGTATTCTGAAATCAAATACAGGCATTATATCATTCAAAGTCTTAGTCAAATATTAATGGCTACCTTTAAATGAATATCACCCTCAATTAGCAATAATAGTCTTTGAAATGCTCTGCAGTAATGAAATAATAGACATACATATTGGCACATATCATATTTTATTATAAACTAGGTATACTTACCACAAAAAATATATTTTTATCAACAAAAGGTCATTCTAAGAGGAATTAATCCTGATATAGATTTTATAGATCCTAAATATATATATCTATATCTCATTATATTGAAGATATAAGTAGATCCAATGATCTAGGATATAGGTTTTTGCAGCATCAAAATACAGTACTTACAAAAGTAGAGCCATTTAGTACATCTGAACGTCTATAGTACAAAGATTCTGGTTTGGTGATATAGACCTGAGTTAAATAGGCTGCCTCACCAATATTTTTAATCTCCATTTCTAATTCTATAGAACTCTGTTGTCCTGTACTCAAAACATACTTGTCATCAGAATCTCTGAAAATACAGGAACCTGACATTAGTCGAAGACAATTAAATATCTGACAATCATAGCAAATTGAAAAGCCTTTTATAGTTATTCCTTTGTTCAAGCAAATAAAAACAAAATAAAAACACTTTATAACTTACTTTAATAAATTCAATTTAGCCATAAACTGTAGATTACTTTTACAAATATTGTCATCCCCACATTCTTTAACAAAATCAACCTGAAATCAAATGGATTAAAGCTTTACATCCTACTGTTCTATATTTTTATGTTTAAGAACACTAGGCTTATGAATATGTGAAATGAGAAGTATTTAACAAGTGGTCCTTGATTTATTGTTTTTCAGATCAACAAGATCCAACCCACATTGCTCAAGGCCCAAGGAACCTTTGTTTATTAATCCAAACAAATAGATGCTTTTCAGTGTGTTTGCTATGTGGCTTATTCAAGGTCTTGGTGTACTGTCCAATTCTGATAGGTCAACCTCTCCAACCTTTAAACAAGGCCTGGTGTCACAATCACAATGAATGGACCCTTTCTTAAACCATTTGCCTCAATGAAAAAAAGATTTTACATACCTTTGCTGTCATGGTAACAACCTCTCCCTTTTTATCTGTAGCGTCTGTAGCTAGTATAGGATAATTATTGATGTCGATAGGAGGGTCTCCTGGTGCAGGTTTATTAAAATCTACATTGTCAAGGCTATACTCTAATGTTAACTCTAATGGGTTCAACTTATCAGCAAAATTATCCTAAAAGCACAACAAAAAACATTTTAGGTATTACATAAAAAAAAAACTCTATCAAAGGATAAACCAAATTGAGTTGATGTTTATATTAAGAAAAAGTTGTTGATATCGATCAGTTCTTAAAGTAAGGCATTAGGGCCAAAAAACAAAACAAGCCATTAGATATATGGCATATCATACCTTAAGATAGGCGATTTCTTGCTTGCAGACTTTCTTACTGGGAGAACCATCTAGACCTTGTCGACGGAGCTGCATGCTTCGTGTTATTACACGTTTAGAATCATCATTGGCTCCCTTTAACTCTAACCTGTTGATTCTTACACCACGATTCTTCTCAGCTTCAATTCGGTAGTTTATCTTTGGGCGATTCTGAAACCTGCAATATTACAATCTTTCAATATAGTTTATATAGATATTTGAGTATCAGTAACTACAGTATTCCTATCATATTGTTACTATATTTGAGTATCAGCAGTGAACTTGGAATTAACTCAAGTCCAACGTCACCTATCATCTGCAGTCGATTCTGTAAATTCAGGACAACAATGATAATTAAACAGCAATATCATAGCTACCATATTCTTCCTGACACATTGGCATACAGTAATAAATAAAGAAAACTTACGTTTTAGCAGGTTCTGCAGTGAATTTTAAACAAATCTCAATCTGGAAACAGTGTCTCAGCTCGCCATCAAAATCACAATAAGGATCCTGTTCCAAGTCAATGATAGCTGGTTCAAGTGTCACTTCTTTCATCAAGTTGATGATTGGTCGAGTTCTAATCAGAGCCACCTCTCCAGATTCAAATGAACCGACCAACAGATCTGGGTAGCCATTGTTATCAAGGTCAAGGCCACCAGATAGCGATGAACCAAAAGACTTCAAACCAGGTGATGCAATATTTTCTGCTGTTAATCTCTACAAATAAATGTCATGAAATGTTGGTGTGAGCCAGAACATTGCTTAATAATTATAGCTTAGAATAAGTAAGAACAGTTGTCATGGATACAGTACCTTCGAATTGTGATTTTCAATAGATACTACATTATCATTTATCGACATTCTGATGCCTTGTTTGACTTCCATTAAGGAAATGTGACAATAGAAGTATTTAGAGGACTTATATTTCCTTTTATATAATACTAATTACCTGAGAATAGGTATCAAATTGAGCATCTTTATTACCATGATAAATATAAACTGCTCCATTTCCTTCATATGGGGCACCCACAGCAAAATCTAGCACATTAAAAAGATTAAATTCTTTAGTGAAATTTATGTTCATTCATGTTCATTCATGTTATTAAAGGACAACAAATCAATTATCATAGCTAAACAGTTTATACGAACAAAAACTATAATAAATAGATATATATACAGATATATAACATATAGATGATACATAAGTTGTTTGCCGGGTACTCAAGAATATATTTTCTCACTTTCAAAGATTAGATATTTTCCAATATTGATCTTTTTTTAATTAGTTGTGCTAGTCATAATGCATTTCATTTGTGTAAAGAGGGGAATGTTATGCACACATATTTGTTTTTATTAGCTTGCATTGTGTTGTTGTAAATAATATTATTCATTCAATGTAGAGTATAAAGTATGCAAATATGTTTAAACATGCACAGATATTGATGCATTATGAAATTAAACATAACAAAAGCAGTCTATTATTTTGATTTGAGTTTTGAGGTAGAATAATTAGTAACTATCACTAAATAAATCAGGCTCATATGGTGTTTACAATTATTTTCTTCTCTACAAATAAAGTGGACTGTCAGTGTGTTATGTTTTGAATTGTACCCGATATCATTTTGATAAAAACATCCATAAAAATTGTCATTCTCTAGATGTCTTTACTAAAGAGAAGAGGCAATCCTTAAGACCTACCTTCATATCCATCTATATTGATATCACCAAGTTTAGTAAAACTAAGGCCAAATCTAGCATGTTCACAACCTAATAGTGCACAGTCTTCATCATTCATACTTCTACTCTTAATTTCAATTGGTTTCTGTAAGTTTGTAATCTGAAATTGATTAAACTTAAGGTTTTTACCTGAAATTTCCATGACTTTACAAGATGAAATTTCCAGGACTTAACAAAATGAAATTTCCATGGCTTTATAAGATGAAATATCCAGGGCTTTACAAAATGAAATTTCCATGACTTAACAAGATGAAATTTCCATGACTTAACAAAATAAAATTTCCAGGACCTTAGATAATGAAATTTCCATGACTTTAGAGGAGAACATTTTCAGGACCTTTACAAAAATGTAATTTCCAGGACTTTACAAGATGAAATTTCTAGGACTTTACAAGATGTAATTTCCAGGACTTTACCAGATGAAATTTCCAGGACCTTACCAAATAATGTCAAAGACTTTACCAAATGTTATTTCTTGGATAAAACAACATGTATAATAACAAAGACTTTTATCTTTCAAATTTTGTAATTTTCACATTGAAGAATATACAGTCTCTTTGCTTCTTTAAAAGAGGAGTGAAATATCAACTTACCATGTTTCCTCCGCCAAGATAAATATAAATAGCTCCCCCTACATTTTCTTCATGGTAAAATGGTGCTCCAACAATCAAATCATCAAATCTGAATAATAAATAGTTCCGTGTTAAGGTGAAAAGGAAAAGTAATCTCATGCACGGGCCTAGTTCAGTGTTTTGTCAAGGGTCTACAACAGGTGAAATTCCTAGTTAATAAATAGGCAATATTGAAGGTAACTGTAGATGGCTAAGTTTAGGTGGATAACAGGCTCGGGCATTATAACTTTTTTGTCAAAGGAGTTTTTAGTTTTATAGTCTAATTTTTTTACACAGGTTTTAACATTAGTCACAAATCATAAGGTAAGAGATATTTTTAATACTCACTTATCACCATTCACGTCAACTGTCAGTAAAGAATATCCAAAAGCAGCAAAATCTTTCTGCCCTTTAAATTTTTGTGTTTCCACGTAACGCAGACTGCCATCAGGAGAGCTCTTGGTGAAGAAAATTACCTCCCCTGTTAGCTGAGATCTTGGAGCACCAGACACGTAATATCTTTCTTGTGTTTTGTCAAAAATACCAGATGTAACGGAATAACCTGAAATTAAACAAAAGAATAAAATTTGAAATAATTTGACAATTTCAATAATCAAACCAAAAGGATCTAAAAAAGAAACTAGGTTTGTCAACAAGGCATTCCTAATGAAGAGTCTACAGAGCTTACATTAATTCTTGTTAATTTTGACTAACCAAGAGATTATTAGATATTAAGTTTGTCAACTCAATATTTCATTGAGAGAGTCTAATATAGTCTTTGTTGATATTTTGTCTACTATAGATTATTACATGGTTAATAATAACTTATTTACATACCTAAATAAGCGTAGATGTCTACAGGAGGTTTTAATGATTCAGTTGACCCATCAGCTACTGGTACTGGAGACTTGTACCAGGTCTTATCAGCACCTAGCTGTTCACTAATATTAGATCTGAATACAACACCTAAAATCAAATCAAGTGGAGGTTTACAACCTTATCTTCTCTAACTTGTTCAATATGAAAAAGTGGTTTCCATCCATTTGCACTATATACTATATCTTACTTTACTTTATCTTTACTTTTACTTTAGCCACTCTTATATTTCAGTATTAATAAATTGTGTACAAACCTCTCCAATAGATTGAACCTGGAGCTCCTATAACTAAACCATCATCCTGAAATATTTTATCACTATATTAATTGATATGGATACAAAGACATTATCAGGCAATGATCTTTCCTGAATTTATTGTAACCATTTACAGCTAGGGCGACTAGAATTGTGAGTGAAGATGCTTCAGATCGGAATCCATAGCAACAGATATTCTTTATTCAAACCTAATGAAGGAGCCCCATTTGCTGTGAGAGTGTGTTACGAACATGAAATCATAATCAGAATAGCTCCTCCTTCAATTTCAGAAGACTATAAAATATATCTAGTTTCAAATAAAGATCTAGTATAGCTTTTTCAGTGGGTCACAATTTTATGTTAGGAGTATTAAACAAAAGTTAAACAGGCAGCAAACATAATGTTTGCGGTAGGCCTATAATTATGTTATATAAAAAGAACATGTTCTTACCTGGGTAAGCATACTGCTAACACCAGACTGACACAAACCAAACTGTTCATGATCGTGACTGTCTGGTCTACCCATACATGGTCTCCACGGAGCCTGGAAATCTAGACCCTGATACAATGTATAACATACCCCTATACCATTATTAGTATGTTTATATCGATGACCACATGTCTGAAAAGAGAAATAGGAAAATAATTGCAATACTGTAGTCTGAAAATATCAAATCTGTATAAAGCTTTATCTCCCCTGAAAGAGTTGAATCCATTGTCTGAAGTTGCCTAAATGACATGCTGTATTGTCAAATTTAATCAAATATTTTAAAGCAAAAGTGTTACTTTTGACAAATGTATGCAATGATTTGAAAGGTAGACACAATTACAGATTTTTTTTTTTGCAAGAACATATAAAAAAAAACATCCCTAAATTTCTTGTAGGTACCTACCAAAACATTTTTGCCCTTGCCCTGACTTTGTAAAACAACACCCAGCCATTGATCATCCATTTCCTCATCCTCAGTTGGTGGAACATCTACAATATTGACAAATTGAAAATTTACATTCAATGTTTCTATAGAATAACTGTAGCAAAGTGTTATAACTTGATGCCGTTTTCTATTTGCGTCACAGAGTTGAAGTCTAACAATCAAATTCAGTTGACATGATTGATCTAATGGTAAATATGTACAGGCCAATTCCTTAAAGGAATAATAAGCTTTATGTTAATAATACAATTTTCCGGTAAAAAGACATGTTATAATTACGTCCAAACTATAAAATGATATATATTCACCGTCAAAATTAAATATTACGCGATTTTCGGCTGAAATTGTCGTTTTATGGAGGCCGCCATTGATGGCTTTAAGATCGTGAATAAGCGAGATTATGACGTCACGTCGTAGATAGAAAGGTAAACAAACATGGCTGCTGACATTCAGTCCGATCAATTTGAGCCAGAACGCAATCAATCTTGACAATCAGGACTAACAATAGCATGCCACAATCTGCATTACAAGGACTGGATATTCCGGAAACAAATTTAGTATAAAAGATATCTAAACCGGACGGTACAGGTTGTAAACAAAAGAGACAACGAAGTAGGCCTCTGCCTACACGTTTTTAATTAGGAATCATTTCGAACAGATTACCCGAGTACATACCTCCTCTAAGGATTTTATTTATCAAACCTAAGGTGTACTGTCATTGTCACCTGCCTTGCAAGGTATAGAAAAGTAGTTTTAGCCGCTGGCGGCCTTGGCTTATTTCGTCTTGCGTCGATGTTTTAACCCCTATTAATATTGACTCACCTCAGTCTGCATTTCGCATTTCGCATTTTTTATCGTTTTTGTATACGGCAAATACGTTCACCCTTTGTGAGTAGTTTTCTGTGGACACAAACGATAGGAAAATCTGTCTTTCAGCCACTTACCACCGAGTGCAATCCAAGGACCAAAGCGGTTTTGTTTACCGACTTCGAAGCCGGCCGGTAGAAAATGTTTTTCACACACGACTTCATTTGTTGAGAAATAAAACGTATCCAATGTCGAACCTGTACCGATGTTGTTGAGCTCTTTTGCAGATTCTTAGTGGGATCTGGTATTCGTTAATAGCTTACGTCTTTATTTCTCTACTTATTGTTAATAAGGCATACCCGAGCTTGACATTCCGCCATTTTGATATTCTATCTACGACGTGACGTCATGCTAAGTGACGTTCCTAACAAAGATGGTGGCCCCCAGGTATTGGAATTTATTGATTTTAATTTGAAATATTAGACAAAATAAAATAGAAACAACAAAAAAAACCTTTACAATATTTCCATTTCATTCAAGCCTATCACAAATTTACAAAGCTTATTATCCCTTTAAGGTTTGGCCATTACTACATTCAACTCAATTATAATTGGGTGTGGGTGATTAATTAAGACGACACAGAGATTGTCAAAAACCTGCTGGTAGAAAGAATCAAGAATCTATAAAGTTAGAATTGACTTACTGAAAGGGTCATCAGACAACCTAATACAGTCATCTTCAAAAGTTGTATCAGAAGGACATCTAAAAATAGCACCACCACGTTTCACTTTAATTTCTGGAACATCAGCTTTAGGTGCTCCAACCAATAACCTGAAAATATAAAGATGATCATATGAATTGGAATTTTACACCTTCTTGTCTCTGCTACTACTGAAATATACCTTGAGGACAAAAATTTAGTATATAATTATTTTTTTTATGTTAGTTAATAATTGTAAATTTTAAAAAAAAATAATATCAATACAGAGTCAAACTAAGTCATGTTGTTTTATGTTGATTATTCGATTAACATAAAAATAATCAGTAAAATTTGATTTATTGACAATGATTATGTGTACATTACAGTAATTGACTATACAAATTAGACGCTTGTCAGTCAATCTAGTAATTTGTCTGGCTGAAATTTATCTGTAGGTTTAGTAACTAATAGTGGTCCAATTATAACCCTTCAAATTATTAGACAAACAATTGCTCTGGGAGTATGGCGCCAGATTTATCATTACTGAAAATAGATCCATTCTATCAGTCATAGAGAAAACCCATTTGTTTCTTATCATTGAAGAGTTTGCTATATATGTATTTGTTGTTTTGCCTTCATTTAGGGCCTACCATTTGTCACATATAATAATTCAAGATCTAAAATAGTGCTAAAAATATGATCAGCCATCAACTGATCAGTGCCATCAAATTTAACATCAAAGACAGTGATATCAACTATGAATAGGGATGACATTAATATCAACAATGAACAGGGATGACAGTGATATTAACTATGAACAGAGAAGACAGTGATATCAAAAATGAACAGAGAAGACAGTGATATCAACAATGAACAGGTAAGACAGTGATATCAACAATGAACATAGAAGACAGCAATATCAACAATGAACAGAGAAGACAGTGATATCAACTATGAACAGAGAAGACAGTGATATCAACAATGAACAGGGAAGACAGCAATATTAACAATGAACAGAGAAGACAGTGATATCAACTATGAGCAGAGAAGACAGTGATATCAACAATGAACAGGGATGACAGTTATATCAACTATGAACAGAGAAGACAGAAAATCAATAATGAACAGGGAAAACAATGATATCAACAATGAACAGGGATGACAGTTATATCAACTATGAACAGAGAAGACAGTGATATCAACTATGAACAGAGAAGACAGTGATATCAAACAATCAACAGGGAAGACAGCAATATCAACAATGAACAGAGAAGACAGATATCAACAATGAACAGGGAAGACAGTGATATCAACTATGAACAGAGAAGACAGTGATATCAACAATGAACAGTGATGACGGTGATATTAACAATGAACAGGGATGACAGTGATATCAACTATGAACAGAGAAGACAGTGATATCAGCAATGAACAGGGATGACAGTGATATCAACTATGAACAGAGAAGACAGTGATATCAACAATGAACAGAGAAGACAGAAATATCAACAATGAACAGGGAAGACAGTGATATCAACAATGAACAGAGAAGACAGTGATATCAACAATGAACAGAGAAGACAGTGATATCAACAATGAACAGGGAAGACAGCAATATCAACAATGAACAGAGAAGACAGAGATATCAACAATGAACAGGGAAGACAGTGATATCAACAATGAACAGAGAAGACAGTGATATCAACAATGAACAGGGAAGACAGCAATATCAACAATGAACAGAGAAGACAGTGATATCAACAATGAACAGGGAAGACAGCAATATCAACAATGAACAGGAAATGACAGTGATATCAACAATGAACAGTAAATGACAGTGATATTAACAATGAACGGGGAAATGACAGTGATATCAACTATGAACAGAGAAGACAGTGATATAAAGCAATGAACGGGGAAATGACAGTGATATCAACTATGAACAGAGAAGACAGTGATATCAACAATGAACAGGGAAGACAGCAATATCAACAATGAACAGGGATGACAGTGATATCAACTATGAACAGAGAAGACAGTGATATCAACAATGAACAGAGAAGACAGAAATATCAACAATGAACAGGGAAGACAGTGATATCAACAATGAACAGGGAAGACAGCAATATCAACAATGAACAGAGAAGACAGAGATATCAACAATGAACAGGGAAGACAGTGATATCAACAATGAACGGGGAAATGACAGTGATATCAACAATGAACAGGGATGACAGTGATATCAACTATGAACGGGGAAATGACAGTGATATCAACTATGAACAGGGATGGCATTGATATCAACAATGAACAGAGAAGACATTGATATCAACAATGAACAGAGAAGACAGTGATATCAACTATGAACATGGATAACTAATATCAACAAGACATTATTTTCCAGTCATGTACACAAGATATAATCTAAAACAGCTAGAGTACTGATAAGGCATTTCATATGTCAATGATTTGACTTTTTCCAGTCCAGATCACTGTAAAATAGTGCTAGAGGATTGACTAGGGTCGGCATATAGGGCCAAATCAACAGCCCTGGGGTGGTGCCTTTTTTACCAGTCATGTCTGTTTAGAGCTCCCTTATTTAGCAAAGTATTAAAAGAAATATCATAAACTGCAATAATGTGACAGAGAAAGAAGGCTGTGTTCTTCTCACAATATTCAACTTTTGTGATTCTAAATAGTCTTAGTTGCTTAGTCTTTTGTCAGGTGAAAAAAGTCAAGTGGGGCTCAGGTTTAAAAGGAATGAACAGTTGTAAATTATACAGAACAGTGGGGAGATTTGACCTAGTTTGTTGAGATCTTTTTGACCTAAAAAAAAAAGAGACACATCAGACATGAATGAATGAATGTAAAATGATCAAAATGTTTTGAGTTAGTTTGGATATCTGATTAGGGACAGGTATAACTGTGAATGGTTGAATCATGTCAGTGAAAATGAATAAGAAATGACTTTGAAAGAATGAATGAATGTTAACTAATATAGATAGGTTAGATTTGACCTGCTTCAGAGTTTAAGATTTTAAGGTGTGCTTCAAGGGTGTCTGTTTATAAGTCAGACATTTTTGAACTATGTTAAGAAAAGTCAGCTTGGACTAAAAAAAAGGTGACATAGAAAATGTCTCCAAAATTCATTTGTTAAATGAACAAAATATTGTCTAAAAAAATCCACTTTAGATGGCTATATCCCTTCAAATAAGTACTATTCAAAGTGTACAGTTTGTAAGTGTATTGTACTATAAGTGTTAACATGAACCTATCCTAGTAAACAGGTCATCTAAACCATCCTACACTTATAATATGATACCTTTATTTTTAACAATTACATTCTTTATCACATTTATTACATTCTGGATTATTTTGCTCTTCTGGTGTCATTTACAGGGTAGAAAAAATATATTTGTAAAGCATTTTGGCCAAGGTTTTGAATTAGACGACTACTTTTTGTCAATGATTTAGGCAATTGTTATTGCTTTAATAGTTTGAAAGAAAAAAATATACAAAGTATTTTTGTATTTTTTTCCAAAATTCTTAGCATTAATCTTTCCCATTAGATCCCAAATAACATTACATATTTTACATGCTGACCAAGATAAGAACCCAAAACCTCTATTTTGTTTTACATAGCCATACAAATGATGTCATGTTAATAACCTCTAATTAAGAAAGAATCCCTACATAAATTATTATCCTTGTAAAAAATTGTTGTCTTCATTTCATTCTATCTTTTAATTTAGTCAAACCTTAGACTAGTAATATTGATACAGTAAATTCTTAGACCATGTAAAATCTTGTTAAACACGATTCAGTGGACATTAATAGTATTTTTATTATACTACAATACAATATAGGTCCTTAAACACTCTTACTATTGGTCAAAGGTCAACACTCTTACTGCAGGTTAAAGGTCAACACTGGATAAAGCAGGAAATTTTATACCCTGTATGATATCCAATCACAAGATTTCTGAATTCAAAGTAACTAAAAATGTCCACAGAAATTGCAGATTAAGTAATTTACATTTGAATTTTATCTCATACCAAATAAGCCTGAGTGTGAAAGACTAAGAACCATCTGGTTCCAACAATAAAAAGATAACTTTGGTGCAATATATTTCTGTTAGAACATTATACAACAATCATTGATTTTTACTAGAGATATCATCAGTAATACTATATTCCATTAGTTCATATTTCATCCTGGTATTAATAATATTCTACAACCAGATGAGATTGGCTAGTTCTAATTTACATCCTCTCCTACTGTTTTTATTGATGCAAGTCACAAATTGAATCGCAGACTCCCATCCAACTACATGTACATAAAATATAACAAGACAAGATACCATCTCGTCCTGTAAACAGATGTTTTGGATATAAAACCCTCATCAGGACATCTTGAAAATGGGATTTGATACTCTTATTCAAATTTTCTATCCTAAACCATTTGGCAGTCCAAAAGAAAGAAGAAAAAGCCCATTTCATGCACAGTCCATCATTCGAATACCTGATTGATGAAGTGAAAATGAAGTTTAGCTTGCTTAACAGTTGAAACAGACAACAAATTATATCAATGCATAATTTCCTTAACTGCATGGAATAACTGTCTTCATTAGCCCATTATTTATAGATATGTAGGATATTTACAGTTTTTCACAGAAAAATATTTGCATTTAGAACTCAACAATTCCATGAATTATTACAAACTTTGTCTTATACCTTGACGGTAATAGCTACCTTGACTGTAATAGCCACCTTTCTTGTATCATGTAAGTTCATAATGCAGTGTTATGGTTTTAATTTTACTTAGCAAATACAGCCAATCAGGGTCCTCGATAAAAAGTCTGTAAAGCATTGGCTGTGGTCCTTTTTGCTGGTGAACAATCTACTCATAATGCTGAAGTCAAGGTAGTTCATAAAAGGTTGACTTTGTGAACATGGCATTAGCTATGATTGTACAGCCACTTTTCTGCTCTTTACACAGTTAGCAAAATTAAGCTCTTTGAGCACATATGAAGCCTTATCTGATATATAACTGATATAGAATTACTAAAATAACATTGTAATATGATCATTTTATAAATCTTAAATTAAACAAACCACACCCAACAAAACCATTCCACATTCACGTTCATCACAGTTTTCATGGTATGTCTATAAGATGGACCCACGTCAAAAACTATAGTGTCGTTTGTTCTTACGTATAGAAAAAAACAGACCCGAAACCTAGTTTGAGTCCATTAAATTACAAAGCCAGATAAGTCATGTAAATCTTAGAATTTTTCTTTGATTACCCAGTAAATAGTCACATGAACGAAAATGGAGTCTAAAAAAACATATCAAAGTGGAATAATTTCTTTGAATTACCCAAGCTTTTATACACACCCATATACGGTTTGAATACATGGAATATTCATTAGAAACACCAATTAATCTACTAGTAAGCTTGATTTGACCCTAAACAACAAGAGAATGCATCTTTAAGTGGAAGTGCAGGATCTACAGACAAAATTTTGGAATGATGCAAATCAATGCTTACTTGTCCCTCTGATACAAAAGAAAACCAAACTCTTTACAATCTCTTGTACTTGCAGCAATCTATGTAATTCTAGGAGTCTTAATACTGTACTTTCTAAACCAGCATATTTCAGGCTGTCAAATACTTTATCTCTATAAATTATATCAACAAATAGTTCCTCCAAATGAAAACAAACTATTGCTAAATGTGACCATAAATTTGTCAGTTAATGTCAAAGTTAAGGGAGAAAAATGTGAAAAGTGTTTAAAAAACAAGCTGATGATGGGTATGACTATAAAAAATAAAATTTGTTTTGGTTCAGTGAACAGTAAAATTATTCTGTATCTGACAAAGGGGTATATATTCACTATATCATATACTTCTAAAGCCCCATTTCATTCAGTTACAATTTTCATGCAGTTAATCCTTAAGATCTCCTCACTGTGTCCCACTCTTTTAGAGTCCCTAAATACAAGGGTAAACTGAACACTTCATTTTTCACTCAAATCTCTTATTCTATGGAAACACTTGTCATCTTATTACGATACCGGTATCAAATATAAGAGGAGTGCTTATAAGACATTGACAGTTTCTAATGACATGGAATCCCCACTCTGCCATTATGCTGGAGGCTGTTGACAGGGTAAAGTGGTGCTAATTGATTAAGATTTACAGATATAATGAAAAAGATTTCATCATTAAATACAGAATTACAGTATAAATAATCCATTTCAAAACATTGTATAACCCTCCTAGTTCCAATTTAGATTCCTTGTTTATTCATGGCTCATGTTCCGTGAACTTAATTTTATCCTAATACTAATTTAGGAACTGTACACCCTACTTAACAAACTCACACTCAAAGTTTTAAAATTCCTAGCCATCTAAAGTACTGGAAGAGCTCATGAATAGTTTTTTCTCCAAAACATGTCTGAAAATAAGATGAGACAATAGTCGATTTGGAAACACCCAACAGGTCTAAAAGTCTAAGACAAGTGTGCGGCGGTGATTGTGAAACGGTTTTATAAAGAACTCCAGGATGAATTCCCTAACATATATACCAAACGTTTAGTGACTGCTTACAAAAGGAATAAAAATCTCAGTAATATCCTTGTACGTGGTAGATTAGACCCCCTTCCTTTACCTCCCTGAAGTAATCGCTTTGAAAAAATTCTCTTTGAAAATTAATCAATTGTGTAAATCTCTCCAGAAGAAGACAATTTCTTATCAAACTGATGTGTGATGTAGTCTCTACTTGTGACCTAGGCCAGTGCTTCTATAAGAGATTATCTCTTATAACACCCTAAACAAGTGTCAAAATACCACAGAATTCAGAGTATGTTATAAACATTATCAGAGTGTTTGGTTGGCTTTTTATCAATATTATCACTAAGACTTGTTAATTACAGATTAATTAAGCTAATTATCTTCCCTTTAATCTTATCACCTATTTTAAGTACTCCCAGAATACCAAATAGCAGGGACCTTGTGAACTCAAACTTTAGTTTCTACAAGATCTATTACACTCATTGGTTAAAGATCCTGTTATGGTCTAACTGACCCTTAACTGTGTGTCTTCCAGCTTGTGTAAGTTTATAAGCAATCCTAATCAGAACAGTTGAGAATCATGTCTAAATAGTAGGCCTACTTTACATATATACTTTATAGATTATTTCATTAATTTAAACACAGTAATGTGTATTATAGTCTTTAACCAATTTAGTCCACACCAAATAAAAATTAAAGACATCTTGAAATTAATTCATACAGAGAAAGAATGAGTATCATATGATGTTGATATTTAGCCAGGCCTGAGGGGTGCATGAACTAGGGTCTGGGTAACAGCTGATTGAGAGGGGAATGTCAACTAAGGAAAGGTCAAAAGGTTTAAGAATGAAAAATGAAAATGTCAATGTTCATTTGTAAAATACCATTAAAATTCCACAATGACATCTTGTTTTTATTGTGAATAGGTGAGATTAATTTCTATTCAGGTAGCGTATTCAAATCAAAAGGGATATCTTGTCTTTGTTTTTTTTAAGCAATTCAGTGTACATGTACCTGGTTATGCATTTTTTAAAAGGACAGCTAGGTTTTGGCTCATTTAAAAAATGGCATGGTTTTCTGTAACTCCAGGAACCACAGACATCAAAACTGGCATGATGCAAATAAAAGCATCATAATATACAGTCACTGTATGTGGAAGTTAATGTTCAATTTGGTATGCTGGATTTTGAAGCTGGATGTTGGGCTGCCCTGAGGGAACTATTCCTATACTTTACTGAAAGGGTGTGTTTTTCACTGGGTGCAGTGTTTATGGAGAAAAGTTCAAGCTGTTGACCTACAGGAAACATATATATCCTTATTGAAAGTAGGAAGGACATTCAATGTACTGGTATCATTGTATTGTTATTGTTAATATTAATGAAAATAAAATGTGATTTAATTCAAATTATCCTTGTTAATAAAGCATAATATATCTATATATATATTTGAGGGAGGAAACCAATGGGGGGGGGGGGGACTCACTAGGGTGGAACTTGAAAAGGGGGGAAACCACTGTGGGTGGAACTGTAAAAAGGAGGAAACCACTGCATCCCCAGTCACCCATGATGATAGGCCTACATACAAGTTGAGAAAACCTCTTAAGAATATTTATATCAAATTGACAAAGCTTATCTTACAATTTTTGCCGTTATTCTTTTCATATTACTAGGTATTTAGTCCTTAAAGTCTGTGTCTATTTCTTAACTATGTGTATTGATTTGTTTGGCCTAGGCCTAGTCTACTGACTGTATGCATTCCACTTATCAGCTGTATGTATTTTCAAATATATATATCTTTACTGACTGAATAACAGTATACCTTTAGGACTATTGCAAGACAAAACAGAAAACTCCTCGGACACACAATCTGGGTATAAATCACACAATTAAACAAAATAATACAGATACGTTATAATGAAAATAATTTGAAAAGGAATGAATACAATGTTTTCAGGATAACAAAAATAACTTACACATTGTCAATGATTTGGTTTGTATTTTCATTCACAATTTGATGTACTGCTACAGAATATCCGAAATATGCACTGCTATCTCCTTTTTTAATCACAGAAAACCTAGCATCCAAGTTAAATCCATAACATATAAGTGTTTGTGTAAAAATTAAGAGACATAGAATGCCTCTCGTCGCTTCGACCGCCATGCCGAATGGGATTAACTTGTACGAGATAATAAGAAACCAATCGGTATTTTAAGTAGTTTATCGTCAACCTTCAATGGTCGTTCTTCCGCTCTATCACCTTATCAACATTTGATAATTTTTACCTTTTGATGAAAAATATCGACTAAAAGTTCTTATGGCAAAGCCAAATTATTGATTTTCAAAGTTTTTTGTTAAAAATACATTATTTTTGTCCAAAGAGAAAGTGAATGGACAAAAGTAATAAAACTTTTTTTTTGAGCGGAAGAAAAAGCCTAATAATTTACAACATTGAAGCACTTGAATATTTGCATCGGTAAATTTCGCAGATGCGCGAATACGAGAAAAGACGAGATTTCAACGGGCACCTGTCTAGCCTCGATTGTCAAAGCATTAAAAACTGAAGATTGAGAATTCTGGTTAATCAAGCTTTGGTTTCCGGCAACAGAAAAATGACAACAAATGATGAGTCAAATGATGATTACATTGAAATGATCCATTGTTTAGATCATTAACGATTGTCTATTAGTAGGCGTGAGTCAAAATCAACAAACGCAGAATGTTATCCAACTTAGTCAAACAACATCAAATGCGTCAAACGGCAAGGAAGGAAATTCAAGGTGCCGTCTTTTGATAATGTTTGTGCTTATTTTTAGAATATCTTTTGACAGAACCACGCCCACAACCTAGTACCATTCTTCATGTCTATTAAGAGGGACGGGTTAATGACTGAATTAATGAATGGCGTTTTAGGTCCTACTCTTCTAGGGACGGGTTAACTAACAATACTTTGACCAATTGTACCTGTGTTAAAAGTGTTTAGCTTAGCAAACTTATCAGTAACATTGCTCACAGTGCTCATAGATCACCATAGAAATTTTCTCAATTTTATTTGCTTGTTGCAAATTATCCTTGTTTGAAGGTTGGAACACCATATAGAAAAGACTTAATATAGAAATAGAATGAAATATTTGCTTTTCCTACTTTTCTAGTACTAACATATATATAAGACCCAAATCAACCCACAAATATTACAAACTCTTCCCTTTAGGTTAAAATTATATTACAGAAAAACGTAAGAAAGATGCAATAGTTGCTTCTACAGCTTTGTCTCATGTTTTAGTGGATCATCTTAATTCTGGGTAAGTAACATCCTCAGCTCTGAAGGATTAGAAGCCGTTGAAATAAATCGCCATCACAATCTAACCATCATTCAGCAGACCAATTTTCTAGCCATTGAAACCTGCAATTATTTATATAGCCAATATTAGTGAGCACCTAACGTGAGGTGTATTTGTCAGCTTTTGAAAGCACCTAGCAGCTATTGTCAGGATTGTATATCTGAAAGTTGTATTTCCAACATTAAATTCCAACTAAATCCTAAAACATTTAAACTTTTGTCAACAGCAAGAAGTTGGCTTTATCATTTCCTCTGAAAACCCTTTTACGGCTATCTGTCCTGTTGAGGATCCTATTTCCAAAATATCTGTTGACAGCATCAAATGAATTTTTCAGAGTTGCTCAGGCTTACGTAAATCAGAAAAAACTAGATACAGAGACCAAAATACTCCAAGCTAATGCCAGCCAGTTCTCTAAACAAACTATCCAATGGCTGAAACTTATAGAAGATTTCAACACAGCTTTAAAGGTAACTAAATTCAAGGGTCTCTACCTAGTTATTTAATAAATAATATTTATACATATTGTGGTGTTAGATAACCTGAATCTGAATTCTTTTATATTTGTTTCTAATGGCTTGAGACCACAATTGACTTTTCAGGCTTTACCTCCCTTTAATTATTGTGATTTTAATACTGGGTTAAATATAGTTAATAGCTTGAAGATTTATTTTAGCATTAGGCTGTAAAATTAACTCTGAATTTAGTTTTATTTAGCTGAATTCTTGATTTAATACCCAGACTGAAACATCTTTTGTTGAATTACATATGAAATAAAATAGACTGTTTATGTATACGTTTTGAATGGTATTGGGAATTCAACAAGATTTTTTTCTGAGCTGATAATGATGAGAAAAATTATTTTAAAACAGGAAATTGGTGATGTAGAAAACTGGGCTCGAAGTATTGAAACAGACATGAGAACTATTTCTAGTGCTCTAGAATATGCCTACCGTAAAACTAGGTAAGCTCTAATCTCAACTTCAATTTCCCTTGTCTATGTTAACTTGATTATGCTACAAACTGTGCATGTTAAAGATGCCTTAACTCTTTGAAATCAAAAGTGATAATAGCTTATTATTGTTTACTTTCTTTCTTTCTGTAAAGGACACTGTATTTGCCGACATAAAATCCAACCTAATATTTGAATCTTGCATTAAAAAACTTCTGTGATGCAAGACATGTGGTTATTGCAGTCAAGGCATAAGATAAAGTTTGTAATAGGTTGTCATTGTAAATTGACTAGGAGCAGATTACAATAATTCTGTTTATAATTTCAGCTGATGAACTGGTTGAGAAGATATCTTGATAATATGACAATACATGTATAATGGTTCTTGATAAACCCCACCTCTAGTGATTTATTGCCCGTTCTAGCTTTGTGTATATTAATGTTCTTTGTTTCGTATTATAGCTCTAAGTAAGAATATATCTTGTTTTAATCTTTTATTCAATGTATTGTTAAAGAATAAAATTGTAAAAATTTTTAACTGCTTTAATAAACATAAAATATTTCTTTATTCAAACTGAAGAGATTTTAATCAAGTATGACGCATTTTTCTGATTCAAAATCTGCATCAGGGACTATAAAAACTTCCCTTTTATCCATATTCCATTTATATTAATTTTCAAATCAGGGGCCATTTTTCTTGAAAACTTACCTTTTAATGATTCAAGTGTTCCAGTGTTTTTTTATTTTGAATATACTGTAGTTTTATTATCTGCATTTCATAAAATCTTTATTCATCTTGGTTAAGTTTTCAAGAATAAGGTGACTGTTTACTGTATTTTTGATATGGTCAATTATTGTTGTTAAAGTTTTTCTTCACACCAGGAAAGATAAAACTTGACAGCTATGAATTATGAATCAATAAGAATATTCAACTATACTTTACAAATATCTTCCATACAGCAAAACATAGCTAGAATATTTAATAATTTTTTTGGCATGATTGATCAAGTGTTTTCAGACACTAACAGATATGAAAGTGACTTTCTGTGTTTTTTCATTGTTTCTTTGAGAAGTGAAGGTGGCTAAGTTAAATAACTATTCAACAGCGGGAACTGGTATAGGGTCTCTGAGGGCATCCCTAGACAGGTGGAAATCGAGAAAGAGTAGGTGAATGCAGGGCGTTGCCCATCATCATTAGCCCTTTAGGTGCAGACTGTTAAATTCCATTCAGTTTATTTCATTTTTGGTGAAAGTGAACCAACAAAGACCAAATTTGTTTAATGTAAATTATGTTTAATTCTAACAATCTAATTATGAATCTAGAACTATGTACATGCTTCAATTAGCAGGTAAATTTTCTGGCTTTTTATGAGCATCAGGGCCATTTATGAGTGCTATTTGCACCATTTTATTATTAAGTCATATATATATATGAAAAACATATGATAGAAAGTAATTTTAGTTGCTATAGCTAAACCATTAGGTTTAGTTTTAAGAGGAATTGCAAGAATCACAGACATCTGAGTGAGATTTGGAATAGAGCAAATCGATACACATAAAGAGTGAAGAAAACTTCTTTACAATATCCTTAAAGATCTGGTAAGAATTCAAACTGGATGCTTATCATATAAGTAAGAAATGAAGGGACTGATTTATGTCCCAGTTGAATTTCAGAGGATCAAGGCTCAGTGGTTGAAGCTCTTGGGAGGAATTCTCTCTCCGTATCGATCAACTCATGTGTATTTATAAACCCAAATGATCGTGGCACACTGATCTCATATTTCTGAAATGCTGTATGATTTGTTATCAATGTGTCTAAATAGTGAAAAGGATAATGCTAATTTAGAAAAAAAATTTTTTTTTAACTATATTCACGACTCCTTGACCATTCAAAATCCGTCTTTATTTTTCAAAGGCCAAGAACAGTATATTTAAAAGTTTAAGACCAATCACAAGATTGCAACAGCACTCAGCAATCTGATTGGTTTAATAAGGTATTAACCAATTAGATAATTTGATGAAATGCAGTAACCTGATTGGCTAATACTATAGAAAAACATGAAAACAAATTTGCTTGATAACGACTGCAATACAAATCTAAAATAAGTGCGATGAAATTGTTCCTTGCGTCATTCCATTTAATGGAGTGAAACCCCTCCAGATAACGATATGTCGAACACTATACAGACTAAACTTATAAACATTAAATATTATCATATGAACTTTTTGCTTTTCCACATTTAACTGTAAACAATACACCATCCTGAAAAGAAAACATAAACACAATCTGAAATAAAGTTCTAAAAGGGACACATTGTTGTAAATCTATGATTTAACTTGAGCTAGACAGGTATACAAGCCGAAAGTATATTATAAACAGCTTGTAAAAAGTTGCTTTCACCGGCTGATACAGTTTCAAGGGACAAGTTCATAGAAATATTTTTAAAAAGTAGATGCGTTGTACAGGATTAATAGAAATTGTAGAGAAATGTTAACTCGACCAGTTAATAACAAAACGAAAGACTGTGTCCTTTAGTTAGTTAGCTAAACGTACCTTTATTAATCCAGGTAACGCCGACCAGAAAGATAAATTTGGTGCAATTTCTTTACCACTGGCGTGTCGAGCAAATTTTTGGAAGAGTACACCAGCAATGAAGTAAACTACAAAGACTGCGAAAAATCTAAAATATTTATAGACAGATTTATAAATTATAAATATTTAAAAAAAAAAATTTCCTGTCACGTGGTCCCAGTTCACAAATTCCACCTCACAAGTATTAGCCTAAGGTCATTTTCATAAGTCCTAGGTCACAAGTATCAGCATACGGTCACTATTTAGCCCTGGGTCACAAGTATAAGTCTAATGTCACAATCATAAGGCTTAGCTAACAAATATAAACCTTATGTCACAACCATATTAGGCCAAGCTCACAAGTATTAGTCTAAGGTCACAATCATCAGGCTCAGCTCTCAAGTATTAGCCGTAGGTCACAATCATTTGGCCAAGCTTACAGTACTCACAGACTTGTGCCTAATTAAAATAATTTGCCAAAAACTTGGTCACAACTCCACCAAGGCAACGAGTTTGATACCAAGATAACACGGTCATGGAATGGGTCACTAGTTTAAGACATCCCAAGTATCAAATCTAGGCTTTGAATCTACAGGTCTCTGTCACATTTATTCGCCTATGTCACAATTATAAGCTTTTACGGAGAAGGTAATGAAAGTTGCCGAGTTAAAAATCCCAGTCGCAGAGTACCGGTAGCATAAACCAACTAGTTTAGATAAGAAATACTTACATAATGGTCATATAAGAGCCAGTAGATAGACCGATAGTAATACTCGACCCTCCACCAGCTACTGGACAAGCGTACTTACTTGTTAACGTCATATCCTGTCAAATTAATGTTCTGAATATCAATAAATTTATTACCATCAAAGTGGATGTATCCATCGATTTCCTTATACATGTGCATATATTGAAATATCTTAATATAGTCAACATACAAAACCCACACTGAATCTTTAATACGCCCACAAAGTTGAATAATTGGAGAGTAGATTTGGTATATCATGTTGTTTACTTTAGGATAAACCAACTTCTGATCTATGATAAATCAGCACTTACATACGTGGCACTGCCTGGAGGCGTTTCACCCGCCACTGATAAACTAGCTTCTGTGTTTGGATCGCATTTCAATATGACATCGAGTGTCCTGAAAGATTAAAGCATTGATCGTTTGCTGCAGTTAGCAATAGCATATTTCTTAAATTTTCTATGGGTTACTTCAATCAATGTGAATTAATGCAGATCAAGATTTTTCGCTCTATTGCACACTACCGCCTTCATTAGTCGAATTTGGTTGCGAAAAGTAGTATTTAATATTCTTTTCTTTATCTGAATATTTCCTATTGACCATTTCTTTGGACAGACTTACCTCGTGGCGTCGGTGGTAGCACTATACTGCAATATCAGCCCCTTCGTTGTGTCAGTGATAAATTTAGCACTGTCCGGTGTACCCAAGCTGAAATAGTTGGTCATATCAGTTTGGCACCCCTGAAAATTAACGTAGTAAACTTTATGAATGGGAAGAAATTAAATGAATGGAGTTTTACGTCGTTCTTTTACGTATCTTATGGGTTAAAGAAAGGGGACAGCGCCATGCAGTGTGCAATGATTGCATTTTTGCTAGGATAGTGGAATTAGGTTAGGAGAGATAGAATTTACGCCCCTTTCTTTACCAGCCTATAGAAGATATTTAGACGGCAATGTTTTTATTAGAAATAGAATAAGTTTTAAACCCTGCGTATAAAATTACCGAATTAATTTATAAATGGACGATAGATCTCTATTTCAGCCATCAAAGTAGCTTTTTATAATCAATATCCGACATTATATTCGGTTTTAATGCAACTAAAACACCAGTTTACATACGAAAAATTCGGTTGCCACAGAACAATAATGCTAATGCTTACCATAACACCGGCACATGAGGTTGGATCTTCTGTGAATGGGTTACAGGGATTCCAAGAGTAGTAATAACTTCCGGATGAATCCTGCTGGTCTTTAAACCTGGAATATAAATTCCCAGATTCTAGTAAAAACACATCCGAGGTGGAGGGGCATAGAGTGAGGAATGGGTGGGTACAGATTCTGTGACTTTTGGGATATGTCGACTAAAGAAATACTCCGCATTCAGGTTTTCGGATATCTTTATTTTTAATGAAAAGCGAGAATGATTGAACTCTGATTGTTGTTTAAAATTCACTGTCTCTGTGGCTGAACAGTGCCCTGTTTTTTTTAAAAAGGCCAGGAGAAACATAATGATCTAGAAAGCCACCCAGCTTTAGGGCGTTTAAAGTCACGGAAACATAGTAAACAACTTACTTGGGATCTCCTCCAGAGAGAGCTAAAGGACTCAAATCTATCACTCCATTGGAATTCTGACAGGAACACGATGTAATTTGAGTACAGACATCAACTGGATCATCGGCATTTACTAACATAAAAAATACCAGAGAAAAACTGCAGAGAAAAAGAGATTTCATTTTCGACTCCATTTTGAGATGTGGATAAAAGGTGTCACGTGAAATGATGTCGAGCTGCTATCAGAAAACGATCATGTGAAGATAACGAGTGATTTTACCTATTTCATACCTTACTATATTGATAAATGATTAACATGGCTGATTGGTCAGGGACCTTTAGATTCACATGATTTTTATGTTGAGCAGAGCCAAAAACATCAAATTCTAAACGATCTAGCTTACAGACGAATGAACAATCGCCACAATAAGTGTACATTAGTTTGTCCTCGACCTTAGAAATCGATACGTAAGGTTTCACCAAGTTCTTGATACGCAAGGTTTCACCAAGTTCTCGATACGCAAGGTTTCACCAAGTTCTTGATACCCAAGGTTTCACCAAGTTCTTGGTACGCAAGGTTTCACCAAGTTCTTGATACGCAAGGTTTCACCAAGTTCTTGATACCCAAGGTTTCACCGAATTCTTGATACCCAAGGTTTCACCAAGCTCTTGATACCCAAGGTTTCAACATGTTCTTGACACCCAAGGTTTCACCAAATTCTTGATGCCCAAGGTTTCACCAAGTTTTTGATGCCCAAGGTTTCACCGAATTCTTGATACCCAAGGTTTCACCAAGTTCTTGATACCCAAGGTTTCACCATGTTTCTTGATACCCAAGGTTTCACCATGTTTCTTGATACCCAAGGTTTCAACAAGTTCTTGGTACCCAAGGTTTCACCAAGTTCTTGATACCCAAGGTCTCACCAAGTTCTTGATACCCAAGGTTTCACCAAGTTCTTGATACCCAAGGTTTCACCGAATTCTTGATACCCAAGGTTTCACCAAGTTCTTGATACGCAAGGTTTCACCAAGTTCTTGATACCCAAGGTTTCACCAAGTTCTTGATACCCAAGGTTTCACCAAGTTCTTGATACCCGAGGTTTCACCAGGTTCTTGATATGAAAGGTTTCATCAAGTTCTTGATACGAAAGGTTTCACCAAGTTCTTGATACCCAATGTTTCACCAGGTTCTTGATACGCAAGGTTTCGCCGATTTCTTGATACCCATGGTTTCACCAAGTTCTTGATACGCAAGGTTTCACCAAGTTCTTGATACGCAATTTTTCATCATGTTCTTGATACGCAAGGTTTCACCAATGTTCTTGATACGCAAGGTTTCACCATGTTCTTGATACGCAAGGTTTCACCATGTTCTTGATACGCAAGGTGTCACCAAATTCCTGATATGAAAGGTTTCACCAATTTCTTGATACGCAAGGTTTCACCATGTTCTTCATACGCAAGGTTTTTATTATATTTTTGATAAGCAAATTCTCATCATTTCCCTGAAACATCAATTTCCATCATGTTCTTGAGGTCTTGATTCACAAGTTATCATCGTGTTCTTGATGCGTTAATTTCATCATGATATGTAAGGGTTTTTGATATGTAAGCGTTTCATTATCATCTTGACAAGCATCTTCACTATATGTTCTTGCTTAGTAAGTGTGTAAATCTGTGTGTATAACCATTATGTATGTTAGCCTTGTTTATATATCACAGTCAGAAGGTTCTTTGATGTGTTAATTTTCATCGCGTTCTTGATATGGGATCGTTTCACTATGGTCATGATATGCAGGTCATTCATTATGTTCATGTTCTTGATATGCTGTATTTTATCATGTTCGTGATAATTCAGTATATAAATCGGTTTGTATAATGAGTGTGTATGGCTTGGCGAATAACTTGATAGTCTAGTTGTTTATACAGTCAGAAGTAGGAAGAGTGGTTATTTTCTAAAAGCCAACAACACAGCACATGTGCCAGAGGGGAAACACGTCGCATTAAACTTTACCAATAATTGTTGTTCTATTGCTTAATGCTATGGATTTATCGGATTAGGGAGAGATTCTGTTGTATAACTATGTAACCAGATACTTCAAATTTTGACCATGTTTGAAAATTGTACGTCTACTGTTATTTTATTGCATTCTGTATCTTGAAAATTGAATTTCGATTTTGTATTAATGATGTTGGCAGAAGTTCATATGTTATCAAATGAACTCAGTGGACAGGACGAAAGACTCAGCAATGTATACGACTACTCTTGATTCCTACTTGGCAATTGTCTATAGTATGCCGAACTCAGATATAGAATCCATAATCAGGGCTTGTTTTGAACATGGTTGCAATGTGTGAGCTCACTGAACACGTGGAGAAGCGTACAAGAATATTCTAGAATATGAAATCTTTCGACTCAGATCCGTTTGTTTGTAACAAGGGAAAGTAAAAATAACCATTTAATCAAAATACATTTAATTTAAGATGAATAAAGCATTGAGGCGATGTATCTACACAGGAGTAATGTGATGAACGATTCAAGGTACTGTCAAGCGATAAACTTGTCTAAATATTTGCTACACCAGCTTATAAATTACAGCTATATTTGTATCCGACGTCCGGTTATTGAAAAGAGCAGTATCGTGAAGCTTTATCTTCGTTGCTTTCAAGAAGTCCTATTGCGTCATGGTTTGGTAATGGAATGGCCTCATATCCGCATTACTTCATTTACATTTTCAAAATTAAAAATCCGATCTGAATATGTCCAAACTTAACCATGTCCTTAAAAATATCACAAAAGATGAGAAAAATCACATTTGTAAATGAATTCACATTAACGATTTATATAATATTATTGGGGTAACAAGGGCAATAACTCCTGTCAAGTGAACTGACCGAGAAGACGATTCGGTTGTGGTTACGTCTGGATTGGTTGATCCGGTAACAGGGACAGTCGTTACACTGGCTGGCATTGAAGATCCTGTAACTGGTTCTGTAGAACCGGAGGCAGGGGGTTCGGTAGAATCGGAAGCGGGTTCAGTAGGACCAGATGACGTTGGTTCTGACGGTTCTGTTGGTTCTGACGGTTCTGTAGTTTCACCTCCTGATGTCGTATCTGGTTCATCTGATGTTGTGTCAGGTTCTGGAGTCGTTGTCGGAGCGGCCGGAGTTGTAGTTGGGGGTACAGCAGTTGTAGTTTCACCGGTTTGGAAACAGCAATATTTACTTGTTAACGTCATTTCCTGCAATTTACACAAGTTCAAAAACCTTGAATAACGTACTTTCCTTGAGGATACGAGTGCTTCTGACACTTGCGATATGGATCGATAGATAATTTAAAATCTAAAATGACGACATTTTCCTTGCAATAAGTCTTCACTGCCCAAGCAGAAATCTGAACCTCTATATCTTAAATCTTTTATTTGAATAATTATATACTTACATATAATTGAGATCCCACTGGGGTTTCACCAGTCACGTTCAAACTTCCTTCTACATTAGGGTCACAGACCAGTAACACTACCATTTGTCTATAAGAAAACATAGATCAGGCATTTTCAGAAGTAATTCATCTCAGCAACTGAGTCTTAACAAAATGAGACCAAACGTAATTTACCGCTAATTTTCGAGTCACAAAACCCGGGGGATGGAGAAATTTTAATGGATGGCAGTATCATCAAACTAACGAATAGTTAGTTCGTCTTTAGACCCTGACTGAAGTGGCTAAATTAAAAATAAAAATTAGAAAAAAATAACCGGAACCACATCAACTTCATTCATCAAAAGCTTGGTATTCGTTAAATAACCTGTTCAAACCAGATAAGCAATATGCGACTAAGCTTTTCTATGTCGGGTTTAGACAATCTTCAGAACGATTAGTTTCCGTTCAGTCAAAAATCAATCGGTAAAATGATTTATTTCCGCGTCTCTGTTGAATTCCTGTCTAATTTGGACAAAGTGAGTTAGGCTACGATATCTTTATTGGCTACAAAAGTCATGTAAACCTACCGTACGATATCGTTATCGGCTACAAAAGTCATGTAAGCCTTCCGTACGATATCTATATCGGCTACAAAAGTCATGTGAACCTACCGTACGATATCTTTATCGGCTACAAAAGTCATGCAAACCTACAGTAAGATATCTTTATCGGCTACAACAATCACGCAAACCTACCGTACGATATCTTTATCGGATACAAAAGTCATGCAAACGTACCGTACGATATCTTTATCGGCTACAAAAGTCATGTAAACCTACCGTACAATATCTTTATCGGCTACAGAAGTCATGCACACCTACCGTTCAATACCTTTACCTACCGTACAATATCTTTATTGGCTACAAAGGTCATGTAAACCTACCGTACAATATCTTCATTGGCTACAAAAGTCATTTTCAATGCATCAGTCACTTCATCATAGACGAAATTTGCAGATTCTGGTGTTCCTATTGTATAGAATGACGAGTTATCGGTTTTACAGCCCTGAAAAATTATTATTCATTCTTTAGTTTAAATCAGATTTGTAAACATGATATAGATAGCTGAAATCAACTTCTCAGATCAAATAAATCAAATATTGTCTATAAGCCAAGTTAAATATGCAAAGTTCGTGAGAAATACTATGTATTTAATAGCAACGAATCGTGATAATGTCATGATTTAAAATGATATGTATTGATTATGGGGAGACATATCTTCTTCCGAAACATACGAAACAACGTATATGGTATGGTGTTATTTCCAAGTAAGAGCCATACGTAGTTTCATATGCATCTGAGCAAGACATGGCAACTTTTTTTTTAAGCAGGTTTCCCTTGAAATGATGCTTACCGAGACGCCGCTACAGCCACCTTCATTGAATGGGCTACACGGGGAGAATGAATACCAATAGGTTCCGCTCAATTCTTCTACGTCTTTAAATCTGAAATTAAATGAAGTGTTATGTCATATTCCTGACACGATATAAGGAAAAATTTACTTACAACATCGATTTGACTTTTACCTGATAACTGTCATGTAATAATCGACACCCCCGTTAATAAACACCAAAATCTTACCTTGGTTCATTGGTCGCTGTTGTTAATGGACTGAGATCTATCGCTCCACGAGTTCCGTTACACTTACAAATACCAGATTTAACACAGAACTGACTTTCAACCACAGAACAATACAAGAGAGCGAAATTCAGAATTGAGAGTAGGAGCTTCATGATGCTGGTTTGAGACTTCATCTGTCTTCAACGAATATCAGTTTAAAAAGGAAGGTGGTTTTATCTCTCATGTGATTGTGAAAATTCGATATCAGATGGTTAAATATTGTTATCTGATCAAAGGCTATCGTTTACATGTCGAAACAGTCTGTTTTCGTGATAACTATTGCTATTCTTTTTTTAATTTGAGATTAAAATTAAATGAAGAAAATTTTACTTAATTTTACCAGCAGATTTTGAGTTAATAAAGACATGTCATGTAAAAATCTGGAAAATTTA
This sequence comes from Nipponacmea schrenckii, assembly GCA_030562195.1. NCBI lineage: Eukaryota > Metazoa > Mollusca > Gastropoda > Lottiidae > Nipponacmea > Nipponacmea schrenckii. The sequence goes on along the minus strand of CM060203.1, from coordinate 7,236,676 downwards.
ACAATTATGGAGAACAATTCTTTTAGTAAACTATATATTTAGACATTCTGGTTAGGTGGCTTACATACAGAGAGAATTACTCTGGACTTAAACTTTACTGAAGACTTTAGAAGGTATCATGACAAAGAAGAAGAGACAGCCTGGAGGTGCCGATCTATTATCAACTAAGCTAGTTCAAGAAATGAATATCCAGGAACCAAGCACAAGGCTGCACTGTTTTTATTGATTGTGGCCTTTCGTGGAGAAGCCTTTAGGAAATTATTGCTTTAAGCATTATCGGGGCGTTCTGTAGTAGGCTTTACTGTTACTTTCAGTATTTTGGTGGTCTGATACATGCATAACAAGTTACTCCGTTGAAAACCTACACCCTTTGAGGTCTGCCTACAGATCCCAGATATCTATTTAAAGAAAATGATGTATCTAATGATAATTTTTGATTACAAAGAAATAAATTACACTTAATGACTGAGCTGAAATATCGACCGAAATACTATATATAAACAAGCCATGAGAAAGGGCGAAATATATAAATAAACGTTTTAAACTTCAACGGTGTGTTTGTTGAATGTTCATCTCTAACTTACTAAGCTTCAACTCATGTTACTACTGGCAGCTAGTTTTAGAAATATCATAAATAGGGAGTTGATCTTTAAGCTATGAGAAGAGTAATCGAACAAAATGAACTGTGAAGCATGACTTAAAGGGTCCAATTTATTGGTACTAATCACGTCATTTCGTAAAACAAAATCTTCAACGACATTGAATCAATATGATTCTAAAATGTATAATTGGTAAACCCGCGAAATTCAGAATTATTACAGCAATACAATATATTCATGTCGCAATATCACAATCACGTGACATACCAGTGATGTGTAATCTCTCCACACGTTCGAGGTTCGAACTGAAGATAGACAAAAGTAACCGTTTCGTTCATTGTTCAGAGATATTCAACTTCACGGAAGCTATCGATTGATCCATAACTTATATAAATTAGAATATTTTGTCCAAGTTTTTTTCACTTGACTAAGTTAAAGTACTTAAAGATGCATTCCTTTAAGATAATAGCACTATAGTTCTAAAAGCCATTTTCGATATAGTCATGTATATTAGGAAACAAGGTATATAATGACATTTTATTTACGCTAATATATGGTTTTATAGTCTTAGTAGTACCAAAAAGAAGATCAACGAAACTCTTTTAAGACTTTAAAATGGTTCTCGATACACCGTTCTTCGGACTCGAAATGAAAGACATGCGTTAAATTTGCACCAAATCTCTTTAGCGTGTTCACAAACTTCTTTTCCTCTCGGCCAATCCATGACCTCATCGCGTCCTTCACCTGATACGGTGTCACATGCACGTGGATGTCACAGTCCAATTGAGCAAGTGCCGTTAACGACGAGGCGTCTGTCACCCATGTATTTTTCCCGCCACTGTGACCACCATCTAACCAATAGAATTGGTGGATTCTTTTAACGAATTCTTGAGAGTCTCTATCTAGATTATCCAGTCCCACTAGTTCATGAACGATTTGATTAAGAACGACACAACCTTTACTGAAACCGATTAGGGTTAATGGATGGGGATCTGCATCGGATTGAGATAAAATATTTTGATAGAGTTTACTCAAGTTGGAAATGGCACCATAATCTGGTGAATGGCTCGGACAACCAAAGTCGTTTGATTCCACAAAATTATTATAAACACTAAAAGTTTTCAGATGCATTTTTGAAGGTTTGATCACCAGGACCGTAGAGGCGGGGAATTTAGAATAAATCAATTGAGCCGTGTCTTCGAGATTCCATTGAGCGTATCTTTTGTTGTCTCGGTGGCTTTCCATATTTTCTTTATAATCCTATAAAAAAAATGAAGTTTAATTTCAATCTGGTATTTTCCGAGATCAATAAGGTAAATATATTTGGCCTATTCATGTAAATATATATACTATGTTAAGCGTCGCTATAAAATCAATCATCTATACAAATATGAAAGGGGCTGGAGCGAGGACTGTCATAGACTAGACGTTTGTCCTACTCTCACACCACAGTGGAACTGGAATTATTTCTGTTACCAGTAGCCTACTTCACAATTAATATTTTTTGAATATCTAAGTTCTATGGTTTGCTAATTTTACTTCCTCACTACTTAAACTCAAAGACAATCTTAGACTATCGAGAATATTTTAGAGATGATGTCGTGTCGGACAATATTGCTTTATAATAATATTCAGACAACATCTATTCTGCACGCTTGACAAGAATCACTTCATCACTTCCCAGTAGGCCTAACATAAACATTAAAGACTAACATATCAAATACCGATATAAAAATTGTTGCCAACTGGGGACAAAGTCGGTCTTTTCAACCAGAGACCAATGTTTTGGTCTATGTTTTCAACTGAGTGATTGGAATACATTGCAGTCAAAAAATCGAACACAACCATTCGCATGTCTTACCTGCACATCTCCTCCAAAATACAAAACGTGGTCCTTCGAATTCTTTAAATCACCACATATTATGACATCATTTACACGATTCAGCAAACCAGCCATCGACAGAAGTCTGTTGCAATTCGGCATTACTTTACAAGTAGACATATTTCAAGAATTCGGGTCTGCATAGAGAGAGTTGTCTTCTCTTGGTGTGTCGTGTTGCGTTCGATTGATATCTCTACTCTGCTCGTGTTCACTTCACAAACAGAAGTACACTAGAATTTTATTATTACAATGCCTTTGTTGTTCGACTTTACAAAGAAATAGAGTTAATAATAATTTTCTGCTCCAGACTACACTTCGAAAGATTCGTACAGTCATAGGGTTTTCTTGTCGATGTATCGTCTCTCATGTGCACGACCTGTTATCACACGTGGCCTCGGTTTAGAAAGAAAATTGTGTTCAGCATTTTTTTAGGAGAGAAAACATACTATAAAATTCAAAGGTAGAAAATTCAATTCTGTCAAATGTATGGATTTTCATATGTTCCTTTCTTTTGATCTGATATCTGCACTTGCCGACTGTTTGAAACAATTGGTGCATATTGTAACCCTATGAAAGGACGGGGTACAATGTATGTGTTTTATTCAGAAATCGAAACAATATTGCCAAAATATACCACGTGGTCTCTTAATCTCAAGAGATAATCTCCAACATTGCAGTTTGCCTTACTTAAAGTAACTATATGTTATATTTTCGTTAGGATGCAGTTTTACGTACTAATATTGTTTGTTCCATACCTTTGTTACGATTTACATGTTACATAGTGAAAGAATGGTCTGTGCTCTCAAATTGATGTTTCCTATACATGTACACGCCACTGATATATCTTTATAGTATGGGGTTGTTTTTTAAATCATATTTAGTCTTCATTACGAATATTGTTACTCTTAAGTTTTCTAAAATAACAATATTTGAATTGGAATGAAGTCCTTCTTTTTCGATGGCTTTATTTTGTTGTTTTTGTTTGATTTCAATAAGCCAGGGATTATACCACATACCGTGGCTTTAAGCTGGTAATGGGATTAATATGAACTTGTATATTAGTGTAAATAGATATACGCATAGTATAAATCATCGAACAGGGCGTTATAGCGATTGTTCATAACAAGTCAACCGGGCCATATCAGTCGTCCGTACTGCAAAATAGTTCGGGACGGTAGGTGAACCAACATAATCATGTTGCCGAATAAAACAGTGGGGATATTTTCCAGCGATTTTATACATGATATTCAGTCACAGCTGCAGGTAGTTTTTTTATTTTGCTGATTTGAGGAGTCCTCCACATTCCTTCAGCAACGGGGTAAGACGTTTATGATGTGGTAAACGTTGTACACTGTTGCTTAAGGAACACGGGTTCCATAAATATAAAGGGTCTGCTATAATTCAACTGTTTCTTTGTATTTGTATATATTGTTTAATGTTTAATTAAGACCCTAACGAATCGGGAATGTGTGACAGGCAAAACTGGAATCGTGACTAAGTCCTTTTTCCCCCATTGTTCAACAATACAAGGGATTTCGTTATAATTTTGATGTCAAGTTTGAATCCTTATTATATGAAGTTTGATTGGTTACAAATTTTTCAAAAAGTCGCAATTTGCTTTATTTTGAATACATACATGCACCCTGTAAATCAGTGCATTCTGCCTCTTTAAATGGTAAAAGTATACGAGTATAGGCCTATTAACAGATTGAATAATTATATAATACAGTATAATCAGATATACCTTGTTAAGATCCGATCCGATTAATCAGTTATATAGGATCAAAGTATAATATATTATACCATTATCGCAACATTATTTTGTTGGTATTATAGGGATATAGAGATGCGGGAAATTTTGCAACGAGAACGGTATTTCTTTTTCAGAAACCCATAGAAAAGAAGCAGGAAACCGAAAGCATCAAAGCCAAACTAGCAGTTCTTGAAAAATGGCTGCTGCATGGTATGTCCAAATTTTCAAAGGAAAATCTTCAGATGTTTCTCAGAAAACTGATGCAGTATACTGAAAAGTCTCATCTCTCTTCTATCGGCGACATACAACGAATACTGGTCCGAATAAAGCTCAGTTCTAATGGCAAACCGTCCGATGATGAACGAAGACTATTGAATTATTTCCACAATTTTCAAAATGACATCAATCACATCAAGATCATCAAAACTAGCTTTGATGTGGAAATTTACGAGTATCTTCATACATTCTATTATAATATCGCTGCAGTTCCTGTAAGGCAATCACCTGACGTCAAGAAATCGAACAAGGAAATTGACAGACGTCGAGTTTCGTTCGAGGCTGTGGTAGAAGAACCGGAAGTATCGCCAAGACTTTTAGGCGTTTCCACCCTCGACATCATCAGTGGCGACGAAAATAAAAAACTCGCCATAATTGTTCACGAACTCACTGACATGAAAGACCGATGGGAAAATCTCTTACCGGAAGAAGATCGATCCATAAATGCTGAGGATTTCGATCCAGATAGTGAATATGAACTTCATCATATGAGTAATTTTGAACCTTATCGACATTTATTACGATTTGTTCCTGACATTTTTACCAAGTGTCATAAGTGCATAGAACTATCTAAACAATGGTTACGACTAGCTCACCAAGTATATCCATCTTTACCGCTGGTACAACCCGAGACTACAAAACCGGAAGTAGATAGGACACAGGCTTCAATTAACGCACCTTCTCCTGGATTAAAGTCGCGATCAGCTAGACCCCAGCTTGAATCTATTACCAACGTGACCGAATCGCAAACAACACGACCAGCTCGACCCTTTACATCCAAACCCAGACGAGGCTCAACAGCCTCAATAGCTTCAACTCGCCAAAGAATCGTCATCAAGAAACCTCGAGTAGCAAAGTATAAACCTGAACAAGCCATTTCTCAGCCACTTATTGTCGTAGATGATAGTGATTTAAAACTAGACCTTGGTACTGATAGAACTGATGGTACCCACTTCAAGACAAGCAAGACGTATAGAATAGACCAATCGAAACTAGATTTGTCAAAAACAGATTGGAACAATGTTTCGAAAGAACCAGAAGAGCACAACAGTGTGAATTCTAGGGAAAAGACATTAGATAGTGTAGATAGAGAATATTTCAAGATTCCAGACGATGGATCTGGAGTTTCCGTGTTAACTGGGTCATTTTCTGGTTCCGATCCTTCACCGTCTCCGAGTCCAGAACCGGAACCATCGCCGCTCACTGAAAATGGCTACAATTATTTAGTGATCAAGCTTCGTGAAACTTGTCGGAACATTGATGATCTAGATGCAAATTTGAGTAACTATCGTTGTGAGCTGGATAGCTTGCATTCCCGAGGAGAACGTTTAATTGATTTAAAATCGAAGCACAAATCCATTAAACAACGTTTGGACGACGTAAAGCGAGCACACCATTTTGATCAAATCCGACTGAAAGAAAACCAAAGGATTTTCGAATCTGCTATCAGTGGTACGTCCAAATACTTCGATCTCCAACGAAATATGGAGCCGTTAAAGCACCGATTGCAAGTGGCAGAAACCGAAATGAAGATGTTGCGTTTTCAGATTGAGGTACTCGATCAGGATTACGAGCTGGAATCCGAAATCAACCCGAATTTTGAATCCTTTGCAACCGATCTGAGGGCAGATATCTTGGAAACCGAGAAGCTGTTAGAAGAAGAGCGACACGAAAAGCGACAGTTGGAAAAAGAGCTGGCAATGACAAGTCCGTCAAGCTTAGAGAGAAGTTACCCTGTCCAAATGGAATCTAAGAACTCTGAACTCCGGAGTTTGTCTCGTTTATCAGAGCCGTTATCAGAGTTCGAGTACGTTTCTCTGAAATCGGGAAATCTTGAAACCATAAGTGACAGATATGAACAGGTGACTTTATCACCTTCTTCACCGGATAAACAACCCGCGTCAACTCTAGCGTGGGACCCACAAAAATTTTAAGTCGAGACTTTGAATAAACTAAATCATATATTATTGTCTGAAATGAACAAGATGACAATTGAAAGGATTGAAGAAAATCAATATAAAATGCATCCTTACTGGATTTTATACTTTGGTGACTATTTTCTTGGGTCTTTGTTATTTCTTTCAGGCATTTCATGTAATTATTTTGTTTCCTTAATTACCAAACCCTAATGCTTGTGTCCGATATATTTGTTATACTGATTGTAACACATTGAGTCAGATATGGGCGGAGACCGCGGATTAATTTGGTTGTGATCAGAGCCAATGGATTACAAAATTGGTTTGAATATGAATTAACTCCCTTTAACTAGTTTAATGTTTTGAACAGTATTGAAAGTGGACACCTTACATGGAATGTTAAGTTAGGGGTGGAGGAGGGGGGGGGTCATACTTTCACACTTCGTATCATTTTATACATTAAAAGAATATCCCGTTGAAAGGACACTGGGCATAATTAGATGTTTAGAGAACACAGTCTCATATACAGCACAGGCCAAGATAAAAATAAAGATTTCTAATAAACAGAGAGCAAGTTAAATGTAACAAAAATAGATGAGTTGATGAGCCTTTCTTTGTATTGTATGTTTAAAAAGTGCTCAACAAATTAAAACCTCCTTTAATGATGTTAACTCAAACAAAGTGTCATTGAACATATATAGATTTATCCACTGCCATGTCATATATGTCAGTTCTATTCCAATCATTAGATCAAATGTGTTAACCAATTTGAAACAAAAAAAATGGATTGACGAACTATCTGTCATATCATTAAATTTGTTGTATTCGAATCATTGAACAAAATGTGATCACAAATTTAGACGAACAGTTGGTTGTGGGGGTATGGGGGGTTAATGCAACATCTATCATGCCACTATATTGACAATTAGGTTTCACAGAATTTACATAAACGATGAATTAAGATATTGATGTGTTATTAAGTCAGCTGTATTAAATCGCTCAGTTCATTGAAATACATCAACTAAAATGGTCATACTTCAGGTGTATTCGAATATTTTAATGACATTATTCAATAATATAGCTGATAAACGTCGTTCAATAAAATAAGACATGGCAATATAACAACATAAGCTCCACTTAAATAATCGGGAAAGAAGTGTTCACATAATTATATAAACTATTTAGTTAGTATTGAATAATTGGATAAATTGTGTTCAGATTGCCGGATTGTCATGTGATTATGTCATCTGCATGCGTAGATCAAGGAAAAATGTATTCACGGATTAACTCCCAATTTGGCAAAAGGCAATATCAGTCATAATAATAAACGCCCTTCAGTATTGTTTTCTAATGGTCTGTTTTACAATTATCAGGTATTTTTCGACTTCTTTATTGTCATTTCGATCATTTTATGGCGTCAAATAATGTTTATTTTCCAGAATAAACTTAATAATGTACCTGACTACTGCTCCTATATATTGCACGTAGATTTCCCAAACAAGGATTCTCATGTCAAAATTTTTAATGTTATTTTCAAAACTATTTTACTATTTCACTGACGAAATACAGTTATGCTATTTCACTTTAAATTTATTTCACATTGTCCAAAATACGGCTTGAATATTTTTTACCTCAAAAATTCAGTTAATAAAACTTAACATAAAGAAACATAATTTATACTAATTAGTGAACCAGTGTCTAATTTATGATAATTCTTGACCTTGTCCTGTCGGCTGTCAATGTCAGTACTATTCACTGACTGAGATTATCTTAAAACTAGTCATAGTTTATATTTACATTGTTGAATGCGAAAAGTTTTCTTTATTCAACAAAATAACATTTGAAATGAGGTACGGTGGTTTTTTTTCTTTTCTTAATGAAATAATTTTAAATGTTTATATGTTTTCCTCGAATTTCAACGAAGAATTCAACCGCTTTTTTCCAACATCGTCTTATCGCATTCGAAGAAAGGGACCTAATTGAAATATCGTCTTCTAGACAATACTTCAAGTTTTAGAATAAACTTAGCTTTAATAAATAATATATTATAATTCGCTTTTTCAGCAAAGTATTTCAAATTTCAAGTTCAATTGTCTTAAAATTTTCTTTATATTTATATGAGATTTTGCCAGGAAATTTTTAATCTGTGCTGATGAGATAAATTCATAATAAAGAGATAAGTCTGTGCAAATACAATTAATTTATGATAATGAGATAAATTTATGTTAATTAGTCATCGGATTAATTAATTTGTGGACGACGTCAGTGTCACTGACATTCAGTGTCATTCATTATCTAAAATCTGTTCACAACCATACCGATATATATATAGCATGTTCTAAAACATTTGAGGCATTAGGAAAGTCATATGCTAGCCGATTCGATAAAACAAAATTTTTATTGAATTTGGTTCAGTTCATTCGAACTAAATTTTCTTCAAATGAATGAATGAAAGAACGGAGTAGCAGGAACGAAATTAAGAACAGTAAAGGTGAATTGCATAAGAGAATTAATTTAGATACCGGTGAGTGTTATTTTTTAAAGGTCTTAAATGTACAGTGAAAGACACATTTCCAAACATTCCTCGTGCTTGTTGTTAGTATGAGATAAGCTCTTGATATTAAGGACTCTCAATCCAAACAAACTGTTCTTATGATGTCCCCTCTTGTCAATAATAAAAGTATATCACAGAAAGGCATTTGAATATTATAATAAATAGGTTTTATTTACAAAATAAATTAATATCGCCTTATATACAAATACAGAAAAATATAAATAATACAATATATAAGACATTACAAATAAATACTTCAAAAACATTCACGAAAATACAAATTGTATTTAATCTGTAATATCAACATCAAAATAGCACCTAAATTATAATATTACAACACAACATTGCAGTAATAATAACATTAACAACTTTGCAGTATTTTTTTTTTGCAATATCATGAGATGAAAAAAGTAACATTACAATAAAATTGCATAAACAAAACACAAACAACATAGCATCACATTTGGTATTTCATATTATGACTTGATTGTTTCTTTTTTACCAACGATGATAAATATATTGCACTATTATCAAAACGTACATGGTATACGTTGAGCACTACGATTTTCAGTTTAAGAGGTAGAAAAAGCACTGATATATTGTTCCTTCCTCCTTGATAAAAGAGTGCAGATTGGTAAAGGGAGGTAACTATGTCATGACTATTGGATGTTACTCGTATTGTTTCATTATGGCCATTAACTCCCTAGGGGCTGGTGTCTCGGGTACGGAACTTGATATTTGATATTCGGACTTCCGGTTTCTCGTTCCTTCTCGTCTGACCTTTAATTAAAGATCACCACCACCGACATATTGAATCTGTACGGAACCGTGGAATGATAGATGCGCCTACTGGCAAGGCACCGTAGATGATTGGTATTTTCAGCCTTCCGATGGCATTCTTAGTACGTCGTCTACGTTTTTGGACACTTCTCTGGAGATATACATCTGTTTTTGTATAAAACAGTACCATTTTGGCAGACGCAACCTGGGGAACACTTCTTGGAACAGCTTCCATCTGGTTTATTGCTGGAACAGGTTTTGGGACAGGCTGGTGCACATAATGAGTAATGAGCGCCTTTGGGACAATTCTTTTGTGGAGCTATAAAAACAAAGAGAAAACAATAAATATTTTGTAAACGAAGCAAATATTATGATAAAATCCCTCAGAGGCGTTAAATAACGAAAATTATTAGAAGAAGCCATTGACTGAAACATATGTTTTGGATATCTGAGAACTCTGATTGCTTCCATATTTGATTTGCGTCCAAGATACTCAATTCCCTTATTGAAAATTAACATGGCAATGTTTTCCTTATATAAGACTTGACGATGTCTCAAAATGAAGTTATAGCAGGTGTTGAAGCTTCTACATACCTTTACAATTTGAAACTTTCTCCCACTTCACTCTATGACCAGCTCGTTTACATTCGTGGGCGTAGGCTTGGATGGATTCACAGGAGCACTTCTTTCCATGTGGACAATCACACATGTCGGTAACACAGGAAGTGACGTAAGGTGTCACATCGACATCTCGACGACAAGATGAGAAGGCGCGGGAATAAAGAACACTACATTCTTTGTTGGCTCGAACTTTGGCTTTGAAGTCTTTATCACAAATAGATTGGAGATTCTTGACTTTCGGTTGGGTCTTGCAGGCTTTTTTACTTCCAATTCTCCATGAATTTCCAAATTCTTCACCTCGTAGATAATTTTTGCCTTTGCGACCGATCAGATCGTCTGTTTCGAGACCATTGTAGTTTCCACACAGTCCACAGAGTCGGTTTTTGTATTTTCTACTGGCAGTGACCTCCAAGAAACTGTCGCCATCCCAGACAACTTTTAGACCAATTTCAGCCCGGAATGTTACAGAATGACCCTCACGACGAATGCTGAACTTTCCAGGAATAGTGTAAGGAAGCTGAACTCGACGACGGTTGATTTTGATGACTAGATTTTGACGAAAGCTGATTCTTGTATCGCCCATTAACACTACGACCATCTGAGTCCAAGCAAAACCACTTGATAACCGCACACCATTCTTCACTTTGATAGTAAAATCTTTGCCTTGACAATCTTGACTCAACATGTATTTACAGGTACCTTGGAAATTGTACATTTTTCCATCGAATGTTCTATAGTGGGGGTCACCAAAAACTCTGCATACGGCATCATCTAAAAAAGGGTTTGAAACATTAATAAACAAACGAAACGAAATCTAAAATCAATGTTTTTACATGAAATAGTATAAAAAAGATTCATAACAAATGTTCTGTTGAGAAAATTGAGAAACTTACGTTCAACACATTTAGGACAACATTCACCCGGTTGGAACTGGAGTTTATAGCCATTGGGACACGACAGAGAATTGCTGCACCGTTCTCTTTGACAGTAGGTTACTCCATTTTGACAAGAACATTGTGTACACATGCTGGGCTGCCATTTTGATCGATGCTGGAATAGACAAAATAAAAAAATGAAAGAAATGACTATGTAATGAAATAAAATTCAAATATACTTATAAAATAAAATGAAATAAAATATACCTTGACATAAATATTTATTATTCATTAATAAAAATAAAAGATGCCAATGAAATTAAATGCCTTGAAAAAGAAACTTACCATATGGATTTTACCATCATATAAACAATTTCTTTTGGGTTCACAAACTTGACAATTGCCTTTCTGTACTCTCTCTTCTACTGGACAGGCCAGGGGAGGGCAGGTTGTTTTTTCACATATAACTGTTCCTTTCTGAAATTAAAAAAAAGAATAAAAATAAAATCATTGAAAAACATTAAGACACAGGAGCGAATTCAGTTCAATAACTTTATTTACATTTCTGATTTTTGTTTCAATGCCAATCTTAAAGCGTGGTAAAAATTTCTGATGAAATTGATAAACCACTTACCGTACAGGTACATCTTGTTTCAGGTTTGGGTTCAAAAGAAAAACCATCAACATAAACACGTTTAGCAAAATAACAAGCACCAGGGAAGTCAAATATCTTTCTCATTCCTGGAATAAAAAACAAAATGTGGCATTTAGTAAAACATATCAAGTGATTTTTGTCCAAAACATTTCTATAATTTAAGATTTTATGAAAGGAATTCGATTTATTTTCCCGATAAGAAAATATCAAAGTAATATTTTAAATTTGAAATTTGAGATCAATATCTGAAGTATATCACTTAATTAAAAAGTTCGACGTAAATACGTAAAAAATAATTATTCACATACCTTTGCATTTTGGACAACATTCACCTTTTGGTTGGTAAATAACTTCTTCGGGACAATTCAAAACGGGGCAAGCTTTTTTCATACAAGTAACGCTTCCCTTCTGAAATAAATAAAAAAAAACATTCTGAATATTGTCAATAATAAATATTGCCACAAATCTTGATTAGCTATTTGACTGGCAGAAACGTCATAAAAAGATTTTGAAAATTGATATCTATGGTTTAAATTAAAAAATATTTCACTTACCCGACACTTGCATTCAACGCACGGGTCAGATGCGAGGGCAAATTTTTCACCATTTTTTCTGTCGGCACCGTCAAAATGGCAACCTAAAATTAGAAAACAAGGGTTATCATGTAACATAAATATTATTCCTCAATGAATTTATCTGTATGCTGATGTGCAAATGCACGTAATTAGTATTTAAATATAGATAAAAATAAAGTAGCAGTATAGAATAGAGCGAGAAAGGTCCAATGCCTTATCTCATTGGCTGATTGAGTCTACTCTAAAAAATCAGATAAAATCCCAAAACGTGTCTAATGAGCGAAATAAATTCCTTTGATGTGAAATTCAGAACTGATCAGCAAATGTATTTTGTTTTTCTGACGTTGGAAAGGGGGGGGGGGAGGTCTGTAGGCAATGTAAATACCCAGAAACTTCTTCCAATAGTCAAAATCAAAGACTTATTTTAGGATCTCTAAAATAACTTGTTTCTCTTATTCCCCTGTACAACTGTTCTTTACAAGTCATTTAAGTGGGTATTTATAGGTGGACAGGAGGTGGACAATAAACGAAAAGGACACCGGAGAAGGGTAAACAGAATCCCCTTACACATCCAACAATGGACCGCCCATTTAGTCCCAAATAAAACCAAACATAAGTTGAACTTTTCAAAACTCGTTATGATAAAGTATCGGATACAGTTTCGTATTTTTCAAATTTTCCGACTGGTTTTTTGCACTGCTTGACATTTTATGAGAGGGCAAACCTTTATTAACGTCATCTCGAGAATAAATATAACCCGTCAAACTCCCGTTCGACTTAGAGACAGAATTTTATCATAAAACTGGTTGATCGATAGATTTGTACTTTGACCTTGAACCCTAGTCTTGTCTGCATCCCGTTTCTATGACATTGCGTGATGCACGACCAGGCGACATCCAGATTCCAACTGACCATCTGTTTGGCTCAATTATTTAATCAGGACTACCGATATCGATCTTGTTCGTCCAGACTCTATTGTTCACAAAGTGAAGGTAGAAAACTGAGTTCTTACCTTTGCAAGACGGACAGCATTGTCGTTTTCGTTTAATTGGATTGGTACAGGGAACATGGCATTGGACTTTCGATTTGGTAATGACTCCAGCCTAAAAGAAAATAACAATATTAGGAAATTCGATTCTTTCGCATGGAAAAAAATGTGGGAATTTTCACAACAATTGAATCTTCATATTATGCCTTGCTTTCGACTTAAAGGTTCACATGGTACAAATAAAAAGGGGTTGAGCTTAAACTTTTGGGGTTCACCAATATCATGTTTATTGCTTGGTAACATATGCCTTAGTTGGTATAATTATACATCTCGGTCGTTTTTAAAGACTAAATAATTATAGATATCTAAGCTCGCCCCATTCACCATAGCTAAGTATATTCTTTACATATAAAACACGAGGTTCAACTACTAGTCTCTCGAGTTTCGACACCATTCATCAATGAGCCAAATTTAACAATCAGTTCTAGACTTTGTAATCCGATTGATATCAGAACCGGATTCATTCCAAAATGATTGATGACTCGTATCCGTTTCAGAAAATTAATCAACATAAAAACCACAAAAAAATCTGGTAATACTTCAAATGTGGTTTGTGGGGAACATAATTAAAATTGTTATCCAGATTTATTTTTGGGTGGCGTGTGCTTGAACATCATTTACATTGCAACGTAATTTGAGAATACAAAAGGGTTTTAAGTTAGGGCGGTGCTCTTTCCCCTAGTTCATTACATCATTTCACAAACGATATAGAGACCCGTGTTATTTGGTGGCATTTGTTAATTCAATTGTTTGCAATTTGACAAATTACCTTATTTAAATGATGAAAATGTTGAATGTTTGGGAAAGTATGTTGACAGCAAACCTCTAATTGTTTGCACAGTCAGGCCGGTACGATAGTTAGCTTTCTATAGAGAATGTACAGACTTCAAGCTATAGTCCACGGAATGAGCACCGCCATTAGAGTCAGAGCCACTGTTGACATATGATTTTAGAAACAAATAACAAAGGGCAGCCTAAACAAATGATAGCTTAGTCCCAGATTTTCTACAAATCTCTTTATTAAACCCAAACAGGTAAAGTTCAAAAGAGGCCGTCGGCAGGTAAAAATTATCAATGCAGTTGGAAAATGTACCATTATGATTTTATCTCTGTATTAGTTGGATCTAAATCAAATCAAACTGAGGTGTGTTGAAGAAGAAATTGAAATTTAAGCTTACTTTGCAGGAATAGGACGTACAGCGATCACGTTTATCGAACCATGATTTACCGCTTTCGTGTTTCACTCCGTTCAATCGGCAACCTATAAGTAACAAATATTACAATTAAAACAGATCAAAGAAGAAAAGCAAGACAGAATATTTAAAAAAAAGACTTCATTTAAATTTTCTGCAAAAATGAAAAAAAAAAAAAAAACACTAAGAAATTTTCAATTTCATTTCTGCTTACCTTTGCAAGTGTCGCAGCATTTTTTTGGGCCATCAAATAAAATAGCATGACATCCATCCAAGTTGTCACATTTTTTCTTATCACACTGAACATAGCCATCCTGAAATAAAACAGAAATTATTTGAAAATATAAGAAATATACACGAGTAAATAAAATAGGGATATACTCCTGTGGATAAAATACTACGAAAGCACAGGCCTTGTTTTTTGGGAAGAGCTGATACGAAGGTCATAAATTGAGAATGTTGAACATCAAAACGCTTCGTTTTCTATGTCTGTCGCAGTGAAAATTTTAATTTTTATCTGTAGACCGGCGAAAGTGATAGACTTTGTTTACTTAGTCGCTTCTCTAGTTTGAAGTGAATCGCGGTAGACCAGTGATTACCACAAACGGCGCCCTTCGTCCAGACCCCGAGTCGCCGCTGCAAACCTTTCCCCCAATGTTCAAAGATAGTTCGAATTTTAATCACGTTGAAAAGAGACTTGTCAACAAAGTGTATACATCCCTATCTCACTCTCATTGTGATATATTGAAGACATAATTGCATATTAACGTCTGGGTGTTCGCGACTCAGACACAGACTACATGCATGAATGTTAAACAGAACGATATGACCAAGTAAATATTTTTGTTCTGACAATTATTCGTCAACATGCTTGCATACATTTTACAAATTGAAACAGTGTGTAGCATTTTCGACGTTGGCTAACACGCACGCCTCAAAAAGTCGCCATTTTGATTTGTAATTCAAGATGGCGTCGAAAGACACTTATGACGTAATTCCCTAGTAGGTCTGATATTTTAATAAATATTGTAGGCGTACCCTAGAGACATTTTAATGACCATTTAAAAAATGAAGTTTTCGTTATCAGAAACGGCGACAAGGCGGCGAGGCGGCGTGGTCGAAGGGCTGTTCTATAGCTTGCTTACATGTTTCGATCACCGGGTAGTAGACTATAGCAATATTTCATGGTATCAGTCAAGTGTCATTTCAGACCCCTTCAGATTTATAATGTTTGTTTTCTAATTCGATAAAGATAACTATATAATAATCAGTAGGGTATTATTAACTAGAACCAAAAACACCGTACACCGCCGTAATTACCTAACCAGTGTAAAAGTAATCCATTAATGGTTAGAAGGAGCATTCACTGAAGTTGGTTTAAGTATTAGAACACTATTAATAACTGCAGTAAAATCAAATTATGTATTTGCACCGTCCCTAGTAACAACTCACAGTTCATTAATAGAAACCGTGGGTAACCTACGAGACAAATACATATCGTACAAGCGACCCTCAAGAATGTCTATGGTTCTTTTGACATTTTAGGCCTACGTTTCAAAGTCGACGCCCCACTTCATGCCGATCAAATGTAATATTTTCCTATCATGCTTTAAAATTAATATCATAAATCTTTCAATAATAAATAAACTGGTCTGTGGGGTGGATCGTTTTAAAAATTATAAAATTCGATATACTGAAATGGTCTTAAACAATGACTAAGGATCTGCTTTTAAGGTAGCTTTCGAACACCCTCCAAGCCTACGCCTCTTTTTAAGTTTTCAGTTTGTTTGCCAAGCGACAGGTGAAAGACACCAGACGGTCAGGAGAAAAACCACACGACTCGTTCTGAAAAAACCCAGATTGTGACTAGACTGTAGACGGCTTACAACTAATTTATTTCATTCCTAATTTATCACCATAAAATAACATTTTTCAATTTGATAAAAAAAAACAGTGATGTCTGTTTACCGTGGATTTAGCATAAAACACAATTAACCACAGAGATAATTTTAGGCTCATTTTGTTTATTTGTTTATAATCATGGCTACCGGAGTTCGTTCGTTTAAAGGACAATAAAAGGAAATGACCGATACGGTAGTGTTTATAAATCCCAGCAGGGTTGGAATGAATCATTAAGAAGACACGATTAGTTAAGTTAGTGTTTAAAATGTCGCACAAAGTAGGCCTACCTACCGTGGAAAGCAATGTACTTTCAAGCAAGACTTGGTTAAGCTAGTTAGTCAAATGTTGTACCTGTTTGTAAATCTCTCACACGACTATCGGCAAAGTCAAATATTAAACCACTTGATGCCCAAGGTGTAAATTAGTTAGTCAATATACGGATAATAAGTAAAGTCAACAGTTTTATGATAGGAAATGCCCCTCACGACGAGTAGCATGTCAATTTTACTGCCGAAGCGACAAAGGCCCTGTTTAATTCAAATTGACGTTTCGGCAAAAGATCAAAGAAAATTATGAGGAGCAATTAGCGCCCAGGTAGCGGTAAAGAATTTGAAATTTCTGCTGTTGGCACCTCGTGGTTGGTTCACATTAAGATTGTTTTGTCTTTGAAATAAGTCGCTAAGAATAGATCTAATTGTTTTGTGCTCAGAAAAAGTGCTGCACACAAGAACCGATTTAGAATATTTTGGCAGACGAATTAGAGGAATCCATAAAAATAGAAAGATACGACTGGTATCTATGTTAGAATGTTAATATACGAATGATTGAACTGAATGGAAGTATGATTTCAAAGCTGTTCTCAAAATGTATAGACTACATGCAAATGTCTTTTTTCGGCATGTCAGCCAGTTCACAAAAACATGTATCTTTCAAGAAATGAAAATCTAATATACTGCGATGCAATTTTTTTTTCTGAAACGGCAATTATTTTATCTCAATCTTATTTTCCTAAGATTGTGGCTAAAAGTTTAATCATCATTAAAACAAAATATCATTATAAAAAAGTTAAAATTTCATTATTTCAAAAATTACTTTTTTTGCAGTTTCTTCACCATAAAATGAAACATAAATTTTTTGTAGAGATACAAGAAAGCAAATGAAACGTACATAATTCATGTTTTATGGGTGGAAAATGTTCCTCGCAGGTGGTTGAAAATGACAGTTTAGAATGCCCTGTTGATGGATGTAGTACATTTAAAAAAAAGCAAAACTTGAATTCACATTTACAGTTATGCAAGTCGCCCCAAAAATACTCAGACATCGACCGACACCTGCTTTTTAAAACTACCTAATTAATTCAAAATTAACGTTTTGGCCGTGAAATTCTCAAAAGGTGATGATATAACACTTTCAAAGAATTTTCAAACATGCTTTTTCACTTTGGTGGTTCTAAAATAAAGGCAAAGATCAGAAAACCTCATAATTTCGTATGCCAGTACAATTCTGTTATTCATTTACACACAACGAGAAATAGGAAGGAGGAAAGACGTCGCCTTGCTGAACTACATTCTTTAGACAAAATTTTAAATTACCATTAGGACGTAGTTTTCGGTGCATTTCACTTCACTAGCCATGATCCAAAGGTGGGGAATTGAAACTGTATATTAAACAAATTTATTTTTTGTTCGGAATCACTCGAAAATGTTACAAATCAAATCTTACGAGAAACTGTCAAGTTTTTCTTGTGTTAAATTTGTCATAGTTTGTTTTGTGTTTTTTAAATTAAGGTACAACGTAGTACATTCTGATTTTTTTAGTTGCCTTATCTTTCAAAGAATCTGCATAGCTGAAAAACAATCGTCGAATTCTTTGGAATCATAAAATTATTATCTCCTACAGTTATCTGTATTTCAGGAAACGCCTTTAGGTCGTAAGTACGAAATAATGCCAATGATACAAATATGATCAAAGCCTCCCAACTTTTGAATGGTGCCGAATGGATGTGTTATGATGGTTTATGGTGAATTCCGGAATTCGTTAGATACACCCAAAACGAAGATTTGATTTCCTGGCTACATTAAAATTTCAAATAACGGGAAAGCCAGTTTTAAGGCAATGTATGCATGCGACACGTGCTGACAAATTCGAGAAAGTAGAAAGTAGGGACGTGTTTAAATACGGTGCATTACTTCAATCCCTTTCTTCTTCTCAAATAAATATAATAGTACAAAGGGCACCGGCTCTCGCCACATGGGTGGGCCTTATTTCATAAATGATCCAAAACTTAAACTTTACACAACATCGGCGACTATTTCATGAATTAAATCATTTTCCAAGTCCCTTTCACAAAGACAGGGATCCTAACAATACTGTCATATCTAATGCGATTTCGGGTTTCAGTCAACAGTCGAGCGACTCTTACCCGAGGCTATTTCATTACAAAAATTATCTGAAGCTAGTTTGACGGAAAAAATCGACATCAAGCAAAAAGGCAAATATTTAAAAAAAAAGTATTTGGCTAAGTGTCAGAGAACACCCCCTCGTGTTTTCTACAATGTCTAATGTTCATTTAAGCAATGTAATAAAGGATAAGAATGAAAAATCAAGTTCACATTCTCGAGTCGAATTTTCAGCCACAATGCACTTAAAAAGATGGCAAATTCTTAAGGCGGTTTATCATTGCTTGGTTGAAGTCGGTCGAAAATAAAAAAAACCTGTTTCATTGAAAAATTTAGTTGAATGAAAAATTTGTTATATATTTGTATATATTTTTAACAAGTTTTCATTATAAAGTTAAAAGAAATTTGATGATCGCTTCGCTTGTTTTGAAAGCCATTGCATAATATCATTACAATACGATGTTTCGAAGGTTGTTCATTAATTTTCAAAATGTTTTCTATACGTTTTCATTAGGAGTATTGATATAAACCTACCAAAATGAGTTAGTACACAATATTATCTTCAAGAATGCAATTGGTATTTTCCATTTAAAATATTTCATGAATAGAGACAATTTTGAAATTATAGAAAAAATTCAGTTCAAAATTTGTTGTTATTTAATAAAACTCTGTGTGGTCGAAATATTTTGAGCTTTCTAAAAGAATTTTTAGCTCTTATTTAGTTAGCCTACGCAATAGTTAAAATGCATGAAGGAATTTCAGTAGAAGACCAAACAAATGAAAGATTGATAAGACAATGGCAAGGAGTTTTATCATGAAATCTAGCATCATTAATCATCACGGGCGTTCGTAATTTGATCACCACAGGCAATTGTAATTTGTATGATGAATCTTCAGCCTCTGACTAATAATTAAGACAAACTGAATGCAGACTAATTCATTAAGTTATTTAATACATTCCTTGGCTCCTGAATCAAATGACTTTGAAAATACGCTTTTTGAACTTTTAAAGAAGTCGTTTATTCGATTGAATATTTCACTGTTTTTTCCTGAAGGTTTTTGTCTCTAAAAGCTAATGCTATTTGAATTGGCATAACATTCTCAAATAATACAGAAAGTTATGAATAAGATATTCGCCAAACCCTAAAGATATTTTTGTTTGATTCTATCAATTGTACGCAACAACATATTTCTGTTATTGGAGAAAACATGACATTTGGAAGTGGAGATATCTGCCCTGTGCCTTTAAGAATTTCCATTATCTGTGGGACTGGGTTTCGTTTCTGTTGGCTATCGTTCGACCACCCAAACAAACCCTATGGCCTATCAGATAAAACGTCTTGCCCAAAACAATAAAAAACACACATGTTTTCTCTGGTGAACCGAGATACGGAAGTGGTGCACAGATTTCTCTGACGTCATCGTATTATGTGCTCATTTATCACAGACACGTGTGTTGTCGATTTGACGTCTGGTGGAGGCCATTCGGTGCAGAAGAGAGATAGGAATGACAATGATATTTCTATGATTCGTAAAGTTTCTTACCATACAATAGCAGGAAATGCAGGGGTCTGTAGTAATTCCTGGAATCTTTACTTCGCCGCCTTCATTGTAGCATCGCGTAACGGTTCCTGAAAAAAACAAGATAGGTTGCATGAAATATTATGCAACAAAGAATGTTACCTATACAGGCCTAGTAATTGTACAAGAACTTCAAATCATCAAACATTTCAAGGTGTAAGACATTGTGATCGTGTATGATATTTGATACTTATCATAAATAGGCTAAAGTGATTGAAGCCTAGAAAGCACAAGAAACTTAAAACATATTTAATAAATCTATTTTGCAGATTGTTGACTCTTATGTAACACCACTTTGCATCTCTTAATTTAAAGAGGCTAATTTAACGAGTATTTAGTGTAAATAGCCACTTCATTAGTATTCATTGTAGTACAATAATAATCAAGTTGGTGGCTGCAATAAACCACGGGGTAGTCGGGAGTGCCTGTCGAATACAGGATTGGGTGTTCGAGATGATTATGTTTCAAACAAAGTCTCTTGTTTTATTATCGGCGATATCCAGGGTAGAAAATTGCCCTATCGTCTGCACGTAACAATACCCCCTTCCCTAAATTATACCCAGTTAGTCAATTCTTCGTTTCGCTTTAGCAGATTCCTTGACTGCTTGTCAACGCCAATTTACATAAACCCTCTGTTTGACGTATTTGGGGACAATTTTGTTTAAGAACTGTCAGGGATTTTGACGAATGGTTAAAGAAAAGAGCAATTTTGTTATTAAGTTATGTTCTTTACACATCATAAACCAAAAGAGCAATAGACCATTTTAAAAAGAATGATTTTTTGTTTGTCTCTTCTTAGCCATTTACACTTATTTCAATACTGAATCGTTTTGTAGATATTTTTGGTTTCTCCTGTGCAGAGTTTTTGCCTTGTATTCAAATATGGTAACTATTTGTAAATTAAGACTTTAAATAACGTTTCAAAAAATGATGTTTAAGTTCGTGGTTAGGAAGCGAAGTTCGAAATTGACTTTGAAAGAAAAACTATAATTTCGTATTCTTATTTTGTTGTCTATTCCGAGATTTTTACCGTTTTGAAATAAACTTAGAAATATTTCTCATTGATATATGAGCAAATTAAATGAAAAATATTTCCATATGCGTTTTGATTGAATTTTTAACATTTACAATGACGAAATAGTATAAATGTGCCCAATATGTAGAAAAGACAATTATGTGATAAATGCAGTACATTGTCAAGTTTTAACTCAATAATTTCAAAAATTGGAAAATGTTTTTTTTATGAGTCGGTGAATGAAATGCTAAAGTGAACAACGATTGTATTTTGAAAAATAAGGTCTACCCTGCTGTGCTAAACTAAAGCCCGCCATACAACACCGTGAAAATTTAACTGTGCCGGAGCTCTGTTATATTTTGAAATCTATTCAAACACTTGCCCTATTGTCATTATAAGTAAAAAGATATTTAAGGAAAAAAGAAGGCTCACATGGATTATTTCTGTTCTTTTCTTTGATCTCACCGCTTTAGATGACAATATTAAGATAGAGGTTCAGATAGAAATCGTATGGCTTAAGGCTTGTATTGATTGTGTTATAGATACATTTTTTACCATGATATGAAAACATATCAAAATTTTGTGTTATGCAATAGGGGAAGAAAGGAGCTCAAAATACTAAAGATACCATTTTTCTTTTAACTTATTAGACACTGTTAAATCCTAATTTCAAAATGGAGGGAGTAAAATCAAGCCATGGTATCAATTTTGCTATCTGTAGAGCACTATGTTTTGTAAAAACAACAGTTAGGCAATAATCGAATGATATCGAATATTGAAATCATATACAGTAAGAGGTCGAACTCGACGAATATTTTGAAGCATATGTCAATACAAATTGAGTGGAGATTTCAAGTATATGATCTATGTTATTATACCTTAAGAATGCCAGAGACCTTGGGCCATACTTTGACTTGATATTTGCTTTACATTAATATACTGTACACTGTAAAAATATTTCAGTAAAATTCCAAGTAACATTTTGGAACCTTTGATGCCAGACAGTTTATAGTTAATTTGCAAGAAAATAAAAACGTGTATGTTTAATAAAGTATAATACCATTATGTGAGCTCTCTGAAATGGTAATAAGTTGATCTTTAATTCATCTTTAATGTATAGTTTACATGATATATGTTTAAGAGAAGTTATCAATGGATTAAATATCATATTTTTTACTTTTCTGATTAGACTAACGAAATCGTGCAACATCATACAATGTACAGAGAGGAAAAATTAGCCAGGAATATATGTTAAAGAATTATACACCTTCATCTGACAAATGAGTTACTAAGAATGTTGTGTATTTTTAACGGATTAGAATAACCGTGTGGTGAACACCAAAACCAGGCGGAATAATTTACAGAAATATTGTTTTGATCCGTTCCAGGGGGCGCATTCTTATTCTATTTATTTGCACGTGCGTTACACATATTGTGGAAATATTATGGCAATATAAATGTAAACAATTTACGTAAAAATGTTATAATTATTGTTTTGAGCTGAAATAAAAAGATCGTCGTCTGACAAATGAATATAATAAATTTGACTGCTCATATTAAAAATGATTTACGAACCTTCTTTGACCTACTTATCGGACTTTAAATACCGATAAAAAGTGACATTTTTAAGAGAAAACTCGAATTTATTTACTTTTAATTTTTCCCGACTAAAGTCGCCTAGATATTGAAGTATTATCTTAGATTGCATTGATTGCATACCTCGAAATGTCTACGTTTTTATTTGCTTATGTAATGAAACACCAGTTCATTCAACGTATCGTCAGAAATGATATGGAATTTTAATTCATAGTTTATAGTTCATCATTACCAGTCGAATATCAAATCAAAAATTCAAGTCCTTATGCGTTTTATTACAGCTTATGCAATTACGTATGATAGTGAATTAGAAAGCATTCGAAGAAAATTGTGTACAGGAACGACATACCGCTTTAGAATGACTATGCCAAAATAGTAATGAATAAAGCGTGTACATTAAATGAGCAAATATGCCGACAAATTTAAGTAATGTGTTTAATAGAGTAAAAAACTTACCTGTTAGCTGGGCTTGTATAAGAATAGGAAAACACATCAAAATACAAAGAGTGATGCATTTGGCAGGTACTGATAATTCCGAATAATACATATTATACTGTAAATTTATTCAAATTCACAAAAACAACCACACTAAATCAAAAAACCACAACAAAAAATCCGTCGGCGAATTCAAAAGAATAACACTCAAAGAGTATATCAGGTAAAATGATTGATATACTATAGAAGTAGCATTAAGTAATCACTGATAAATATTCCACTATGGATGAACACTGCTCAGTACATTGGATGATAAGTCCGAAATATTACAATGGTCAGTGTTAGTCCGGTTGTGTATCTTAATACGCAAATGACCAACGGACTCCATTAGGGGAGTCTTAAACCACCAAGTCCAGTCCGTGGAGTCGACGGCTTTCACTCATTAAGACTGTGACGCTCTGCCTCAGCGATCCCGCGGTGGGCTTCGCTTAAACAAACACACTAATTTGATCATGATATTGTTGTGGGTAATCACCGGACCTCCACGGCCACTCGTACTCTTAATCCTGTCATCTCCCTCTCTCGTGTAAAAACAACATGGTTTGATTGTGAACATCGAGACAAGTATCGCTTTAGATTTCTACCAATCGAAACTACGACGACTTCAACCCATTTTTTACCGACAGTTTCACGACCAATGAAAATACTGGCGGTAGTAATATCTCTACCCTACCGTAGTCTACTGTATACAGAACATAGGTTTGTTGTTCAGGTAATTTATGTTTTAACATAATATTTTAGTTAAGAGCCTTTAATCAGAATAAAAAGTGCCTTTCGTTTATTAAATTTCTTATACATTAAAGTGCATTATGCCCCTGATTTATGAACACATTAATACGTAAGGAAATGTTTTTCCTAAAACATCTATATTTAAATCCTTCTTAACAGAAATATATAAGATATAAGATGCCCCAATGGCAACCATCAGTCATTGATGCCTTTGATTTACTGTCTATTATCTTTTTCAAACTGAGATGCATTTAGGCATTTGGTAATCAAAATTTGCATGTACATTCAAGTGAATTATGAATGACGAATATAGTGTTTTCTTTAAACTTACAACATTAATCCACTGTTTTATTCGAGGACAGTCGTATATTATTTTTAAGGAATCTCCCTGTAACAATTTAGGCATTATAAACAGAGGGAAATACCTTTGATTCATTATTTTTCTTATAATTTTAAGTCATCGTCTGCCTCTTTATATTTGTATCTTTCTTTCCTTCATATACATTTCGTTATAAGTTAAGTTAATTCTTATAATTACTATTAAATAATTTCATAGAATTATCTGAACATCGATGCAATATATTTTAAGAAACTCTGTTGATTTTAAATGATACGCTTGAATTCTGAACATCCTTAATTAAGAAACGAAAAATTTAAAATCAATTTCGCTCTCTACAATTTAATTGAAAATATAAATTCGATCAGAAAAATATAAAGTGCAGTTATCCGAGCAAATTTAATAATCTAAAAACTTAACCAAGACGTCTATATCATGATTCTTTATTTGACTGAAAAAATTAATTACTGTTTAAAATCACCATTTATAATTCGCTTTCTTTAATATGTTTAATTTTAATAGCGAAGTGAGCGGCTTTCGGTAATTTTTTTCAATTTGAAGTCAAATGTACGTGATTTTAAAAACAATTATATGAAAATTTACAATGTAACATAGGCATTTGTATTACAATGTATTTGTTTGAAATTACGTATTTCAATATCTTATTTTCTTCTATTTACGCGTACAATATAAAATCTATTTTATTTTAATCAATATATAAATGAATCAAATTTCAATGTTGCAATCTTACCACAATAACCATCTGTTTTGTATTATTTTGTTTATGACGGTCTAAAAATTACATGTTACTATATCAAATCCACGTCTATTTACAAGCAAGCAATATATGACAATGATCAACAATGGTTTATGATTTCTAAGACTAAGTTTGCACAAGTGAAGTTAAACTTCAATTTTCTACAATATTTTATATGAAATTATTATAGAATTATATCAAATTCATTTCTATTTTCTCGTAAAATTCGAACCTTACGCACATAGCCTTGATCGAGTTAATTTTTGACAATTTAACTTAATAACCTGGTCGAAAATTCCCCCAGTACACTTTAATGTTCAGTGGGTTAAATTTCTCATTTTCCGAAAGCCCTATACATCTGTATCGTAAAGTTTTTAAATCTCGGGTCTAGAGGCATTGATGATGAAATGTCGGCAGCAAAAGGCAAGAAAAAAAACCGTGGTCAATAATCAACGGAAGAAACTATTCTTTTTGTTTTGTAGGTCTATAGAATTTATATAGTGTATTTTTAAATTTCTGGGAAATATACATGTTTGCAATTGCAGTATGCTATCGTGTTTCATTTTATTTTTAAAATGGAATTCGAACTCACATTATAAAATAGGCCTTCAATTTATAAAATGCGAAAAGACAAATTGCATAGTATAGATCATTCAAATAGTTTTTTATTTTTGACATAATAATGTTTTGTATTTTTGTATAGTAAAAAATGTCGTGATTTTTAAACTGTAAAAACAAATTTGTATTTTTCCTCTTTGCAATTTACATCGATTGAATACATTATAAATTTACGATTGGCATCATTCCCTTTTGAAAGTAAATTCCAGAACCGTATCCTGTAATTCAGTTTCATAATTATTGTCCAATACATGTCCCGCTGTCGTCTCTTTTCAAGTATCATTTGGTTTAGATGTTGGGTGGAAATTTATGTTATATATCTCCTGTTATAGAGTCCTAGTAGAAATTGAAAATCAATAACAATTTCTAAGTCTTATTTCTTTGAAACAAAAAGGCTCATCAGACAATTACAGAATACATACATATACATACACAATATACTGATATTTACACAATTATAATTTTATCTTACAACTTCATAGAGAGAACAGATTGTATTGATAAATTAATTGCTTAATCATTAAAATCATGATATCGTACCCCGAAATATTTGTTTATTTAGGGAGAAATGCAACGAAGAGTGAGTAAAATCAATCAAGAAGAGAGAAAAGCCCAATCAGATTAAAAATCTATAATCTCATAGATTATCTATCTTGGATTATCAGATTAAGATAAGAAATCGATACTGCATCTTTAAATCAATTATCGGTTTTGATAAGATCATTATTTTTAAAATAATTGTTGTTTCAATTAATCGTTTGAGTTGATCGAATCATTTATTGTTATCGAAGCAATCTACATAATTCATGCTAATATTTTCAAGTATCCAAAATACAGCATAAATATTAGTAACTATCAATAGAAAAGAAATTTGTTCAATTTGAGTGAAACTTATTAAAAAAAAACCCAAAAAACGCGACCCTGTATTTACTGATCAATAATCATTGAACTAAAGAATAGAATTTGTATATTATACGATATCCTTAGAATTAAGAAATTTAAACGTAAGTCTAGTCTACTGGAGAACGAGGATTCATTTTCGCTTAGTATGAAAATTTAAATTTTTTGGTCATCTTAAGAGGTATTATACCTTGAAAACGTTCGTCAATTCAACAAATTTCGATTATCGGATTAACAAAATTTATGTAAATCCAATGGAAATATTAAAAATTTGGAGAATCAAACATGGATTAACATAATATATGCAAATTTATGCAAATAGGAAAATTCGAGCTGTAAGAGGAATATATTAGAATAATAAAAAGCGATTTAGAGGCTGATAATGGCGATAATTTATTGGAAATCGGTAGTTAGTCCTAATGTATTAATCCTAAATTCAATACAGTCTAAGATAGTCTAAATCCTGAATCAATAATAAACAATTAAATAGTCATATCCAGATAACGCTTGTCAATATTGACTCATAATTTACCTCATTAACCATTGACAGGTTATAGTGAAAATAAATACCATTTTATCTACATCGTCTATACATATTTGGGTCAAATTTTCAAAATGTTTAGGGCATGTTGTAAGCCTAAGAGGATAGAGATGATTTTATAAGAGTTGACGCCAATCGGAACATTGTGACCTGATTCGTCATAGTTCCTACTCAAGTTTTATAATACGAACACGTTTGTGAGCAGGAATCCAACACTCCAAGCCATGAACCAGGGTTTACACTACAAAAATTTATCCGTTCTAAGAACGGGACTCAGAATGGTACGGATGAATTTTTATGTAAATGGTCTAGCATTCTCAGAAGGCTTCCAATTCTGCTCCAACTCGAAAGCCTCGTTTAAACCAGGCTGCTATAAAGCGTTCCGTTCTCTGTCCGGACCAGGTCGCGATAATATCACAAATTTACCCTGTTATAAAACGAGCTTGCCGAGAACGTTTCCAAAACATAATCTAAACGGTTGACTGCTCTCAGATGCGTTCTAATGAAATTCTTCGTGAAAGAGGTAAATACATACTCCTATCGCAACGTTTGGATATAGGCCTATACATAAACCAACCGTTGCTTTCACAATTCCAGATACTCGTTATTAATTTTGTTTGGTCGAGAGTTTACTCTTCTACCAATTAGATTCCTTTCAACAGTTACAGTTTTATTCTGGGATAATCGAGTCTACAAGGTCAAGGCCGTATTATGAAAAAAAAAATGGCTGACCGTGTTAGTTTTAGCCGAGGAGCGATTACGAGCACACAAACTGGTTCTGGCATAACGACAGGGGACAGATTCGTTAGAAAGTGATTTACCGCTTGCAGTTTTGGTACAAATAAAAATGACTTTGTTATCTAAAAGTGCCTGCGTCATTTTTTTCTGGTTTTGGCTCAGGCATTCGATAGAAAACTTGATTAAAACAATGATTTATTGGAGGCCGCCATTTTGAATCAGTCCAAATATTACGAGATCACTGATTGGATACATTAAATAGTGACGTATGGTTTGCCAGGGGAGATTATTAGTCTCTAAGACGAGAATCGCTAAAGCAACGGTTGGTTCATGTATATGTCCAAAGGAACATGAGGTCAATATAGACATACAAAAATCGCCTCAAATGATCAAATTCGGCGGGTAAAGTTGAAGGTAGGTCAATCCGCATGCGCAGTAATCTGTTCCGTGCGCAAACGGGTTTGAGAACCGAGGTAGCGACAAAGCGTGTAACTCGCTTAGCTACTATAAAATGGCGAGGAAGCGTCGCGTGTTTGTTTTCGAGATAATATTCGCGCTCATTTCGCGTGTTTTGTTGTAGTATATTAATTTGCTTTGACGGCTTTGGGAATTATGAACCAACTTTCTAAGGTTACGCGAGCAATAATACAATTGTGCGTGTTTTGTTGCGGTGCGCTAATTTGCGTTGACACATAGGTTCAAAAGGCAAACGAATGCCCTAACTCGCCGAGGCTTTGCGGAAGCTTGCCAGCATCTATTTCTTCGAGCCACCCGAACCGCGTGTAAGTGTCCAACTTTCCGAACACCGTAGCCTACGAGAGAAACCATTTGTGGAATTGAATTGACAACTAACTACCTCATAATACAAATTAATATCACTGAATTACATAGAAGCAAATCAATAAATTTTTCATTAAGATTTGTGTACATGATATCAGAAAGGTCAGACTGATTTAGACGATATCTTAAAATCAAAGCAAATCCATATATATATATTTAACTATTTAATAGCTATCAGTGCAATGTAACGATGTAATAATCACAATTGGTGTAGTATCACAGATGAAGCCTTATGCCCTTACGACCGACATGACCATACAGTTTGCACTGAAGTATATTTTTCTGGAATGGTGGTATTTGCTTACTATTTTTAATTTCAACAATGTGTTGTACGAGGTTTTAATGTAGTGTCTAATATTCAAACAAATTGACGCCTTGTCCACGATAGCCTTTCCGACATGCATCACCGACAAGAGGTTTCGGACGTGTTTTAACGAGCAAAATCTTTGGCACTTAGTCTTTCAGTTTATTGTCCCATTTGGATGCCTTTTAGACCAATTTGTAACACCCTTCCCTGTTCCAAAAAACATGAGCGACATTCCCTTTAAGATGTGCTGGAGGATATATTTTAATGTGTCGTCTATTAAAATATGCAATTTTAAAGACAGTTTACAACTTCAATCAAAACACGTGCTCATTTAGAAAAAAAATTCAAACTGTCACAATTATGGAAACGTTTCACAATATTTAAAAAAAACTAACAACATTTGTCTTGTCAGCACAATATTGTATGTCTTTTATTTTGTTATTCATTCATGAAATGAATGACATGGTTGTATTTAAAATAAGTGTAGGAGAAGGCATGGTGTATGGCGAGCGCGTTGCCTCAGCTTCTCGGCGTAACTCAAACACCAACTCGAACTCAAAACGTGATTACACGTGTCTGTACGATGATAGAGCAAGTTTGTCATCTTACAAAGGCAAATCATGAGGTATTGGTACAGGAAATAAAGCAGGAATGGAGAATACCCAGTTAACATAAAATGATGACCCCCCCCCCCCGGTGTTTGCACATTGCCAGATGTAACTATCCGTTAACGCAAAAAAACCCCCAAAAAACCCGCTCATTTAGCCACCCCCATGCTTTGCACTTACAAAGGAGTTGAGCTTATAATCTTTTTTTGGATTTTCTAAGATTTTGGATACAATTTTTGCTATAGTCCTATTTAATTTTTTCACGTGTTAGCACACTTAACGGTCGAGCCTTACACAAACTAATCTATTGAAAATATTACCATTAAAACAACATTCAGAAAACACTCAAAGTACTGATATGAATGTCCGAATCCAAATCTTCGCAGATTATTTTCAGAAAAAAAAGATCGCTATGACAGGTATCTGAATTGAAATTATTTATATTATGCGTGTAAATCTCTTGACGTACAATAACCTAATCACTTACACCGACCTGTGAAATGTTTCGGGACAATAGAAAACAAAAGATTTCCGATTAAACGTGAAATATAGCAAGTTGTCATGAGATTGGGTTTCTTATAACTATAATAAGATTTTCATATTTCAAAATATAATCATACGAATAGCCTAATCAGGTGTAGACAGAGCAGACGTTAAGTTAATCTCATTTTCAGAAAAAATTGATAATAAAATTGAAATTATCGTCATATTTTCCTGCATTGGGTTACAGAAGACGACCATACGATGTACAACAAGATTGACTCCTTCACTCAACTTCCACGTAGTTCCGTACTGCGTTCAATTGAGGGGTCAATTTATTAGGGTCTATCTACTGACCACTCCATATGCTCACAAAATAAATCACCTCAACACTCATTAAAGATCAGATCAGATTAGAGGTGACGACCTACTCGAGAATTTCATATCATTGAGGGAAGTTTTTCTTGGATTTAAAGGTATAGTGTTATCTAGTTTTCAATTTACCATCAGATAAATCTTTAAGTGAAATGGTCAAGTGATTTATGGCTTTACAGACTAAAAGAATTTATAGGAATATAGTCGTCAAATTACTGACTTTAACAACTGGGATAATTCAAAGATATATTAGGCTTGTAAAATGTGTTTTCCATCCCACTTTTCTTTATTTTATATTCTATAAAATGCAGTTCTATAGGTTTCGTGTTTCTTTTGGGTATAACTAATTAGCCAGACCAAGAAATGAAACGTGCATTTTAAGCGAATTCCACTTGCACTTTTCAGAAATACGCCCTTGCTCTAAGCAGGATTGCAGCGCCATGCAGTTTGAAATGAAGGACATTTTTCCATGGAAGCAAAAAATTCCAGTCTGCATCAACCGCGAACCAGACATTTCTGTCATCCCAATTGATACTGTTCATAAATCAAACCCAGTTCATCAGACGACAATTTAAGGCTTAACCGGAATAACAATAAATCAGTTTTGAAGATAATAATCATTAAGGTCATGATTGGCCTGAATGGTCAATTTCCTATATGTAGGTCCGGGCTATAACTATTATCAGATTTCCAGATACGAAGTCCTTCAAAAGTTGGTGTTTATTTGATAAATGGTCATTTGATTGTCCACCAGCTTTGTCCTATAATTGTTTTATGAGACCAGGTCTAATCCCGTCCACATTTTTCACTTCAAAAGAAACGGATTTACACCGGGCAGATAATTTAGTTGTCTTCCATTATATTTTATAGTTTGCTTTGTGCGGACTTATGCTTGAAAAAAGTCGAAAAATAACACTGACGTGCTACAAATGAAGGCTTGGTCAATTGTTCGACCTTTATCACTTGATATGGTTTATATTATGAATCAAAATTCAATCAGACTAGAAAAGTAGGTGAGTTGGGACATGTGCAATTTAAGTACGTCGGAGACCCTCCCCCGAGAACATGTGCTTTTCTGTAAGTCGATTAAATGCCTGCTTATATTTTGTTTCTGGAATTAGCCGCTGATGACCACTAACGGGGCAGGGGTCCATGGACTTGGTCTACCCAGTCCCTATGGTAAGTGGGCCATTGAAGATGTCATAAACTTTAGAAAAACACGTATCAGATTTAAAATATTTTACAATAAGGAAAATAAATTACCAACAAAGTCATAGTGGAACGAAGATGTTGGATCACGTTTAGGAACAAAGAATGGTCTACTATATTTTAGGTAGTATGAAGTGAATTTCCATCTGATTATTTCAATTATTATTTACTCTTCCTTCTGTTGAATAATAACTTTTTACCTTCCCACCATGCTAATATTTATGTTTTGAATCGTCTCCAATGTGAACCAATATCTTCGTTTGTCTAAACTATACAATGTACATCAACATAATTATACAGATTATTTTAAACATTATACAATAACAAGATATACTATGCTGTAAATAAAAATTAAAAAAATTGTGCACGTAAAGTCTACTTTACTAAGCTACAAAATATTTAAACAAAGTGAAGGTGCAGAAGTTTGTGTATTTGGTTCATTATCTAATGACTCAAATGGACAGAGTCCTATAAAGGTCACCAATTATTTATTCCATATCAATCAAAATAGAATAATCATGCTTTTGGTTTGGAATTGACCTTGGTTGTGTATAAACAGTTTTATCGTTCAATGTACATCTTTAACTGTGACAGAAGTTTGAACTATCTGTTATTAAACAGTTTAAGTCATAGAGAAATACGTTAATTCAATGACATCAATGCCAAACTTGGGTGGAATATACATAAAAATATGTAATGCAACATTCATTTAAATTTTTGACATCTACACCATACAGTATGCCATGGTGATAATAGTGATAAGTTATGTCAAGCCCCATTGTTTAGGTATGTGGACCCTCCAAAATGGGTGCAATGTTGGCAAACAAAATACCCAATATGAGCTCCTAAACAGTGGAAGAGATATCAAGTTTAAACATAATAAGTAATGTGGAATCTCCCAAAAAGAACAGATCCCTCAGTTTTCCCATCATTCTCACAATACATGTACATCAAAATGACAATATGTTTGGATGGGTGAATCCATGAGAGGTGACCACAAGCTAGGCCATGGATAGAACCTAATTAGGTTATGTTACACAAATCATCCCTTTTATTACAAATGTACAATTCCTAAATTTTTAATAATCAATAACAACAATAAACAAGAGTTTTCATAAAACAACTCTTCCAATCAGAACAAATAATAATACACATGTATGACACATCAAGTATTTAATGAAAAGTTCACAAAAATACTTCACAATATAAAGAACTATTTCTGATATACTTGAGCACATCACAGACAGGACGGAATCAACAAGATTATTTAAAGCTTGAAACTACATCATTTTCATTTTTTACAATAACATTTTTGGACTTTTTTTTACTGTTGAGATTCACCTGAAAAATAGAAATAAAAATGTCTTAGTCATATGGTTATAATGCATGTAAGAAAGATTTTGGCTCTCATTTAGCCGTTTAAATGAATAGATGGACAGATTGATGTGAGATGAATAAAACATAATATAGCCATAACTAGGATAGGTTGAGAACGATCATGAAATGTGCACTGTAAGCCTACTGTAGATAACTAGATGGATATTCAGGACAGGATAGATACCAGAAAATTACATGAACCAATATACATAGGATAAGCAGAACAGATACACAGATATTGTAGTGTATAATTTTGAAACAGCTCAGACCTAAACTCAACTACACAAAATGTCAGGATGATTAGCTGTAGAAACAGAAGTATTATAGAAAAATTGATTCAAAGGTTATCAGAGTACAGATCAAGACATCTAGACTTCATCCCCTCTCTAATTAGGGTTTAAAATAACATACACTATCTAAAATCTATCTGTCATACTACATCATACTCATTATTACATATATTAAAGAGACAATCCCATAACTCCATAAAAATTACAGAATCTATTGCTATCAGAAAATGATATAAAAGAAGCTATTCCCATCAGATAAGAATATAAAGAAACTTCCTATCAGAAAAGGATATAAAGAAGCTAGTCCTATCAGAAAAGGATATAAAGAACCCTATTCTTATCAGAAAAGGATATAAAGAACCTATTCCTATCAGAAAGGAGATATAAACGCTAGTCCTATCAGAAAAGGATATAAAGAATCAATCCTAACAGAAAAGTATATAAGAAGCTATTTCTATCAGAAAAGGATATAAAGAAGCTATTCCAATCAGAAAGGGATAAAGAAGCTGCTATTCCTATTAGAAAAGGATATAAAGAGGCTATTCCTATTAGAAAAGGATATAAAGAAGCTATTCCAATAAGAAAGGGATAAAGAAGCTGCTATTCCTATTAGAAAAGGATATAAAAAAGCTATTCTTATTAGAAGATGATATAAAAAGCTATTCCTACTAGAAGAGGATATAAAGAGGCTGCTATTCCTATTAGAAGAGGATATAAAGAAGCTGCTATTCCTATTAGAAAAACAGATAATAAAGAATCTATCTCTGCCATGATTGCATATACATTTCTATAGTGGGTTTATAAAACTAATATTTTCTCTTTCACACAGCATCTATTTCACATTGAAGAGGCTGTCATAATAACATATATTAAAGATGTCATCACTGTCATAAATAGATATACATTATCAAAGTAGATATCCCATATTTTCTATCTTAAATCCTTCTACATCATAATCATTACCTGTCACGACGGACTTGTGAATCTAAGTTGCTATCCTTGTAAAATATAGTTGTTTCTTACTTCATGATTTTCAAATTGTACTAGTTTATATTAAAGCATCCCTCTAAATACATTCACTATTTTCATAACATACATAATATCCCTGTTAATCAATGTGGCTATCATTCCCTGCCATAATTACATAATATTTCCTGTTTTAAAGGTATATTTCCTATAGTAAAGTGGAATTTGATTGAGGTTGCCCCTATCTATAAAACTGGGGAAATTTTGAAAACACTAGACATAACACATATAATCTAACACAACACATAATAATAATAGTGTGTCTACATCTTTAATATAACCCCTGAATGAATGTTATCTATATAGTCTATCATGTAATTGGGGTTTGATAGTGCACCACTATACAAAAGATCCAGCATCCAGACAAAGTTCCCATTCTATCATAACTGACAAATATCATAGTTAACATTAGTTTGCTAAAAAAACCTTCTTTTAGATAATACGTGTTTATATTACCGTACATATGCTAAGAATTTATACAAAAATTGGCTACACACAACTTTTTGATGGAATATATCGGTGTTTTATTCTCTAAACCTAATTGGGCACAAAAAGAGGGACAATGATACACCTTGTTCTTTTAGAACATCAGCAGTTACCTTCCGTTCCCATTCTTCAAGTCTAGCAATCTTAAGTCAGTTTGAAAACCTTGTTTTTTAGGGGTCAAAACTGATTGATGTGTTTTTTCAAATCTTAATTTGTCTTACAAATTTATTTGGTACAAATTGCCTGAAATCATTTATACAATAAAATATGGTAAAGAGAAAGAAAACCAATCCAGCCTTCATTATTGAGTAAAAACACATATGAGTTATCTCTCTTCCAATCTAGATATTTAATCTTGTAATATTGAATCTTATCAGACTGGACGATCTAGTTTCTCGGTGGTTTACCTTTCACAACCAAACAATGGTGACTGAGTAGTTTCATTGTGTTCACTTCATTATCTTTCAAATCATAACAAAAAACCATACAACATATCCAACTATATACATTTTCAATGGCAAAAAATTAGTCGGACAAACTCTTTACAAAGGCGGTTTCATCAAAAAGCCTTTTTTTCAAATTTCTACTACATAATTATTTTGAATTAGATGTCAAAAAAGATTAGCTTTGATGTTCACAAAGAAACATAACAATCTAATTATCTCTCTTATTTTTTCAAAAAACGATTCAAAGTTTTTCTTTTTACGTTAATTATACAAAATTTGACAAGTATTAAAGATAGGTATCTGTAATATCCGACCCCTTCCGGAGAAGATCAAAGATTTACTGTTGAAGTGTAAGGGAGATTTAAATACAGATACACCAGTCAAACTGCAAACCTTGCATAAAATAAAAGTATACTGAACAAAAGCAGGACACGTCATATAATTGGGTACAAATACAGTATAATTGCAAGTATAACGCTCACCCTGTCTTATTTGCTATGGCCACCTACAGCTTTTATTTACACCATTCTAATGCAGTGTTTAAAACTTCTGTTATTTCAATAACACTGTTACATTTTAAAATAATTGCTGGCTTGCAAGCCTCTTGACAAGCCAATAAAAGGGATAAAGTTGTCAAAATATCTAAATTACTAGCTGAATTTATTTCAGTGTTTTTATTCATGCAGAATAAATGCCTTATACCTTATATTTTTCATAAATTTAAATAGCTGAAATAGAACTCCAAAAATCATCTGAAATGATGATCTATCAGATAGTTAAGTGAATATCAAAATGACTCTAAAGACAGCTGAAATGCTGCTCCATCAGCTGGTAAAGTGAATAATTAGGTGAAATGAGAATGATCTACATCAGTTGATGTTGATGACAGATTTAGACAACTATATCAACAAACAATATAATACCTTCAATATCATAAAGCAAAGACCATTTGATTGTCATTGGGTGGAGAATCATCTGTTGTCATGTCATCTAAATTGGGTACTACTGCTTTTATCTTCTGTTCTTTTCTGTTTTGTTCAGAATCATCTGAAAAAAACCAACAAATATTTGACTGACATTTGTTCCTTAAAGTATTATTCTGAAAGGTAAGAGAGGTAATAGCGGGGATATTTATTAATATCAAAGGCATAAACATCTCTGTAATTGCTCTACCATCGGATTTCAATTTCAGCCCTGATCCTTTTTTCAGAATATCATATAAATTACAATTTGAAGCAGACACAATCTAAGGGAGATAATTCATACCTGGTAAATCAGTGGCAGGTAAACCAAACGTCTCTGGATCAAAGCTTTCAAGTGAATGTCCATTTAATGGTGGTAATTTTTTATTTTTCTTTTTATCTTGGTACTTCATGTTTAAAAGGTTGTCCACGTGCGAATCGGTTTGGTCGTTCTCTATCAGACCTGATTTCGTAGCGGGAGGATTTAACTTTTGTTTTCGCTCTGACCTCTCTAGAATGAATAAAAGAAGATCTATGAGTGTGAAAACTCCAAATCAACAGTCCTTCTAGTTCCAGTACACCTTTTTGGATTCCTTTTCTCAAAGCTATGTATCTAAATATTGGAAATTTGAACCCTTTGTCCTGATGAGGATTGTATATCTGAAAGACTGTCAGACA
Organism: Nipponacmea schrenckii; assembly: GCA_030562195.1. NCBI lineage: Eukaryota > Metazoa > Mollusca > Gastropoda > Lottiidae > Nipponacmea > Nipponacmea schrenckii. The sequence continues at coordinate 7,199,257 of CM060203.1, read as the reverse complement.
TTCAGACCACAAAATCCAACTAATCAAAGCTTCAGTTCTGGAAACCAAACCTTCATAAGGCCACAAAAAAATCTGTCAGATGCTTGGTCCATAAACAGCCATCTTCATAGCTTTAGTTCTGAAGACTAAGACTTCAGAACAAATTCTTACCTCTCAAACCATCAACAAGTCTAGCACCTTTACCAAGCCTGTCACAGAATAATGCAAGATGTTTCTTTACTTTTGAAGTATCGTTTGGTATAGTTAGGGGTGAGGGATTTATTGCCGTGTCTTTAGCAGATTTAGCTAATACTGTTCGTAATAGATGGGTTACAGCAGCGTCAACCATTTCTTCCCAACCCTAAAATTAAAACATTAAAATTTTTCATGCTATAAAAACTGATTATGCTGCCCCTTTCCCTCAAATGGATATCTTTACAACTTACATGTTTTTTGTATTCAATGACCTTAAGTGATATAAAGAAATTTAATTCTTTCTTTTACCAGCAACAAAAATAGACATTCCCTTCCCTATCTCTGCCCACAGCTTATAAATGAATCCATCTTCCTGACAAAAAGGCCATCTACACAACTTTGTTGTAATGTCTGACAAAAAAAGTAATCCCTTTCCCTTATATTTCTGCCTAAGAGGCATCCATCTCTATACTACAGGCTTAAAAGATGACTATTTCCCAAATGGATATTCACACAACTTACATGTTGGTCGTTATCATTGACACCTGGTGTTATGGCTGCTGTCAATATATTAAATTCTTCCTCTGATAAATCCAACCATAGTTTGATGAGATAGTTTAGTAAATAGGTACCACTACTCAAGTTATTTGAAGTTACATTCTGGGCATGGTTATTATCTTCTATAGCATCAGCCAAGGCTAATAACTGAAATAAAACAGTAAGAGTTACTTCCCCTTGTATCACCAATTTCATTTATATCTCAATGTTGCAATCACAACACAAAAAACAACCCAGGGATGTAGACATGGAGTAAACCAACCCAGTGATGTACACATAAAAACCCAACTACCTAGATCAATCAAGATGATAAAATCAATAAGATAGACAGGAGTAGGTATTATGGGTCATTAGAGATGACTAAATCAATTAGGTAGACATGAAATTTGTCTAATTTTAGCATTAAGATTTCATAGGATCTTAACTTCTAACAATGCTTCTAGGATATCATCTTCAAAAACAAAGATTGTTTTGAGGATAAGTGGCCCATAACATTCAAGATGACAAAATGTATGAGACAGACATGAAATGAGTCAAATATCTATTCTGGATAATTCAACATTAAAAATGAATGCGTCAAACAGCAACCCTGGATCATTCAACCAGTCCTTACCTGTCTATATGTTCCCTCTAACAATGTATCAAGATTCTGTAATGGTGAGGGAGTTTTATCTTTAAATTTAGTCAGTAATCTTCGTTGTATGACACGAAACTGGCTGGATCTTTGACCCAACATTTCTTTACATTTTACAGAATTCATCCTATACTGAAATGAAAAAAATTCTAATTTCTATTTAAGAATATCCAAATTCTATATACATAATAGATTCTACTACTACTTGATACCCTTAATACTGAATTAATGTTTTAATGGAAGGGGAGAAAATAAAATGAAATGCAGTACAATGGGCTCTAATGGAAATATTCTGTGCCCTTTTTTTTAATTCCAACACAGGGTTTCAGTTTAACTAGTTGCTTTTTCAACGACAGTCCTTGTGATGAAGTGGTGGGCATTTTACTTACAATTTTACAATACTCACCTCAAAATGTGCCTCGATCAACTCAAAATATTCCTGTAAAGGCAGTGAGCCATCAAACGAGGGTTTAAAGTCTCCTAATTTACCACGATTGAGGTATGAGGACATTCTTTCAACTAATTCTTTCAATGGTAACCACATCGCTTCAAACTGATCACATTGGATACGATATCTTTCTAAAAATAGACAAACAAGAGCTCATCACTGCAGGCTGTCAGGACAGACAGTTAACAGGGTGGGGGAGGGGGGATATTGACAATATTTCAACATAAATAGCACATCAGATTTTTAAAGCTTATGATTTTATAATGTACAATAACAATATGGAGTTTTTCGTCCTTTTGCTTTACAACTGATTAGGCTAATGAAGAAGGACAATGAAGGTTATTTTGTCAGGACAGTACATTTTTGTTTAATTTCAAACTGTTGAGATGTTTGATATGCACCAGTTGTAGCACAAAAGGGATAAGGCTTAATAGAACAATAAGAGTTATGATATTTAAGTGTATTTACGTGATGTTTTAGAAGCTAGAATAGTAACTGTTGGACCACCAAAAAACTGAAATCCTAACGCTGCTCCTGCACCTCCAGCATTATCTCCCAGCAAATCTAAGATGGCGAAACAAAAATATATGTTAATTAAATACCAACTTCACATCATTATACATAATTTCAAAACTCCGTCTCAGAGCTTTTTCTTCTGCTAAAAAAGAACTTTTTTATGACTATTTCTTTACTTTAGTTAATCCCTGTCTATTGAATCAATAATAGTGAGCAGTGACATATAAATTGAATGGTGTGTTACAGCCCTTTCTGCATCTTATTGTTCAACTGGAAGAAGGAACATTCAGTGCGAAATAAACAAATTTCGCATAGACAGCTGCACATTTTGAAGCACACAGGCCTGGGTTTATTTGGCCTAATTGTTAGCAAATAAATTGTATCACAGCAAACCCTCAGATTGAATTGTTATTCCAAGGATCAGCTGTTTAATCATGACCTGTACCCACCTGGGAATATATCATTTAGATTAACTGGGGGTTTATTTGTTTCTATAGTTAGCTTGTATTCTGCATTCTTCATGGGATAGACTGGCCGAACTACTAATTTTAAAGGTAGCTTCACTTTAGCTGTTACTATGCGTGGTGCTCCTGGAGAAAGGATAAAAGAATTATTATTTCTATGATAAGAAGCAGACATTTACATCCTACTTGCCCCAAATATTCAGGGATAATGAAAACATTCCATTGTAAAAATTTGTCGATCTTGCAATCCGCAAAAAGTGTTTTTTCAAAAGCAAAAATTACCATAGCAACAAACAAGAGGGAAATAAAAGGTAAAAACTTACCCACTGCATTCAGATATCTTGCAGTGACTTCAGAGACTAAATTACAAGGTAAACTGTGACCTTTGATATAGTATTTTACAGTTAATTCTGTACTTTTACCAGACTCTATGATAAATAAAATAAAATTTCTACAATTTGCAATTATTGCCCTTTGCTAAATAAAATAATAGCAACGTTGATTAAAACAAATAATTTCTACATCTATAACTAACCTTGTTAGGGTCGGCTTAACTGTAAAGTGGTGAATTACAAAAAATCAAACTCAAACTATTCAGATTCAGATAAAACTAATAATGGAAATCAATTTTAAACACGGTTACAAAATAAAATCATGATAAGTCTAAGGAATTTGGACCATAATTCTTTCAGTTGCTTTAAGGACCATCTTACCTAGTGAAGGTATTTCATAGCTATATTGACTGGAGGCTAGGGGCCAGTTGGTATGTATATCTATCTGTATACTCTCAATTAATGTTTTTGATTTTACAGTTATCTGAAATAGAAATAGAGACTGATTTTTTTTTTATTTGATAGAGCATAATAATTTCAAGATATAATTCTTTAATTATCTGTTTTACCAGCTTATAGAGCTCAATTTCAGCTCTGTATAAGTTCCTAACAATATTTACTTTAAAAGCTTTCTATATAATCTTGTCAATATTTACTTCAACAGCTGACAGAGCTCAATTTCTACTTTTTATATAGTCCTAGCAATATATACTTCAGAAGCTGATAGACCTCAAGTTCATCTTTCTATATACTCCTAATTATATATACTTCAGAAGCTGATAGAGCTCAATTTCAGCTCTCTATTGTCCCAATAATATATACTTCAGAAGTTGATAGACCTCAATTTCAGCTCTCTATTGTCCTAATAATTTATACTTCAGAAGTTGATAGACCTCAATTTCAGCTATCTATTGTTCTAATAATATATACTTCAGAAGTTGATAGACCTCAATTTCAGCTATCTATTGTTCTAATAATTTATACTTCAGAAGTTGATAGACCTCAATTTCAGCTATATATTGTTCTAATAATATATACTTCAGAAGTTGATAGACCTCAATTTCAGCTCTCTATTGTCCTATCAATATTTACTAAGCCATCTAAGTATTTACTACACCAATCAATAGAACTTTTAAATATTCAGTTATTCAAAGTACAGTTAATAATAAGGAAATAATTAACTGAGACTACCACGAAACTTACCCTAGCTGTTATAGAAGGAATGTTTGTTTCTTCACCTGGAATTTCTACATCATTGGCTGCCTGAAATAAACAACTACTTTATTTCATTCTAAACTTAACAAGAACTTATGAAATAAAGTGGAGCTTTATGTCCTACTGTTCTGTACCTCATTAGACTAATGAAAGAAAGAAAGTTGACTTTCTGTAAGTTTACTTACTGAGACTTCATCAATCTGTTGATTGACTTGGACAGATAACTGTAAATCATCATCGGTTTTTAAATTAGGTGTTATCACTGGAAAATACAAAAAAAAATTACAATAAAAGTTATAGCCCGCAAATACTCGCCTACACTGCAATTTCTGTGCCATTAATAACATTCTGCCTTGTATGATAAATGAAAACTAATGTCAAAATTTGGATTTTGCTTTAAAAAGAAGGGATATATATATTTTTTGGACATTGCTGGCAGGCAGCTCAAATAACTGAGCCAACAACAGGAGGGAAATATTCAGTACCTGATTTGTGGGCTTTCTCCCTGATTTTCTTCTGAAGTTTGGACATTTCCTGATCCATGGCCTGATAGTTGAGTTCTCTGGCTTCTGTGGACGGAGGTATGAATATTGCAGGATCAGTGCCGAGATAAGAACACTGTAAATGTCCATCATCACTTAATGTCACTATACAACCTTTTAAATCTCTAGAAAAATATGGTTTCAATTTCTTTGGTATTTAAATATGCAAATTAACTATTTGTACAACAAAACATGGATGTTAGGTCAGCATGATATTGAAAATGAAGAAAACATTGATGTATTTAATGCAAGTCAGTGCATCCCTGATCAATATGAGTCACATAGAAAGTGGCTTTGACTTATTATTTACATAGAGTAAATATGAGTTTAAATCTATGCCTAGATTGAACCTAGATCAAGCCCAGCTAACAGTTAACTTGTTCAGACACTAGAGCTACTATACAAGATGACTTTCATAAGAAGGAAAGATAACACAGATAAATTCAATCTTACTGAAAATTTGCCACTTTAATTTGAACTGGACAGTGTTCTAATTTCGCTGCCCATTTTAGAGTGACATCTTGGCATACCATTAGTGAATTGGTTGTTGTGGCAACCATATAATTCATCGTCCCTTCAAGCACTAAAATTAATCCAAACAGAGATTCAAAACTAAATCAAGTAATTTTCAGATGAGACAAAATGAATTGCTTTAACTGAAAAAGTGTTGACAGCTCAAACTTTAAAAACATCATTAGTACCATTTGTATGCTGACAAAACGAAGTTGTTGACATGTGTTTTTGACATGTAGGCTACTTTTAATGCCTAAAAATTTCAATTACCTGAGAAAGTGTGCAGAAATAAGAGGGAAATAAAAATACATAAATTAAACTTACATGAGGCGTAAGGACAGAAGCAAGTTGGATCATACTCCATTTTAGACATGTATTTTAACACCCCACCTTCAGTAAGACAGAAAATATTTCTTTCTCCTGAAAAAACATAGACTTGTTTGATTATTTTCAAAAAGTATCAAATAATTTAACTGTTTCAGTCATCTTCATTGACCAATCAGATCAAGGTAAAATCTGGATTTTATCTTTGTTGGTTAGATAGTGAGTTACTCAATTGCAACAAATAGTGAGAGTAGATTTTAATCTTGGTCAACATTTGAAAGTCAGGTGATCTGACTAGCATCCAGGATTCTCCAGAACAATATTTGTTATCCTTGTAAAATAGGAAGTTTAAACTTACCTAATATAAGAATAGAGCACTGTGAGGTTTGATTTCCTGACATCACATAAATATCTAGAGCTGATTCTCCCAGTGAAAACGTCCAGTCAGCCTGAAATTATCAGTTTGGACTTTTACTCCCAAGTCTAATTATGACTTAAAAATAACACAACAAAGGTTGCCTTCATATGCAAAACAGTTCCTAATTAGTCAAATCAAATAATGTCGTACAGGCAACATCATCACTGATTGGTCGAAAATTGTCCAACTACTATGAACTGCTATAAATCAACAGGAGAGTTACAGAATCAGACCAAAGAATAGTCTTTGATATCAGCTTAAGCTGGCAACGACGTTAACTATTCATTTACAACCACCACAGATTCAGACAGCTCTGGTTCAAACAATCCAATTTTAATTAAAGTAGAACATAGATGAGCCATTTAAAATCTTTCAGTGCGCCAAATTCAGCACTTATTGATATTCTCTCAAATACCACCAGTGTGCAAATATCTATTCTTTGACAACCTTACTTACCACTACTTTTTTGCCAGATTTGATACTTTGTGATTCATTAACACCTGGACTTTCCGCTGCGGCTGCCAAGGATTGATATCTGAAATGAAAAATAATAAAAATAGTCAGCTTAAGGAAATAGATGCGGAGTTGATTATCCGTCAAAGAGTTTCAATTGATGTGTCATGTGAAAGGCTCAGATAAGCAAGGCAGCAAATCAGAAAGAAACAGTAAAAGCACTTATTTAATATGTGTGTGTGTCTCTTTAATTTATGTCAGGAGCTCTCTAAAATGAAAGACAAAAAAAGCTTACTTATGTCTCCTGCCAGAAAAAACGTCCCTCAGAAAATTCTAGAACTCCTTCGTATGCGTATTGAGTTAATTTTAGGTCAGAAGGTCGACTTGATCAAAGACTCCGAGAAAATTCCAAAACTCACACAAAAAGAACTAAGCGATAAGTATGGAATAGGTAGGAGCACTGTCTGGGATATTATTAAAAAGAAAGACTTTTATTTAAATCATTTTCTGGAGGAGAACGCGTCTAAATACAGAGTTATACCCTTTTATCTTCAACTCCTATTTCCACATCCGGAAATTATCTCCCCTTCTTTTACATAAAACCTAGCCAGACCAGAACCTGTCTAAACCGGCATTTTTCGGGTGGTCCCAACGCATGCCGGATAATCCAGGTTAAACTGTACTATGAACTGCTATAAATCAACAGGAGAGTTACAGATTCAGACCAAAGAATAGTCTTTGATATCAGCTTAAGCTGGCAAGGACGTTAACTATTCATTTACAACCACCACAGATTCAGACAGCTCTGGTTCAAATAATCCAATTTTAATTAAAGTAGAACATAGATGAGCCATTTAAAATCTTTCAGTGCGCCAAATTCAGCACTTATTGATATTCTCTCAAATACCACCAGTGTGCAAATATCTATTCTTTGACAACCTTACTTACCACTACTTTTTTGCCGGATTTGATACTTTGTGATTCATTAACACCTGGACTTTCTGCTGCGGCTGCCAAGGATTGATATCTGAAATGAAAAATAATAAAAATAGTCAGCTTAAGGAATAGATGCGGAGTTGATTATCCCAGTCATAGAGTTTCAATTGATGTGTCATGAGAAAGGCTCAGATAAGCAAGGCAGCAAATCAGAAAGAAACAGTAAAAGCACCTAAGTATTTAATAATTGTGTGTGCCTCTTTAAATTATGTCAGCAGCTCTCTAAAAATGAAAGACAAAAAAAGCTTACTTGTATGATTCTGCCTGCCATGAAGAAGAAACAGTTACAAAACTATCTAATCTTGGTATATAACGTATGGGACCAGGCAATAATGCCCCTGGTAGAAAACGGCAAAACGCAAAACTTTCTTGTTCAAAAAAAGAGACAGTTCCATCCATGGATTGAACACAGATGAAATCTTTTCCTGAAAGTGGATTAACACCGTAAAAGATACTTTGATCCGTGTTTTACTTTAACAGATAAAGCAGCTATAAAGAAAAATAAGTACAAAGACTAAGTGGAAATATAGTGTGTGTTTAAAGTCAGGATACCAATGAAGACACTATTGTATGATCTGGATGAAAAACCAGTAAAACATCTGAACGTAAAACTATGGACAGCAATACAGTCCCCTGGTATGTATAAAATAACGCAAAATTTTCAAATCATTAAAGATGTAGATTACTTACCTGGATTCGACACGATCAAATGTCCATAACATTAAATTAATAAATTATATCTCTCAGATTGTTTTCTATAAAAGTTTAAAGATGCGTATGAACAATGTATCAAAACTGACCAATATAGCTGTGGATCAAACAGACACAATTCAACTATAACCTAAATAACTAAGTGTGAATATCTGCTAGGTATGCTACTCATTTTCAAATGTTATAGTGTTTAGATCTACTTATTTTATCCCCTTACCTAAAATAACAGAATAATTGTACCGATTATTAATCAGATAAAAGTCACATTATTTGCCATGATCGTATGTAAATATAGATGTCATAAAATAGTCTCACCTTTAATGCTATAAACAGCTAATTTCCGAGGATGTAAAACTGCTAACTGATTATTTTCTGTCACTCTGAAAACAATACAAGAGTACACATATATTCAGAAACCAATCAAACTTGCTAATGTAATGTTCTTTTCATCTTTTAAAATTATCTGATATTAGAAACCTAGTACAGCAATTAAAAAATAAATAATTAAATAGCAGAATTTTTTGAATTTGGTTTTAACTATGAAATTCAGCAATTGTTAAAGTCTAATTTCTTTTGAGAGCTGAAACACTTACGAAGAAAATTTGCCCACTTCGACTTGAAGAATGGGTTGTTGAAATGCCTGTTCCACAATAACATCTTCTGTTTTAAATCCACTCCATCCCGATTCAGTTTTCTTAGGATGAGGATTGTAGATTCTCAAAATTCCATGGAAACTTCCAATTATAATTTTATCTGAAACAAAATGGAGTTTAACAACATACCTTTCAACTTTCAACTCTGTATTGGATTGATTTAAAACTAAAGTTTCGTTTAGTTTCCCTTCCTAGTCTAACAGAATTCAAAAATACTTTTCACTGTCTTGACTATTAGCATGAAAGACTGCAAAGTAGTGTACAATGAATCAAACTTGATCAGAACAGAGATTTTAGCCAGCTGTTTTCTCTTGAGGTTTTAAGTAATAAGTCTGGTGTCAATTTGGTAATACAGTGATGGGAGGAGGAAGCGAGAGGGGGGGTGGTCTCATGCCCTTATGGAAAGCAGATATTTACCAAGATTATCAGAACTATTGTTTATGTTACCAACTGTTAAACATCCATAATCAAATTCTTCTTCTTCTCCTACGCCAACAGACCACCAGTCTCTGGTTTTAAATAATGACATACTTCCTAGTAATTACCTTTAAAAAAAAATTGGATAATTCAAAACCCAGATTTATTGTAGGCTATTCAATTCAAAATGCATGCAAAATCAAAATGTCACTCTGTTGACACATGACCATTCTGTCAAAATGAATAGGAGTAACAGGTTACAAAAGCAGTATGATGACTGCTTGCTTTTATATATAGTTAATATACAAACTGACATCATTAAAAAAAATTACTAATTCGCATTATGATTATTAACTGCTTTGTCTATCCATGTGTGTTTTGTCGATGATGTCGGTCAGTGGTGTAGACACAATAAGGGGCGCTAAGTCAAATACAAAAACCTAAGGAGTGACGCCAAAGACAGGCAGCATATCATTACCGTTGGAGTTGTACAAATATTTATTACAAATTTTAATATCGTTTCACAAAAAATGGATATTGATGATCATTAAGTGTGGATCTATCTTTGACAAAAAGAAATCGAATCGTCATGTGAAAATAGGGTTCTTACACTTGTTTTAAGAACTTAAAAGTAAGCCTTAATCGATAATCATGACATTATTTTCTCGTATCCATTGAAAACATTTAGTCCACCATCTTGAAATATCTGTCTAATTGCGCATGCCCAGGCGGAAGTAACAAGGCAAGACCAATAGATTCAGACCACAAACAAATGACCACCAATTTGGCACTCGAAATGTTTGAATGAATTTCATGGTTGCGACCTTAGTTAAGGTCTTCTGTCAAGAAAAGAGAAGAAATATCCGTCGATAACAGTTTTATTTGGTTATCAATATTTGTAGAACAATTCATGATTATGTTCTATGTTCATTTCTTACAATGCAATCCCATTTGTAGGCTTATTTGTCTCTAGACTCTAGGGACCGACCCCTACATTTACAACTATTTTTCTCTCTCCACTTGAATAAAATGAGCATGCTTTCGGTACCTGCATGTAATCAATTAACAGATTGTCATTACGTGTCTGTATTACTAATACTATTATCATTAATAAACCTTGAAATTTGAATAAGCTGGTGGAGCCTGATAGGCTACTGATTAATTGCAAATTATCCAATGTTTTGATCTGTGTATAGCTAAATCCTGTGATAGTGTTGGATTGCTATCTTATAGGCAATTAGGTGCCCGGATTCGAATCCTCCAAATGGTACAGGTAAGACAAATTTTGATGCCTGTGCCAGTCGGCTTTCTGTCCTGATATCTAATTGCCTTCTACCACATTTTAACACATATGCGAAATTTAGACCAATTGTAGTTATTATACTATTTTATTTTTAACATTTTTGATTCTCTGTCCAGACGTAAACCTATTGTATTTGTTAATTAGTGATAACCTGTAATGTTGAGCTGATTTGATGAGATTTCACGTGTATTCAATAGTTGATTACTACTATGTTCAGATTAGTTCACCTCTTCTCTACCCTGCTTCATTTTGTCCTCAATTTACATTTTATCTTCAGTTAAAAAGTCAGTGTCCCTTCCACCCAGCTCCTTATTTTAAGGATTTACGGACTCGTGAGATTTGGTAAATATATTTCGAAATATTATATACATTATCTAAGTATCGGTATATTTCCCATTAATTTGTATTCCACTCTCAATTGTATGAGAATATGAATTTGTATTTGCATTTTTTGTGATTTTGTTTCTTTCAATAAAACGTTTAAATAACCTATAAACCGTAGGCCTATCTGTGAATACTGTGATCAAACTCTAACCCTTTCCCGAAATTTCCCAATGCTGTATGTGCTTTCGTCTCATCACACAATAGCAATATTACTACATTAAATTAGCACCCGCCCCTGAGGTCATACTGCCTATCTTCCCTTTCCCTATTTTTCATTTGTGCTGCGAAATCTAAAGTCTGAAAGTCTCTTACGATCAAAGGGAAATAACTCTATTTGATGTCAAAGGCTACAGACAACAGCTATTTCTCCTGACTGGTGGGGACAGAATAATTTATGCAGTTTCTTCGCCATTTGAATGGTTGTTAGAAATAGGACGGATTACTAAGCTACTAGATACTTTCGATAATGAAAAAATATATGGGCCATAGGAGTATAGATACTCCTTGAATTAGCCTAATGAAGCCAGACAGTCCTTAGCCTTATCAATGTCAGCCCTTTCAATATTCGAACTTTCCATCACAGGTCCTCGGATCAAACAATGTATGTTTTAGTAGACTCAGACACAATTAAGATATAAAAATATTTTCATAATCATATAATATAATAATTACAGCCTCTTCCTAATTAACATCTGAATAAAGCTAAGTATATGGACAATTAACCAAGATATGTTAGTAAACTGTTTGTTGACAAACTTAATGGCTACGTGGCACCAAGTGTAGTTATTCTTTAATGCTAACAAATCAAGTCATCTGTTTTAGCTTGCCTCTAGATTAACTTTATAATAACAATACATGTATACAATTCAAACATGATACGTGGTTTCTGTTGACAAACTAAAAAACACAGAAACCTCACATCACAGAGGTACCACTTGGCCTAGACAGTTCGAAACTCATGTGTCCAACTGGAAGGTAGTTCACAAAATAGTTGAACGGCTGTGGTCAACAGAAGCCATATCGATTCATCGTCGATAACAACACTTAAGAGGCATCTACGGAAGCACATCAACGATATCGATGTTCATTCAAATCTCATGAGACCAGGAATTTCAAATCTCTCGCCTAGTTTTTGTAGTCCATATTTTTTAAGGATGGAATCAGCTTCTACTCGTCCCTCCGGTGGAATGGCTCGCCTGGAATCCGGAGGGAGCAAACCTTGACCAAGGACGGACGATTTTTGGTAATCCACTTTGAAAGCTTCTGAAGCTAACGACACATATTCTTTACGAATGTCTAATTTTGTAAAAAGCACTAAGCAGCTTTGAATTGGATTTTTCATTAAATCTTCGTATAAAATTGGAATAATGGGTAACCCCTTTTCTCGGTATTCCACGCATCGACTGACTCCGGCAGCCCAAGCAGAAGTGAAGATGCCTACTGTTGACAAATTGGACGATTTAAGAGATTCTATTTCTTTGGCATTAAAATTGACATAGTAGTTGTAAAGACCGGTCCTAAAAAATGGCAAAATCGTTGACAACACTTTGTGATCCATTATAAAACGCATGGCTTGATAGGCAGGATCGGTTTGCAGAACTGTCAAGTAGGAAAGCACCGTTTTAAGACTATTTCTATACATGAATATTTGTCTGATTTGAGGAAACATGAGGGCGATCTCTTCAGACAGTCTAGTCATGCTAGGACGGACCTTGATACACATCATGCTGTAACGATCATCCGGTTTGCAGAGCAGACGAACCGCACTCGCAAGTAATTGTTCGTATTCTCCTTTCTGAAGTTCCTTACTCTTATACAGGTTTCCTAAGTTGGTGATTGAGTCCGGTTCAGAAAGAAGTAACATTCCAGGAATTCTATAAAAGACCTGTCCAAGAAGAGTAGAACCACACCGTCCTGTGCTAGAAATCCAAAGAACTGGAACTTTAGGATTGCTGACATCGGAAGCTATTTTATGAAAAGATGCTAAAGGCATCATAACAATTTTCTTGGCATGTTCGAACTGTGTCTCGTACAGATATTTATTGTGCTGATGTTTGTACAAATTCGTGCCTTCTGCCACTTCAATAAAAATGGCGTCCGTTTTAGTCATGCAGTAAAGAGACACGTTTGGTTTTAGCACATAATTGGGATGTTTAAAACAGCTGTGGGTTGCAATAAAGTCTTTTGGGTCTGCGATTGTATGCGGTAGGAACTTTCTTTTCCAGAAAATATCTAAGACGTGGGCACTTTGACGGAATTGCAGACCTCGCCTGCCATCGCGGCAGATTTTCTCGACGCCTGATACAGCCCATGTGAACTTTTGGAAGGTAACAATGAGAGATCGGGTAAAGCGGTACAACAGAAAACTTAAAACATGTAAAACGTAATCCCTCAACTTGTACATGGCCGTACTGATATGTTCGAGGTGGTTATTTTCCGAGGATTGATCCATACTTGGTTGTTAGTTGGTGGAAATGATTCTTTATCGGTTGACAAAAATGGAGATTGGTTTTTGGAAATAATAAGTTGGTTGCGGAAGGTTGGTGACGATTGGTTCGTGGTTTTCAGAGAAGGTACGTTTTAGATATTTAGTCTATTTAGTCCTAAAAATGTTTATTTTGGATGGTATCACAGATAGTGGCTATTGGTTGCTGATGCTTTATTGCTGCTATTAACTTGCTCGAGATGTTGGTTAACGGTTGATATATCTGTAGTCGTGGCTTATAGTAAACTGATTTCTGCTGATATGCGAGTGAATGATGACCAAACTCTCAATGTTAATATCTTGGTGCTATGAAAGACTGCTAGACGATCATCATTCCTCACCCTTTCGATGGAATTTTGTACCTGAAAAGAGACAATGAACCAATTATAAGATGATGAGGAGGATTATTCTTAATTTTTGTCAAGGGTGGTCTATTTCATCTTGAATCCTAAGGATCCCTAGTTAGTATCAACAGCTAACCTTTGAGCAGCAGACCCATTTGGTCCAACCAGCGCAAATGTTCGTTCGTTTCCGTGATACAACCACTGGCAAGTGCTCGGTGTGTTTAACTGCCAGTGAGATTTTATAATCCCCTTGTTGATTCCCAACTCATGAACATGGAAACAAACGATCTTTATCAGGCGGACATTGTTAAAACATTATAATTTATGATCGAGAGATAAGATACTTGGCATGAGATCGTAGTTACACAAATATTTCTATTTTAACCACTGGGCTTAATCGTTTTAATAACTTGTTCTCTTAAAGGTAAGCTAGTCAGATTTTAGGGGACCCTTGATATAAAAAGCTGGTATGGAAGAACCTTATCCTGAACATAGGATCGTAAATACAAACATATTTCATTTTTTTCATGGATACGTCCCATATTTCAACATTGTTTTCAAAACGGTTTTCTATTTAGTAGATTCACACTATTTCAATACAATAATTTTTAAAGGGCCTTTACTTTATCATTCCAGAGAAACGACTGTTTCTTATTAATATATATATATTTTCGAGCAACAATGTAATAAATTTGGGTTCCACTGTTCGATTATTATACCATATATAATATATATATGACGTATGTGTAACTACGATCTCATGCCAAGTATCTTATCTCTCGATCATAAATTATAATGTTTTAACAATGTCCGCCTGATAAAGATCGTTTGTTTCCATGTTCATGAGTTGAGAATCAACAAGGGGATTATAAATATATATATATATATGGTATAATAATCGAACAGTGGAACCCAAATTTATTACATTGTTGCTCGAAAATTGCCGATCATGGGCCATCAAAACATCCTTTATAATATCCTGTGGCGATAAATCCATAAAGAATGTTAAGCATAGGTTTATCTTGATTGAGCTTCTTATGAACTGGTAGTAAACAAGATAAGCTTATTAATAATGTCTAGCTAGCCAGATGGGATAATAAGCAGACTGCACACTGTCTTTTAAGATCCCCGATAGCCGTAAATACCGCTGTCCTGTCAAAATAAATGTCCAGAGTGATATCTGTAAATAAATCAAGTAAAATGTACAAATGCACCATGCGATTTATTGCCATGTTATGTGGAGCATACATTCATTATGAACGTCGATCAACCAGTGGAGAGATTTGATAGTATGTAATCACCTGAAACTAACCCTTAAATACATTGTGACAATTTTCAGCATGCTCCGTCTTACTTGTTTTGATTTTTTTAAAAGTGGTTGGTTTCAGGCGATACCCAATCTTTGATATGTATACGAAGCTTTATCGGCTTTCTTCTCACAAAGGCCCACCTATAGTTGTATAAGTATCGGCAAAACAGACTTTTTTTTTACTAGCCAATAAAGCTAAATTTCAACTACTGTATTTCACAGAAAAAAAATTCGTTCTCCTACCATAAACAACAACATATCGTCATTTATAAGTTATTATTCAACTTTGCACGTAGGCCTACTCATTACTTAAATTGTAATATGACAGTCTCTCTTTAAAATCAACTAAATATCTCCAATCAGATAAACCTCCTTTCTGGGACAACTACGTAGTTTTAAGGTTTTTATTTCAGTTATGGGCTACTGCTTCAGTACAGTAGCCTACAATGAAAATCGGTGACTTTTTTAACTTATAAAAGTTCCGCATCTTTGATTCTTTATTGCTGAACTAAACCCACTATATCTAATATGTTACAGCTCTTATGAGGAAAACGTTGATAAAGTAATTTTAGTTTTAGGTCGCTTTTCTTTTACTTCATGATTGGACTAATGGAGACGGAGAATTCTATGAAGTAGGTAATGGGGTAAATAGGAATTAGTCAACTCCGATTCGATTACTGTCGGATTATAACACTCAATACTATTTCAATTCAGAGCTGATGACGAAACACATTTTGACAAGCATACCTTAAACTTCTGAATTAAAATATGATAAGCGACACGGTTAGTGAAGCAAATATTTAGATGGCTACACCCCTTGAATGGCCCTACTCAACATGAATTGACATTTTAGTTGAATTTCTAGGAAATGAATAAAGACAATTAATAATATACTAGTAATAAGCTTTGAGACTGAATTTGATACAAGTGCCGCCTTCCTTTAATATATCTTTCAATGATAAATTAATGATTCTAATCGTCACTGGTAGGCGAGATATTTCCTGGCTTTAAGAGATGCTATCATCTAATTATTCACGAAAGATGAAAGCTATTAAATTAATCTATACCGAATTATAAACTCAGCGGATACCTTTAGAAGCTCGACTACTTTTTGTTATCTCCCTTATAAGATTGAGGAAGTGTTAAGGTTATTTCCCTTAAAAATGTGAAATGGTTGAAAAGGAGGCGTGGCAGTTTTCATCTTGATGCTCATATATTTTGATGGTTTATGATTTTAGAAGAGGTTATAAGGGACAATACCCATCCCTTTTAGCATATAAAAATTACGATTTGCTTGCTAAACTTTATATGTAGTTGCGATTATTAATTTTTAAAATTATATGTACTACACGCTCCACGCACGATTTTGCCGCTTGTAGTCTCGATTGTCACATAATGTTATTCTTTCATTAGAGGTTCGCGGTTTTATGGATTGTATTTTTTGTATATTCCAGTCAATCAAAATATATAACTACTCCGCATCTTCATTTGACCGACCCTGCAGTCTCACAAGCTACAGCAGGTATTTAGCTGAATGTAAAAAATTAAAGAGAGAGAATCATGATAGTCGTATATATTCAACGTATGACTCGGCTTGTCATAGGCAACCTAAATACTGTCGGAGAAGAAATACTTCTTAGTTGGACAACCGCACCCCAGGTGAACTAAATGTTATATAGGACTTATATTTGCTCAAGTCGTAAAACGTATTAGATATCGTAAACTTGCCCTTTACATGTTGACCCTATTACCGAGAATAAAAGTGTTTGTTCAGTTTATTAATTTCAACATTGTAAAGAGGTGTCGCCTTTTATGACTGAAGTTCTTACCTCCACTTTCGATTTTCCTACATAAAAACCATGTTTACTAAAGAAATTAATCCGAGCAATCTTTGATACTTATTTTTTTATTATAAGCTAATGAATGGATTTTGTGAATGGACTCTCGATGAATCAGCTATGAAAAATGTTACTTTGGCATACTGCTCTGTTTTTCATTAACTTAGATATCTTGAACACACTTTTAGATCTAAAGTTCTAATTACAAGTTCTAAAACTCTCATAGTTCCGAAAATTTGTGAGTTACATATTAAGAATTATTGTGTCCTATTAGCATGCATAGGAATTTTCATGTTTTATCAGCTAGCAAAGGAAACCATCGTGTACTATTATATTAGCTATAATAGGAACTATCATGTCCAGCTGGAAGAAAATGAATCTAACGTTGACTTCAAGCATAGGGAACTACTATAATGTCCAAGTAGCACACTATTGTGTCCAATTGGTTTTCATAGGAACTATTGTGTCCATAAATGCAAGAAGTTAATATTCGAAACAATCGTGTCAAATCAGCTATCACACCGTGCTTGCCATAATGACACTGTCTAGATAGTACATGTATTTATCTACTTCAGCGTATGTAAATAATACAACATTTAGACTTTTTTACCATATAAAGGAGACGAACAGTCGTTGCCGATAGCTATTCAATTTAAAATGGTGTCAATATTTTATCAGTTGTTATATCAGTACCAGTATGTTTATTGCACATATATAATAAACTAGGATGCATTTTCGATTGAATGAACACGCACGAATTGAATTTTTTAAGATTTTTTTAAAGCTTTTGTATATTTGTAGACTACCACTCCAAGTTTCCGTCTAATATTCGTGGTTTCAGTAGATCGAGACAAATAATCAAATAGCAAATTCCATTCAAGCCAAATAAAAATCACATACACTGTATATTCAAAAATAATTGATTTGTATATTTGCATGCCCTAATTTACCCTACCTTTAAGATCCTGACCAAATATACAGATTATAATCGGTTAATAAATTGTAAGTATAAAAATTCATTCTGAAAAGTCAAAAAAGGTCGTGGATTAGTCACTTTAACATCTCATGTAGTATAATAGGTATGTTACTGTCAAGTTTTTGATAAATAGATCCCAGTTTTAGGTGATAAAGTACATCACTATATGTTAATTTTTTGAACCACGGGTCGTTTAAACCACTACCACGTCAATCAAAATTTCTTAATAGGCCTAAAAACAACGTCCTTTTCTCTTGCTTTACCTATTTTGCAAAACCTTTACAGTCCAATTTGTTTTCGGATAGAATAAAGAGTAATCAAAACTACACAAGCCATTGTATTTTTTTAAAATTCTCTAAAACTGTACTGTACAGATACTGATCTTTGTGTTTTGAATCTCCATTGGGTGTGCAAAAATATCTTTGCGCTACATACTCTACATAAATATATTGAAGTATTTGATCAAATCTAGTCTGTGACACCCAGATTTTACGCCTGCGTCCTACGTTACAGATACCTGTACGCAGACACAATGAAAGAGGTTAGTCGAAATTTGAATACCTGTTGGGTACGACTATTTTGAATGAACTCAGGTAAATTCATCAAACAGTAAAAAGTAAATATATTCAAATCCTGTACCGTGTCAAAGTTCATTAAGGAAAGTAATTTATTTCGTGGACTAGCATAAATTATTTTGGTAATGTGATACATGATAATAGATTTTTTTAAACTGACTTGGGTTTATACAGGCAATTAAATGGAATGGAGTTTTACTTCCTACATCTTACTCATGTTAAGTCTAAAAATGAAGTTAGCATATCAGTCTGCGATTCTGTGCTACTACGTAGCATGAGTTTTACTCATGTGGGTCTTTTTTTATTCTAGTGAAGGCCAACACTGCATGGCGTAGTTTGTCTCTTAAAACATTATTAAAATAAACATGGCCTGGTATGGTTAAAGAAATGCGTTTAAAGATAATGTTGATTTATTGTCCAGTCAATTGAACAGGCTATTGGTATGAAAGGGTAAATATTGTGGCAGGACATGCCCACTCTTCTGTATTCTTTATTTTTCCTCAACTTAAGTTTCAAGTTCAACTAGATTCAGCTTTACGAAAAGTTGGCGTTTGGTTATAAACCTCCTTAATTGTTTGCCTAAATGCGTAAAAGTGAAGCGTCGTTTCAGGTATTGAGAGCCCAAGTAAGTATATTACTCTCCAACGTCTATGATTATGAGTTTTGGCCTACTTTACCGGTTTCTTGTGTCTTGCATGAATCACTTGCGTCTAATATAGAAATGTAGAGACAGATTATGTCTTAAAAATGGTTGAAGATATTAATATGGTGACCCCCGACCTTTCTCACTGAAAGTCGACAACGAGAAACATGACACATGTAAAAACAACTGAAAGCGTTTATAGCCCACCACAGGAAAACTTATGTACGTGAGTCATAAATGCAGTTTTACTGCACCTTATTTATATCGTATTATTATCTATTTTATCGGACTAATGAAATAAAGTGTTTCAGCAAATATTACCTAAATGGTAAATGGGCCAATGAAATATATATTATGAAAATTAAGATCTATATAGGCTATCCTTAGTTTATCAAAGAAAATGGATTTCTTATCCATTAACCTATGCCGTATTAAGACCTTTCTTGGCTTATGAAATGAAAAGAAGTTTCAGATCATCTGGTTTCAAACCTGACGGGAATGTTACGTAGAGTACAGTGAAGGGAATTGTGTCTGGACAGCCTCTTCATTTCTTTAAACTATAAGAGTGTATAATGTTTACCTTAGGTAAATTCTAGGTATTGGTTTTTGTACAACTGACGCAATTGTGCGAAGAGATGTCCAAAGTGAACGAGCTTTCCCTTCTAATTAGCAGTAGGCTTAACGCTAATATGTTGAAGACTGACTTAAAATGATTTGGAAAGAGGCATATATTATATTAATAGCAATAATTTGCACCATTCCAATATATAGCGAAGACACGATGTGATAAATGAATATTTTACAATTAGGACGTCATCAAACGCTTTGATTTAGTGAAATTGCAAAAAAAATAAACGTCTGGTTAACAATTGAAATGGTGCTATCAGTATCCCCAACACACACTAAGAAAACCTCTTTACAATCCCTTTAAAGAGAATGTATTGTCCACGAACAGAGTCATCCGCCTAACGGTGTATTATATTAAACACAGTATACCAAATGAACTTAAGAATTAAGTAGGACGATGAATGGTAAACATATGTTCATTCTTTTCTAAGTGCCGTGTTGCCAATTTTCATATGTACATCTCATAAATTGCA
This sequence comes from Nipponacmea schrenckii, assembly GCA_030562195.1. NCBI lineage: Eukaryota > Metazoa > Mollusca > Gastropoda > Lottiidae > Nipponacmea > Nipponacmea schrenckii. The sequence goes on along the minus strand of CM060203.1, from coordinate 7,178,932 downwards.
AATGTAAAGATACTACATCTATCGCTTTGTAATCGTATTTGTAATCAAATTACATGTACCTTCCTTTTACACTAAAAAATCTCCTCAATAACATTTATCTTTCTTTGAATTATTTACCCGTGAAATACCAGAATTGTGTGATTCTATTCGTTGGAGGTCCTGTATACTGAAAGATATCGCTGCAGCGTCTATTTTGTATGTTTTACAGACATCATTCAAATTGATAATGTAATTTAAATCTAGATCTAAGGAGTACTTTAAAAAGCTCAATAGGCTATTGAAACTAATCCACTCTCACTTCATTATTCGGTCGTGCAGGTTACTCTAATGTATATTCAATTCAAATAAATAATCTATTTAAATTTGATCTGCATTTGATGGGTATGCACCTTTTAGTCATTTTTCATTCGTAACCTATGTTTTCTTTGTTTGTTAGATGAAAGTTTTAAAACTAGGATGATGTGGATTTATATATACATGTATATATATAAAATCTACTATAATAAATTTCATAAAATAGAGCACATTTTATCACTTCTCAGTATGAAAATCGACGGTTAATCTGTTTACAACTTGATAAAACATATTTTCATCTCAGTTGAGAAGCTGTTATGCGCACATTACAAAATAAGATAAGATTGCAAACGATTCCACTAACACATTTCAATAACTCAAATAGGTGCTCAAAATTAGAAAGTTAAACTAAAGGCCTAATGATAGACTTTTTTTTTTGCAAAATTGGCAAAGTGACAAGAATTTTGATCAATTATTTCTCTCACTATGTGATGGCACACTCCGAAGTAAAACATTGACCCGAAATAAACTGAACATTGACAAGCAGAAGATTATAAATACAAAATGCTAATGTGCACAATTGTAAAGGGAGCGTCTGTATTTTAGATTAATTGTGCCATATAGGAAAAGAGACTTCACAATATTAACAAAAACATAGAAGTCGTTGAACGTATCAAGTCATAATTACTGTTCTGAAGCTGATAACCATTCCTCTTTAACTTAAAATGACGTGAACATAAACAGAAGAAGATATCATCTGAATGTAAACTTATTAAGAAAAAACTTTCAGGAATGGGTGGAAGTTATGGGCAACAGAACTCTTTTTTGAATACGATTTCCATACGAATACGATTTTTTACTTGGTATTTTGGTCATTTCTGGTAATATTAAACGATCCTCCTTATCGGTGCGTTCGCCTTTCTGATCTCCCCTCCCCCGTTCTGGTAAGGCCAAGATTTACAGCATCCCTGTGTTTATCTGTCTAATAATTTCGTATGTTTGAAGTTGAGTTCGTTCATTTAATTTACTGGATCTCCATTTCCAGATCAGCTGTCTCGAAGATGGTGTTACATCCGAAAAGCGTCGAGCTATCTCTAAATGTTTATACGATATACCCCCATTTACCTAGAAAACGACTACATGCCCCAAATATGATTGCTAACAGTTCTATAAATAAACCAAAAATACACTTGGGGGGAAACATTCAAAAAATGAACCTCAAATTACACAACTTCACCCTTTTAACACAATTCAATTATTCTTTTAAGACTGGAATATATCAAGATATATCAAGCTTACCTGAAAAACTGCAGCATATATCCAACGCATTCAACTTGGCGATTATTCACAAGAAAAGGTATGATTATATCACCAGACCAACAGGCAGTGGTTTTTGAAATGATAAAACGTAAGACTTGTACAATAGATTGTTTATCTGACTCAACAACGTCGTTCCTTACACCTACTACCGAATATACAGTTGCTCGAGATAGATTAAGGACGGTTTGGATGATTTAGGATACATGTTTAAAGGGACACGCCCAAGATTTTTATTAGTTTATGTAAATTTTCAAATACCAATTTGAATTTTATATGTGTACTTACTACTAAGGGATATAGTTGTCTAATTTAGATTTTTGTTGATAGAATTGAAAATTGCCTGTAACATCCTTCAGTGTAAAAATTAGATTTCTCGAAGTGGAATAAAAATAGTCATTGAAAAATACGTTATAAATATAGATTGGTGGCTTTTATAAATTTGACGTTATAGACTTGATGAACGTGACGTTAATGGCTTTAATATGACGTTATGGACTTGATACTTGATGAACGTTGAGTTATAGATTTCCATGAACATGATGATAAACTTCCATGAGCATGGCGTTATTATATAGCATAATATAATGAACAATAACTCTGTCGATAGAATCATAAAATGAACTATGAATTTCAGTCTTTCATGAACGTGAATTTATTATAGTTTTAAGAACATACTGTGAAGTATTTCATAAAAGTGGCGTTAAATGAAATGAATTGAGTTTTACGTCAAAATCTTTTGCAACAAATGGGCTAATGAAGACAGGAAACGCCATACGGTGTGCAATAAGGGAATAAGCGTACTTTTTCTTTGCGATTTACAACTGTTGAAGAAACTTAACAGTTCGCACTACCTGCAGCACACTGGCCCTAGGTATTTATTCTCTCATCCAAAGCCTTTTGTAACATGTATTTATTATCAACGGTTTGTAGTTGTATATAACAAATTATGATATACAAATTTTGATGAAAGATATAACACTGTTTTCTGGAGAGTTTCACCTAGTGAATTCTAGTGAATAGGAAAGTTGAACAATTGTGGTATTTTAGTATAGGAGAAGAAGAGTTACTTCCCTTTAATAAAACAGCACTCCACCATCAGGTCATATACATATTATAATAATTAAATTCCTAATGAAAAGGTTTTAATGGGCGATAAGACATGCGAGAGGGTTGGGTACAATGTAGAATAACATAGTGTGAGGAATGTGACAATAATTTGACAAACAGAAAGTTATCCATTCAAAGAAATTTAATTTACGTCTTTCGAGTATATTTGCTATACGGGCTTTTGCAATTTTGGAAATATTATCAATGTCATTCCACCTTTTCTTTTATAACCGTCATTAAAAACATTTTAAAATGCATTCCAATGCCAGGGTGTTGATAAGTTTTCTTTTCTGAAAATCTGTTTATTCCAACGTGACTATACAAGCCTGGACAAAAATAATACTGGTAGCTTACAGGGCAGGTAATTCTCAAATTTGGGAACACCTGATATGACCCAATCCTAGGTGTTGTAGTTATTTTCAAAATATGAGTATAAGGTTTATGTCTGTTTTTTTTTTTTTTTGTTTTTTTTTTAAGATTCTGGTTTTAGAACTCCTTTAGCATAGCCTACTGCGTTTTAAACTTGGCCAATAAGAGCGTATATAAATCAGTAAATATACCTGCTGTCATAAATAAAATAAAAATAAATAAATATCCAAAAAACTAATTAATTATCCATAAAGATGCAATTGATTATTGAAAAACGCTTAATAAATTGATTAAGCGTTTTTCAAAAATAAATTAGTTTTGAGAGTTTCTAGATTTTAGCGATTCTGTTTCTTTATGACACCAGGTAAGTTCATTGATGAATATATACTCAAACTGACCATTCTTGTTAACTAAAAATTTATATTCATGCAGAATGCATTTAATTGTTAACGTCTAGCTTAATTATTTCAACTTTTATCAATATTTTTATTTTTATTTCAAAATTCTAGCATTTTATCTGTCATTTAGGCCGGCCTTATGCGATTCACTTTCAAATATCCGTGTGTATATGAAGGTCTGAGTTTTCTATAGTTCTTAAGTTAGGCACACCTTGAATTTTTTGAATAGTTTTCTTCGGGCCTAATTAGGCACACACAATGGCTCTGTTAGACTTCAAATACTTCGAGGTGAAGACACCAAATGAGAGCCCACAACAATAAAAAGAAAAATATTAAGGAAAGCTTTTGAAAAATAAGGTCGTAGTTGCAGATTAAGGGTTTAGGCTAAGGATAATAGCTAATCCTGAATTCTGGATTAAAATTCACCTGACGACATCGAAGGGAGGTAATCGGTGATTGTCACCTGCACAGGTACACCGGAAGTTTAATCACGTCAGGTAACTTGTTATGAATGACGGTCAAGCGACTGGCTGCGACAAACGTCTGGAATTTTTCGAATTTTTCGTCGGTTTTGATCATTTTGTGACCAATATATATATTTGATAATCTTCCTTGCATGTTACGGATTAATGTTGTTAGTGTTTTGTTTATGGATTTAATGTGTAATTGCGTTTTAAAGCGAATGTTTTGATTGAAGAATTACATTTGCCGTGAGTGTGGCTAAGTGGTGACTGTATCAAATAGCCGATTTTTTTTAAAACTGAAAATCTGCCGAAAGCATTTGAATATTGAGAGAAGGTTGCAGATGTGTGTCGTAATGAGAATAGCTGATTAAATTTGTCTAACCTCTCGCTGTAATTTGATAGCTCAGGGCAATTTACTCGGCCTACAGATCAGTTTTCACCGCGTGAAGCTTGTTTCTGTTTGGGTTTCAAACTTTTATTATATTTAACGTGTGTGATCAGAAATTTTAAAAAGTTGAAACGAAAACACGGCGTGGGATTTATTTTATCAGAATACTTTTTATGGATTATCAAATTTAATTCGAGCCGTGCTCATGTGGAAATCGTGTTCATGTGTATTTGTGAACTATGCCTATGAAAGTGACTGTCTGCTTTGACAATGTTCGAGTCATAGTGCCGTGTGGGGACGGGGAAATACTCGTCAGTGAATTAATAGAAAAGGCTGTCCATCGATATAAAAAAGCCACTGGAAAGGTATGTGATAAGTGATTTTGTTGATTTATAGCGGTGTTACCTTTTGATGTTTACCTGCCTCCGAAAGGTAATAATTACCCCAAAGGTATGTGACCTAAAATGGAAGGCTGTTTGACATTTTCCGCCATGTTAAGTTTGACCTGGTTTTAAGCTTTAAGGGTGCAAATAAAGGACATCAACACATATTAGGATACGAAATTTATTATCATTTTTAACTTGAAGCCCAGTTTTGAAATTTTCTATGCAAGAAAGGCGCCATATTCTTAAAAAAAAATTATGACCATTTATGGTTGAAATTGAATTAGTGAACCACAAGCCTATCCTATCTCGAAAGTAGGCCTATAATTTATTATTCAAAGGTACTTTCAAGTACATAGAATGAAAACAATTTAATAATATTTGTTTAAGATGAGCAGCCAAAAATGTGAAGTCCTTAGAATTTAATATGTGTATTTGTATATGATATTGCTTTAAGAAGAAAAGATAGGGAAATTATATTTGGATATCGAAATGATAACATTGCATAAATTCTTTTAAATGGAGACTAATAATATGAAAGATGCTTTAGAATTAGCCATGCAAGCCTATCAAATGTCTTTCATGGAGGAAATTGAAAATATTCTTTACCGAAAATCATATCTGAACCTAACAAATTTAAAAATATTGAAAACACTGTTAAATTTTCCACATTTTTCTTACCAAAAATTTCTCACCCCCTTTTATACTTCAAACATCAACCCTCAATGATAGATTTAGGTGAAAAAAATATATCAAAACATGAGAAGAAATTTTAAAAATAAGAATAAACATCAATGAATCATCAAGACTTACTATATAAATGAGTAAAAATGAATGATGACATGGTTTATGATGTAAATGAAGTCAATTATGGTTGATATTAATAATGATATATGACTAGCTAGTTTTATTATTCAATATACAAATTAGTTCTAGTAAAAACACAATTCTTCTGTCAGTCCATGAGAACTAGGTCAGTATATAAATAATTCAAATTATGCATTATTGATCCAATTTGTGTTTCTACTCAGAATTTTGGCTTGAGGGGGATCCATTGATTATGATACTGATACCAGAAAGGGTTAATCAAAACACTGATGAAATAAATAATACCCTACCACTTTTGTGGATATTAGTATTATATAATTCATGTAGTCTATATTGAATATGATGTTTATGAGGAAAGAGTAAATCCAAACATTGTTTATTATTGTTGAATAATGCCCTGCTTGCTAACTGTGTGTATATCAGTGTTTAATAACACTTCTTGTGGTTTATATAGTTTTATATACAAGAGATAGAACAAAAAAGGGTTAACCTATAGATTGTTGATAGCAATAATAACCTGATACAACATATTCCTGTGGTTTATGGTCTATTGAATATGACATACAAAGTGTTGTATATTAGAAGATTGAGTGCATTTTGATACTGGTGCCTAATATTATAATACCTTAAAACGTTCACTGTCTCATAAATCCCTCATTGTTGTTGCATCTTGTAGAAGTAAAATGTTAAACTTTAAATTTCATGAACCTTATCTCCAATAGGATTTCATTAGCCCAGGAATAGAAATATTAAACTCTTCAAGTTTTTCTAAATTTAAAGATCATGCCATGTAAAATTGAGTTATTTTTCAATACTTTTGCAATATTTTTAACCAATCTGGTGCGAAAGTTCAAAAATTATCACTCAACACAGGAAATCTTGCTGTGTTTATTTTCAAATTACCATTTTTTATAATAAAGAAATATTTATAGTCACCTTGTAAAAGTGAGTCAGGCATTTTGCCATTTATTTTGCTTTGAATGAAAACAATGATATTGTTGAAAATTGAAAATACATAAACACAGGGTATTGTGATTGTTGTATGATGGGTTATAGCAACACTGTATAGGTGCACTTTTAATAAGTAGGGGTGAGGTGGGGGAAGGACACAAGCAACTCTCTCTGGTAGTTCAAAAATTATTTTGCCCCCCAGCTCCCTGGCCTCCTATTTCCACTAATGGTCCTACAAATAGAAGCCTAGATACTACATTAGATTACTACATTCTAAACCACCCAAGAAAAATTAGAGATAGCTCTAAAGGCAAACTGATTGAAAAAGCAGTGGAACATGTGAAAGATGCAGCAAGTCTAATAAAACAGATGTGATGTAACAGTAGAATTTAAAATACTTTTAACATGATATAACTCACAGCTGGTCTACTACTTTCATCTAACACAGAAAACATACCCTTTCATTTTGATACTCTAACAAACTAACAGCTCAAAACCTGTACACATGATTTATGTGATTTGCATTCTAAATGTATTTGTAATTTTAGTTTATAAAGAAGTCAAGCCTAGTTGTAGTGACAGTGTCACTTTCACTTTTGGAGCATCCAAGACAATGGCATTTCTAGGCCGCATTTTGAGGGGTTTATGCAGGGGCCACCAACATATTTTCAGGGGTACCACAGACCATTTGTTTAACTATGTAATGTGATATCAATTTGAAAGAGGGTGGCCAACCTTTTCATTAGAGGTCGTAGGGGGCTAATGATTTGGTAAATTTTGGCATATTTTTAGGGAGGAAAAAGAACAACATCAGAATGGTTGAAATGAAGTGTGAGTTCTAACCAGTTTTTTGTATGGAGTGAAATAGTTCTATCAATAACAATGGATGATGACTAATTTGATTAATTAGTAGTAATTACCAACTAATTAGATCATTATCAATTCAATGTCCAGTTTAATTACTCTTAACTCATGAGGATGAATATAGTTCAAGGACAGTTCTAACTTCAATACAACATCCAGAGTATCAAATGAATTGACAAGAAATAAATGCTTTGTATAATTTTCATCTAATTTTCTAAATATTTGTAAAGGAAGAATGGACATAAAGTTTTTTAAGCTCAAACTTGGTCAATAAGGGCATATGTTCATCAGTTCATCAGGTGCCATGACTAAATGACTCATTATTACTTAGTTTATGAAAATATCATTGCATTGAAAGTCCAACTGATGAATATATTCTCTTATTGACCAATTTTTTGATTTCATATCCATTCTATGAGGTAGTATTTTTTTAGGAGTTAGTGTAACTTAGCAGTATGTCTCTATTTGAAGTATAATATAGTATCTTTATAGTTTGAACTATTTTTATCATAGTCAGGAAGAGTTGGAAATGAATTAACTAGCCAAAATGAAGTTCATGCAGCTAAGACTGTTTGACTCTAATGAAAATGAAGCTAAGACTGTTTGACTCTAATGAAAACAAAAACTCATGTATAGTTGACAACTTTTAGTAGAAATATGTATTACACATGTTGTTGTGAGTGGGAGTACAATAAAGTTTAAATCTCCTTACCCTGGAGGCTATGAGTATTAATAGTTTGTAACTTCTGTAGGTGGTTATCATCATTATAGGCTCTCCCTTGTGATTAGTGCTGTTATATATTTACCTTTGAATGTTACAAAATGATTGAGTTGGGAAGACAAGAACTAAAATATAATTGGAAATAAAGGACGCAAATGGCTCAAGATGTGTCACATAATATAGAGGTGTGTCAATAAAAACTGCCTCCACCTTTCCCCATATTAATCATGGGTCCCTAGATTTGATTTGAATAAAGGGTCTAAATCTTATGAGGGGCCTTGGGCTAGACATGCGTGGGTGTATATAGATGAGGCCTTGAATAACCCTGAAAACCCTAAAGTTTGTCTTTTGACTTCAAAGATGTATATCTGTGTGGGCCAGTGCCCAAGGTCTAGATTTACATGGGTGTAGATGTGTGGGGAGACTAAACATAACCCCCTTTGTAATATTAATAAACCCACAAATGAACACAATATGAAGTGCCTTGAGATGTTGACACTTCTTTAAACGCTCTTTTATGTTGGACAAAGGTCGGTTTAATTGATGGCTATTGTTGGTGGACATAATTGGTTGGTAAACAGGGCTGAAGGTCACTGGCTTGAAGGTCAAAGTTTAGAGTTCAACCTGTAATGTTAAGATGTATTTTTTAAAATGGTATAAGTTACATTCAAGGGAATTAAGCCCCAGTTATTTCTGATAATAGAAAGAATATGTTTTCTGGTAGGGTTTTCCCTATTTTCACACTGCATGCTGTTATCCTTAACTAGGTGTAGATACAAAATTGCATTTCATTCCATTTCTCAGTTGGGAAGGGGAGACGGGTGATCTCTACTCAGATTACTGATTTATCTTCTTAATCTTTAAAACATGTAGCTATCAGTTACCATCTACAAATTTACTTTGGTATTCTGTGACTTACAATAGATTGTTGTCTTAAAGGGGGAGTGCTGCCAGCTTTCAAAAAACAGTACTTATGACAAAGTAAAATAATATAAAACAAAATGTTATGGATGGTTTGTTGGTAGATGACAAGGTTGTGTTAGCGTCTAACGGATAATGAATTGATAGGAAGTTATCAAAATTGTAGTAGCTGGTAGATAGATTGGTTCAAATTGGATGATTGGTGGTTTTGTTGTTGATATTCGATAATGTTCTGTTTTAACTCTCCCTCTGATAAATATTTCAAAATTTACTGGTACCAAGATAAAAAGTTTGATACTCCAACTGAAAAGATTTCTCAAATTGAACCAATTTGGACCTCTTTGTACAATTTTAATATATTGTCTGACCATGAAACAACCAAAAGATAATCAATAATTTGTTTACAATAAGATCATCATTATATGATATTTAATGTAGTCTGATGTTTACTGCCTAGATTACTTCCCTTTGTTACATTAATTAATAAACAAACAAGACATTGTTTACCTGGTTATCTTTGTTTGAGTTTTATATTAGGTCTGACTGTAAACTGCTAAATGACACACAAAAACATCATATAACTCTTTTTGATTTTCAAGGGTGTTTTTATGAGATGATCTCACCTCGGTGGCTCAGTCTCATATGCAGAAAGAAAAAAGTGTATTTAACAAGGGTTCTCTGCCATAACTCTGGGCATTGATCTTTCCCAGGTTATCCTTATCCTATTAACTTCCTATTTACAACTGGATCCACTTGAATTATAAGTGATAATGATTAATTCAAGGTCATCTGACTTTCTCACGCCAATCACAAATAACCAAGCAAATAAAGTGATGTTAAGCCACCTATGCTCTAGAACCTGACTGTGAGTTAGAAGCTAGCTTTAATATTATTGTTTCAGACTTTGATCATTCATATGTCAAGATATAACTTAAAATTATCACTGATTCCCAGTGAATCATTCTCTCCTCAAGGTGTCCAAAACTGAAAATCTTATAAAGTCGGCTAATACCTCTAGCTTGTTTCTTCCTAGAACACTGCATAACTTTGTACTTCTTTAGCCCAATCAGGCAAAATAAGGTTCAACTGGAATGAATGTGTACTATAATTGTATTATAACAAACTATGGCATTATAGATATATCACAAGTCCACTTTGTCAGGGTTTGATAAATTACATATTTTCTAATAATAGGCCTAATAATAACTAGACCTTGTAAAGTATATCAATCAAAAATGACAATATACTATATGTATACCTATTTATATATATATTGTATGTCTCTTATATTGCATTATATCATAGGGCTTGATCTTAAATAGTATTAAATACATTATTATACACTTGATAAATTCCTTCAATTCACATTGTTGTTAATTTAAACCTTTTGAGTGATATGTTTGAATTTAAATGGCACAAAATTTGATAAAATTTATGATGATTTTTTTCATATCATTTCTGCATATTTTTATTTTTTGTGACACTCCAAGGTTTAAGTACCTAGTTCACAAAGAATCTTTTTGTCAAATTCCATTAAATCTACAATTTAGTAGCAGCATGGAAACTAAGACTCTTGTTGATTATTAATATGCTGAATTATAGGCAAATACCAGTAAATTGTCAGCTGTTAAAGTAAATTGTTAACTATGTACCAGTGTCCCAACCCCAGTATTTCATTGTCACTGTTTTACACTTAAACCACAATTCTTAACGTAATTTTCAATTTACATATTTCAAAATATCTGAACAGATAGTTATGTGATTTTAAGTGCCAATTCTTAACGTGTCACTTTCTATACAGATAGTTGAATTGTAAGCCCCCATAAGCTGTTGTAAAATTGAAATTCATTTAAAATTTACTGTTAAATTTAGGATGATCTTAAAATATTTTGAAGAGTTGTGCACAAAATGATTTTGTTGTTGTTGGTAAACATACATTTCAGTCATTTGATAAGGAAAGGTTATAGGAGGAAACTACTTGCTATTTGTTACTTTTAACTTTAAGAATGGCAAATAAGGTTAGATTTTTCTTTTCTTTTTGGAGTTTTACATTTAAGGGATGTGATCAACTAGATTGTATCATTTTTCACTCATCTCCAGGTTGCTCTAGGTAGGAAACAAATATTTAGATATCTGGGTACCTTAGAATAAATAAGGACACTTATGTGAACCTCCTCTGCAAGTTTTAATTGAATGTAACAAGAATTGTATGTTGATTGTTGGTTTTCACAATGAAAAGTGATACATATGGCTGAAATTAAGCTCTATTTGTAAGTAAGTGTTCATATGAAAATACACAGCTGAGCTGAATTTGAGCTCTATTTGGCAAGGGAAGAATTATTTAGACAACAATACAGATAGATGTACGCTGAAATTGAGCTCTATTAGTTGCTAATGAAAATGTCTCGATGATTAACAGATAGCTGTAACAGATAGCTGAAACTAAGCTCTATCAGCTTGTATAGTGAATATAGAGATAATTTTACAGATAGCTGAAATTGAGCTCTATTAGCTGCTAATGAAAACGTCTGGACGACAGATAGCTGTAACAGATAGCTGAAACTTAGCTCTATCAGCTTGTATAGTAAATATAGAGATAAATTTACAGATAGCTGAAACATAGCTCTATTATTTGGTAAAGTAAATATGTAGAAGAATATACAAATTGCTGAACCGATCCCTATCAGCTGCTAAATTAAATATGTAGAGGACTATGCAAATTGCTGAAACTAAGCTTTATATTTTAGTAAAGTAAATATTTAAATGACTTTTCATTTCAATAAACTTATGGTTGTATATGATAATATTGTAGTATATGATAATATTGTAGTATATGATATGTGTATGATGATATGATAATGAATCTTTTGGTAATATATCTAGACCTGTCACACTCTAGCCCTGTACATTATATTATCTAATTCAGTTTATTTATAATTTCTGTGTCAGTAGATCTAGAGGGGTGGATCATTAAGACCTACCTGTTTGCTTTTAATTTGATTGTTTCTTAACCGTTCATATAATATGATTTCTTCCGTATCTCTGATGATGTAAATTGTTTAAAAATATGTTTAGATGAAAGGATGGATTATATTACCATGAAACTAAGTTCTGCTGTTGTCATCCTTTGGATGGTATATGGATAATACCTCCAGCTATAAGGAATAAATCTTTGAATTAGTATTTTATCTGGTAACAACAATGTTATAGAAAAATGGTACTAACATATAAGCTGACTTAGTGATTTGTTGAAACTTTTTGACCTTTTTTTTGTAAAACTTGTTGAGATCAATTTGATTGAAAGTGTTATGAATTATATGGGTTATTATTATAAATTAGTTTGATTGGATTTATCTCCTAGAGCAATGAGTGAATTAGTTCATAATGTTCACTAAAAGAATGCAGCAGGTAATTAATTTTTATATGATTTGTAACTTTAAACCACACACAAGAATCATCATCATCTCTTTTTTTTTTACTGGTTCTACTTGGATGACATCTATCTATTATATTGAAAGGAATAAAGAGCTGAGGACAACAATTTGGATATATATCTCACATGTATGTAGCGAGGTTTTCAAATCTAGGTGAATAACATTTCTCAAAATAGTTAAAAGTAAGAAAGTTTTAAGAATGGAATTTAGTAATAATATTCCCACAATAAAATCTTGGTACTTTTACTCAATCTACCTGGCTTATATCTTTAACAAAAATTTTTAAAGTGTGGAGTTTTTGAAGAAGGTTTAAAATAGATGTAATTTCTCTGAACAATGTCCATGTTGTAAACTAGTCCTGTAAAAAATGTAAACCATGTAAAATATTTACCAACATTTAAAACTATTTGAGGTCCATTAGCTCCAGTTTAACTTGTTTGTGGTCGAGTGTGGTAACTTTGTATTTTCACCTACTTTCTGTGTACTTGAAGATTTGAGTGTATTCAAGTCTTGCATACCTCTGGTGCAAAGTGGCATCAAGTGTTGGGAAAGATTGAGTCTTGTTTAAGTTGCCAAAACATTGTAAACTGCATACTATAGTGCAGAATTTTGATCCTGTTTGATATATGATAGAAATATTTCAAGTTTATACTTTCTTAAACCTTGCCCTAAACTATAAGTGCTTATACACCAAACAATTTAATTATACACTCTGTGAGAGGCTTGTAACAAGACGCCTCCAAATAGTTGTCAGATTTTGAATTGTCCCCCATTTAGTCTGTCGGTAAGATAGCTCTACCACTATTAAGGTAGAAATTTTTATTCATTGCCAAGTTGACAAACTAAGAAGCAACAAGTGCTATCAAATGATATAAAAGTTGTTAAGTTTCGTTTATTTTGATTAGGTTTCTGGTACATTTCATCTTACCTTTTGTTACAGTATATAATATAGATTTATCTTTTTCTTGGCACACAGAATTAGGTCTGTAGTCTACACTGTAAGATTAATCTGCAATAGCTGGGTATTGTAGTAGCCAAACATACCTTCCCTTATACCTTAATATGTAATAGCTTTGTCTGTATCTCCTGCAAGGTAATATACCAATTCTAATGTCATGACTAGTGCTTGAGTCCAGTGTCTTAAACATTTCATGTGAAACTAGTGGAGTTATAATACTAATATCATATTTACACCTAGATTAGGTTTAACTAGCGCCTATAGGTCCTATACAATGTTAGACCTAGCTGTATTAATGTGATGCTGATAATTGGCTAATGCTCTAAACCCTATTATGTTTAATTCAGAATGAAGTTTTAGTACCAAAGATAACTGTTACAGTGTGCTCCAAGTCAGAGAGTTTTGCAAACTAGTTTTAAGTCATGTTATTTGATTGTAGAGGTTTTTACACTGTTTTTTCAGTCAAACTATTTTTACAGTGTAGTCATTCAATCTTATATTTTGGCATCAATGGTAGTCATAGTAAGTGTAGAGAGATATTGGTAGTTAAAGTTATCATCATTTCCGACTATCTTGTTTCCCACTGAGTCACAAATTGACTTTACTAAAAGATATTTCTTTTCCTTTCATATTTTTGTGATTTTTGTTATGGTAATTTTCTTCTATTGAATTTATTATTTCGCTTTTTAAAAAAAAAGAGAACTGTGTTTTTCTGAATGGATATATTTTACTAATATATTACCAGGATGAAACTAGATCACATGAGTAGCTTTTTTGATTGTTTCAAAATAATTGTGTTTGTGTTCATAAAATGAAATTATTTAGAGAGTGTGAATTTTGGTATTAAAAATTTTATAGAGAGTAAAATTGACTTTATCTAAATTGAAGGGCTGATAAATTTTATTTCAAGATAAAGATGCTTGTTACTTCTGATTTATGTTCATGTGAGTTGATCTCAGTTTGTACCAGGATGTTTTTTGCGTATTTCAAATGTGTGTAGGATAAATTTTTGAGATATTTGGAAAATGCAAGATAAGATTATGATGTGTATGTCAGACAAAGCAAATCACCCATGTAGAAAGGATAAATATGAATTTAACACACAGGTAGGTTTATTAAAGGGACAAGAAGGCAATTTCCAGGGGTTGTTTTGGGTCTTTGATATATTGAATTAGTCTTCAGAAGTACTAGAAAAACGAAAGTTGCATAAATTGTTTGATTTTTCCTGGAAACTAGGAATTAATCTTATATTTCTATATATTTCTTTTCTATTAATCGCAGAGTCTCAAGAAGAGACGGGTCATTATTTTAACTTTCAAACTTCGATGATTCTGGACACACATAGATTTGAATGCTGAAAACCTTTTTTTCCCAGTCTGACATTAGTGGCTTTGTGGACTCTCTGAAAGGTTGAGTTTGATGCCCATAATTTTAAACTAGATGTGATGAAATACATTTTCAACAAGTTACAGTTAAAATATTACAAATTTGTAATAATATTGATATTAGACATGTTTGCCGTCAGTGCGTTGATAAGTAGGCTGTTTTTATCTCACTAGTTGAAGAGTTTATCTTTATCAAATTGTGTTTGTATTTGATAAGCCTGATAACAATTTAAATTCATTAGTGAAAATTTACCTCATTGAATATGAAGGCAATGCAAAGCAATGAGTCCAAAACTGCCTGCATTGTGTAGCTGAAATAACAAAATTCAGCCTTCCAAAAAAAAACAAGGGACAACCCTTTCTTCAACCATGAAAATAAAATTGTATAAATCTTCATGATATTGACATTGAATGAACTTTTTCATATTTAATATCATAACAAATTCTTAAAAATTAATTTTTATTGTGTAACCTTTTTGACTGAAAATAGGATTTTTTCTAAGTAGGCCTACTTAGTACAGGTGACAATAATTGAACTGTCTTCCATTATATTCTTTAAAGAAATCCCTGATAAGAAGAAGGAAGGAAGAACAAAATTTTGTGCAAAGTGGTTTAAGAATTCTTAATTACTTTTCTTTCATATAACATTTTTTGTCAACTAGATTACTACCTTGGTATAATTTATGTAGTGTATGGCAGGACTATCTGATCTGAGAAACACAAATGTTATCTTGTTAGAGGTATGGGGGGGTCAGGCTGTATGTTATGATAAACTCTGTGCCCTAGTACACTAAATCACCTCCCTTAACCTGATATCATGGTGTGATTTATGAAAGGTATTTAGATCAGACAATATTTAACCTTTGATACAGTTATCTATTAGGACCTTTCTGGCTCTGATGAAAACATAACTGGAGTAAAATACGAAGGGGTATTTTTTCAAGCGAAATGTATCAACTGTCTTTGATTGGTGTGATACAAATCAAATCGCCTTAAATAAATGTCTTCAAGTAGGTGTAGCAATGGCAGACAAAGATGAATCTGCCACCCTTACTACCACTGTTAGTCTGTCATCTTCAATCTCAGTCAAATTGTACCAAAGATCTCTGAGCCACAAATTGTTCAATACTGGGGGAAATATGTAAATGTTGATTGTAGTCGATATATTGTCGGCGCTTCACTTATGTAAAGACACATTTGATCGGAGTTGAAGAGATTAGCTAAGATAAAAAGGCATCTACATTAGATCATAGAAAGTTTTTTACTATATAAAACTTACTTCACCAAGGCTATATTATACAAAAGCATTACATAATGACTGAGTAATGCTTTGTACTATTCACATCTCATAAATATTCATGTCGCTCATTCACATTCATATCTTAACAATAATGATTTATTGATGTCAAAGGAACAAGTTATTAAAATTGAGAATGGTTTCAGATATAATTCTATATCAGGACATCTGGTTTGGGAAATGGGTTAACCTCAACAGGGTAGACAAGTACCAAGCCATGTCAGAGATAGTTTCTGATCATAATGGCCTGAAGGGTCTATGTTGCTGTTGGTACTGGTATTAATTTAATGTTTTTGTGTTCTTACAGACAAGCAATGATTGGATTAACGTGAGCAACTTGAAGACTATCAGTGGAGGTGGTATATTAGATCCTGATGATCAGCTGATTGACGTGGTAGATGATCGTGAACAGGTTAGACAACTCTCTATTTCTTATGTTTCATTGATGATAATCTAAAAATGGGCTCAGATCGATGGGGATTTCAAGCATATCAGCACCATTGAAGCTTGTATCAATAAATTGACACTACCACTAATGTTGAAGATTCACATTACAGGTTGACAACATGATTCAAACCACAAGCTCTGTTGTCTCCCAAGGTTTTGTTTATATTTCTATTCTTTATTTCAGTTGATAGCAATATTTGAAGAGAAGGGTCGAACTCATGGTCACCACCATAATGGTGGAGATGGAGCAAGTGCTAGCTCTACAGGCACAGCAAGTCCAGACATTTTTCAGTCAGGGGCCAGTACTCTGTCTGGTTCAGCCTCGACTGCTCATACCTCTTCAACACAATCCTGTGTTATCCATGACTTAAATGAAGTGGATATTACATCAGAGGATTTAAAAAGAGGTAGGAATTTTATATAGGCTTTATATTAATAAAAAAAAACTTTTGACTCTTCTCTTCAGAACTTAGTAAAACTAATTTTTAGTAAATGGGAACATTAGTCTTCTGAATCAAAACTTAGCTTTAGAATTACACTTGTATCCCTTTAGGGTTCAAATAAAATGGCGTTATGAATTGCACAGTCTGTTGAGTTCAAAATGTGGTTGTCTATGAAAGTCAAACAAAGAAAAACATGTAGTAGTGTTTATTGAACGCAAAATAATTTTATATTCAACTTTATAATTTTCTACTACTACAAGTTAGTCATCTGGAAAATTTACACTTTTTAATGGAGATCTTTACCCTAAGAATTGAACTGAGCCATAACTCTTGACTTACATGCTTGAATTATTACAAACAGGAAAAAAATGTCTCTAAGTCATTTTAATTCACATGCTTCCCTCTATCAGTATTGTAGATCAGACAGATCAGATCAGTGTCTAGTCATGGAGACCCCTTGTGTTACTGGCTGTGAAAAAAACAATTCCTAATACTACTTTCACTAAATACACCCCCCCCCCCCCATTCCGCATGGCTTTCTTTGTCTTACAAGCTACACACAATTTTCATAAGCGCAATCATAGAACAGTAGGACGTTATTCTCAATTTGATTTGACGTTTTGATTTGATTTGATTAACTTTTTCAGAAAGTGGACATCGGAACAATGAAACAGCATCCAATTTATTTGGTGTCATTCCAATTATTAAACCAGAGGCAAAGAAACCAGAACCAGTGATACCACCTAGAGATGAGTTTCAGGTAGGAAATGTCACTAGGTCACATCATGCAAGCCTTTATACCCAAATTAGATATGTCAAATGCTTTTTTCGAAAGAACCCAGTTCCCAAAAATTCATAAATGAGAGCCAGATAGTCGTTGCCCAAATATTCTAATGTGTGCATATCTGGTTGCTTAATCTTAAGACTCTTCTTTCGTCATTACAACTCTCTGACATTGGTAGTACCTCTCATTCACAGCCATTGATTTAAAACAATTCTTGTTGAGCTCTGTGGGTAGTACCCACTGTGGTATTCTACAGAGCCAGGTTAAGATTAACATGTATGTGAGTTTTAGAGTCCTCAAGGGTCTGAAGTCATAGTTGACAACTTACTGAATCATATTTCAATTGTTAGATTTAGAATCAAATTGATGAATAAAGATTGTATTTGTGTCCATTGTGAGAATGTAAATGTAAAATTGTAAATACTAATTTAAATGTATCATAAAGAGATTGTTACTCAAGATGGTTATTTGCTTAAAATGTAGATGAACATTGATATTTCTACACCTTCAGAGTTGCTTCAAAACAGTCCACTTTTTTCTTAGGTCATCTTCACAATGTCAAACTATTACAAATTTCATACTTATACCTTGAATACAATAATCCTCTCTGTTTTATCATTGAATTTTGTAAATAAAGGGATATATTTTGATTATACAGAAAGTTGTAAACACAAAGCCAACCTTCCTATCGAGGCTTTGATTAACTGGCATACAATCAAATCATATTACTGCATTCTTTGATATATGAATAGTGGCTATAAGGTGAAATAATAGCATGACATTGTAGATAAAGTAGATTAAAGAGCATTCTTTACTACCAATGTAACCTATCAATTAAGTGGACCATTTGTGTTTATATATTGTGCAATATGCACAGTCAATTATTTGTTATTAACTGTGAGTTAAATGTTGTAAATAATGTAAATAGAATTGAAGTAACAGTTTCTTTTATAGCACAAAACTAACATCCAGTAATGAAAACACCCTGCATGATCTAATGTTATTTTAATGACCAATCCTAATCAAATAATCTTAATGTATTCATTGGCCAATTTTCCAGATTAGTCAATCATAGAAACAGGACTAGGATCAGACAATAGGATATCAGATTATTCCTATCAACCAATGAGGTTTCAGGCTTATTCATTGCAACCAATGAGATTCGAGTTTTTTAAATCAGCAACATTCAGGATTATTTCTCTCAGCCAATCAAGTTCCAGATTGTTCCTATCTGGAAACAGTGTTCTGAATGTCAGAAGCGAATATAAAAATGTGATGTCACTATATTTGATATTTGTAGGAGAGTGACGAGCCCAGGTCTGAAACCGACTCTGAAGACCGACATTATATCCACCCCAATAATAACAATTCATTAGAGAAGAAGAAAAATCAATTAAACTATGTGTTCAGTCGCGATTCCACACGTCAATCCCTCAGTAATAACCCAGAAATGTTTCGCTGGCTCGAAGCTGCCGAGAGACACGAGGATAACTTACACGTAAGTTGTTGAACTGTTTTTAGTAACACTCAACACTTACACTTCTCTTCCTTCCCTTTTATCTCTGTTTACTCCTTTAATAATTCTAGAGCTTAATTTTATCTTGAAAAGATTTTTATAATTAAGCTGCTGAATAGATATACAGATAGCGGAAGTTGAGCATATTGAGAATATTTTTAACCCTTTTACCGATGTAGTATTTGGTCAAATAGAATTTTTCAGGAGTAAACCTATATATACTATCCATTTGTTTGGTTATTTTGGTTTTCAGTTTTAACCTATTCACACTAATATCTAACCTTTTGTCTAATTTAATCTTATATTTTTATTTAAGTTACTTTTTGTCTTCTAGTTTTCTAACAATGGTTAAAAAAATAATGTTTGTGCAGTCAAACTAAAAATTGGATATTTCATTAATTACAAAAGGCATACAATAGTTTTTCCTTTGGACAAAAATTTGTAACAAATTTGTGTTTTGTGACTTGAATAAGGCTTTTGATCCAGTATAACATGATGGTCAAATGTATTAAACCTCATACTAGCTTCCTAAGACATAAATCATTTAAAATGGCATTTCAAGCTGGCCAAAAACTGTCGTTATTTTTCTGTTTTCCTTGACATACTAATATATTTTTTGTCCTTTGTTTGTCTTTCGTTTAATTTGTTTATTTTGTGCTTTGTAATGTTTTGTTGCTACATTCTTTTTAAATAACTTAGAAAATAAGTGTGATGTATATTTTCATGTAGTATAATAGATCATGACAAAAAACTTATTGACACAATTATATCGCGACAGTTGAGATAGTTCTTCTGCTTTTTCAACATCCATCCGTTCTCGCTTTTCAGTGATGAAAGTCGGAGGGAATGACATAGAAAAAGCATTAAGTGGTTCCTTGCCGCATTAAGACAATCAATAGGTTTTTATTGCTACAGGCTTTGAATGTTACAGATAAATAACCTTTTAAAGATTAATACTCATATGACATAGAGTACCTTGAATAAAGATGGATACAGTACTTCTGAAACTTGTGGAATTTGTGAAAATCTATTTATGTCTAATTACAAACATTAGAAAATGAATATCAAAATTAGTATATCCATATTATTCATGCTTCTTAATTAGTGCTGTCTTCATGAGGTCTAAATTAACAGTAAAGGGGAAGGTAAAAATCATTATCATTTACTTTCATAGGGGCGTCAAGGACCAGTGGGTAGCAGTAGCTTTGAAGAAGATACACATGAGGAAAATAGAGGGTAAGTGCCTGTATCTTTTTCATTTATGCTTTTTTTTTTATTTATGTCAGGTTGGCAGTGCCTTGAAGTCACAGTTTGTTTTTTTTTTACAAGAAATTATTTGAAACTTAAACTTAGTAAATCCAAAATCGATTTAGAGCTTTGGATTTGTCTTTTTACACTAGTATAAAAATTATCAGTATTATTTGATTTTAAAAAACATATGTGTGAAAACAGTATTCTGTTTGAGATCTTTCCATATT
Source organism: Nipponacmea schrenckii (assembly GCA_030562195.1). Classification (NCBI taxonomy): domain Eukaryota; kingdom Metazoa; phylum Mollusca; class Gastropoda; family Lottiidae; genus Nipponacmea; species Nipponacmea schrenckii. The sequence goes on along the minus strand of CM060203.1, from coordinate 7,158,182 downwards.
GTTAGTGAGCTTTGTGAATTGATGTTGTTTGCTTTTAATCAGTGTTGTAAAGAATGAAGCTGTGTACCACCAACTGGAAGAGAAGGGTCCAGAACAAGTTGCTTCTGTTGACAACCCTAATGATGATGTGATTATTCTTATCAATGATGGTGGTCCATTGGGTATACATGTGATCCCTGATTTTGATGAGAATGGAAGGTAATTGCTACTGGCATTATTTGTGGGGAAAGGTTGCTTTATTGCCATTTGATTAACAACGAATTCCATGGCTACAGTCTGTGCATTGGGGATTGCTTGAAAGTATGAATTTGTAATGATGATTCAAAAGTAACTCTAGGCTATACATGTATATGCTACATGCTGTGTCAGTCAAAAATACGGTACAGTTGATAACACATGAGGCTAACTCTACTTCAACTGGCACCATTTCTATAATTGCAAGCTGCATGGGTGCATTGGTGTAATGAACAATGGTTGGTATGGTACAAGGCAGTGTGCGAAGGTTCATGACAGGTGAAAAGTTTTTAAAAAAAAATGCTGTGCTTCTGGCAAATATTTACTTCACACAACAAACTTGTTTAAAAAATTCCTTTTTATTAATTTTACATAAGTGTATTCATCTGGACATGTTATTATTTGACTTTTAAGGGACATGGGTCTGATGATTCAAGGAATAGAAAAAGGGGGAAGAGTTTTTAAAGATGGACGTTTAAAAGAAGAAGATAAAATTGTGGAAATCAATGGTCAAAGTCTTGTTCATGAAACATTTAAACGGTAAATGCTGATGATTGATTGAATCATGAATGGGTGGTCTTCCATAGTCTAAAGTTTTCTTTGACATCTTTCAGAGAATCCACTTTAAACTGATAATGCTTATGTAGTATTAGGGTTTGTCAACTAGGCCTCTTTCACACTGAATCCTTATTGGTAATTTCCTGAAGTTTATAATCAGAGAATCCTTTTATTTTCAGCGCTCAAGGAATATTCCGAGAAGCCATGAAGACAAAAGAATTACGGTTGCGTGTGAAAAAAGCACCACCACCGCTGCCTTCCAAACCTCCACCAGTGCTTCCTAAACCTAAAAATCATTCCCCATTAAAACCGTCACCATTGACCTTGACCTCAAACAGTCAAGATCAATCGTTCTCTAGTGAAGCTAAACTAGACGCCAATGCAAACAATGCTACCATCAAGCCAAATTCTTTGCCATTAGATAAAGTGCCCATAATAACTTCAGAAAACCCACCGTCCCCATCAAAAAAGACCCCACCAGCAGTGCCTGTTCGCCACCCATCTACATCCTTATCACATGAAAATAAGGAAGCTAAAGATCAACATACCTTCATTGCACCAACCAATACTAGGAAAATTGGAAAACGCATTAATATTCAGCTTAAAAAAGGTAAGCTTAAATGTAATTCAAAAGTTTCTAGTCTTTGTATATGATACACATAGCTCCTATTTACATCATTCTGATTTTCTAGCCTTTTTATGTATATCAGAGAATTTTATTTTTGCCCATCACAAATAGATGATATTTCCTTCTCTGTGTTTCTGATAATAATTCAGAATCTAAAGGTCCAAATTAACTTTTCTTACCTTTTGTTTAGGAGAGCTTGGATTAGGATTTAGTGTAACCTCTAGAGACAACATGACTGGTGGAGAAATACCAATTTATATTAAAAATATTCTGCCACAGGGAGCTGCTATTGCTGATGGTCGTCTTAAGCCAGGCGACAGGTTGCTTGAGGTGAGGCATTCTTAGGTATTTTTTAAGTGTTACCCTTCCTTAACTTCATGTCAGTTACCAAGATAAACATTTTTAATGCAGCGTGAGTTTCAAACAGGTCAATTTATGTTTTGTTTTGTAGTACTTTGAATATTACAGAAATAATCAAAACCTCTCTTGCATCTAATTTCCTATTAAAAATGCCTGATTTAAATATTAAGAAAATTATTTGTAGGTAAACAGTGAAGGTATGACTGGAAAATCTCAATCAGAAGCTGTAGCTTTTCTTCGTAAAATACCTAAAAATAGCATCGTAGAGTTAGTTGTTTCGAGACAGGAACTGGAGACAACCAATGAAAATAAAGAAAATATTGAGAACATTTCAGCAACAGTAGAAGTGGTGTGTTGGATTTTTATCTCTTTTATGTACTTTAAATAGTCATCATTAGCATGTGGAAAAGCATTACATGTTACCAACTGAATCATACTTAACTATGAGTCTCTGACTTACTAACTCATGTCTGAATTTGAGACTCTGTTACTGACTTACTGACTCTTGTCTATGGGCCTCTGATTTACTGACTCATGTTTAATTTTGAGTCTTTAACTTAATAAGATTCTTTACTATAGCCTATTACTCCATCCAAATGAAAATGATTTACTTTTTTCCAGTCTCCTGATGAAAAAGTCAAACCATTAGCTCCAATAGAATTAAAGGTTTCCAAAACTGATTCAGAAGATGAGAGCACAATTACAAATTTAGTGAACTCAGAAGTCATACTTCTAGACATTCCTTTAAATAATTCCGAGGCCACAGGTCTGGGCGTCAGTGTCAAAGGAAAGTCCATTTCGACTCCCCAGGGCACGAAAGATTTGGGAATATTTATTAAATCAGTGATGCCTGGGGGAGCTGCTTTTAAGGTAAGATAGTAGATACTTTTAGGGTTATTCTTCTTCTGCTGACTTTCTTGGCTTAAATCAACGATATTTTTTTGTTGCCGCACAAAAAGAACTTGACTTCTTTAAATTGATAACTGATATTTAACTTAATTAAAGTATAAAAAAAACAAAAAACAAGTGTTGGCAATATTAGATGAGCTTTTGTCAAAATGTTATTGACTAACAATAGCATCTTGTAATATCAATTTCTTTTTGTTTTACAGGATGGCCGTTTGATCATAAACGATCAACTGTTAGAAATAAATGGTGAAAAATTAGTGGGATTGACCAATATTAAAGCTATGGAAAAATTACGCAATGCCATGCAAAGCGAGGGACCCATAGCTGGACATACATTCCTGTCAGTGGCCAGAAAAATTGGCGCTCCATCACCCTTTTCGCAAGGGGATCAAATTGTTGTGACAGACTCCACAGAACTTGTGATGCAAGGTGTAAACAGTGCTTTAAAAAATAAGGGAAATAACTCTCAAATTCCAGTGACTTTAGATAACAATAAACCCCTCAATCCAATTCTGGATAGACTTATGGGTAATACAAACAGTCCAATGCCAGGTGGTTTACGAAATGAATCGTACACTCGAGCCACTCAGGATAGCTTTTTGAATGACAGCAAAGACTCAATTGAAGGGGGACCACCCCAAAATTCTGTGTCTAGTAAAGTCAAACTGTTTCAAGCTCCAACTGTCCATCCCAGACATAAAGATGAAGTCATCATTGAAAATGATGCCTATTCGTTGCCCAAAGTAAGTTTATAACCACGAAGTTTTTACCTGGTGATCTCTTGTGTATTTTATATTGAAATTTAGGACTACTTTAAAGTTCTTCAAATGTATCTTATTAATAGGTTGCTGATTCAAAAGTTAGTTTCAAACGCTTCAAATTTTACATGGCACTTTTTCAGGAATGTCAAGATTTTTTATTCTTTGTCTGCGTTGGCCCTGATTAAACAACAGATTTGAATCAAACAGACAATGTTTTTACTGAATGTCAAAGTTACATGAAGACCTAAGATGGGAATTCAGTCAAAGCAACAAAAGTTTATTTCATTCCATCTAATTGACCTTGCACAAAATTGATAATATATGCTGATTAAAATTTTTTGTTTCAGAAAAGTAATTTTCGACCTCGTCCTCATTCAACAATTGGTGTTCCAATCAAATCTGATGATACTACCTCCAGTACTGAAGATTTACATTCACAATCAATTCCCAAACATCGTCAATCCAACTCATTAGATACAACTCACCAAGAGTCAGATCTGTATGTCATTTTATTTATTTTATTTATTTGATCTCTGTCAGCAATAGAGGTTGAATATACCAGTACATTTAAAAGACTACAATTTATTTTTGGATTAAACAATAAACTAAGGTCTTGTATGCAACAAGCACTTTTTGGTTTGTATGAAAAACCTTCAGAAAACAGAAAATTGGGTTTAAGGTTACAGCATGAAATTATTTATAAATTCCGTCTCAGACAGTTCTCATCTTTTGCAGGAGTCCTGAGGGTGATCCAGGTGGTTTCAGCCGCGAGGGTTTCGGCCGTCAGAGTATGTCTGAGAAACGTAAAGGTCACATTGATCCCAGAACAACAGAACAATTCTGGCGTGTAAGATCTGGTCGGGAACAAAGGACTGGTAAGTTGAGTCTATAACTATTAGATCGGTATAACATTTGAAGCGCTATAATCAAAACGAAAGTAAAAGGATATCAAATAGTATATAGTGTTGTGGACAAAGATGGACACAAATATATTAGGATCATTTGTGGTCAATATAGAAATAGATCACTCAATACCAACAATCCAATTTCTTGAAATTTAAAGAATTATTTCTTTTTTAGTCCTAATGTAAAAGTTTTTTGACTTCCAGTACACTAGCTAGATTAACAATTTATCTAAATATGGAAATAGTCTTTTGTGAAACTCTACATCATGAAACTTAGAGTCGAATAATTAATAGTTAACTTTTTTAATTAGACAATAAAATGAGTTATCTCTGAAATTAATTAGAAAGTTAATTAGTAAGCTGAGAATAAAGATAATTGAAATGATAAAACCAGCAATTAATAGATAAGAAAGAAGTACTCTAGGGTGGTACACAGTCGTCAAATGACCTTTGAAATATTTTCCGTATTTTGACACACAACTCTTGACTACATAGTTTAGACATTTTTACTTGGTTATTGCTTTTGAAGGTATGAAATTTTTTTTATATTTGTGAGACAAATTATGATTAAATGACCTCTGATGCACAAATATGAAATTGTGAAATTTGTTACTTTTGAGGGAATTCTGTGGGGGAAAATTTGCTAATACTAATTTTATGATTTTAAATTATTTGGTGTAATAATTATTTTGACTGTGGGGGGACATCCTTTTTGCAATTTGATGATCTAACTGAATGTATTATGGTTTCAGTAAAAATCAGAAGAATATTCTCCTTCAACACAATAGGTAGAGATAAAATTAGAAATGCATCTTGAATTCCCTTCTCCCTTCTTACCAATTCATTTTGAAAATAAATTCCATTTTGGTACCCTCCAACATCAATGTCTAATAGCATGAACATTTCATGATACCTTAAATGGATTCAAAAGAGATTTTCTAGACTATGAATTCTACAAATATACCAGACATTTAAAATCATGTTTGCATGTAGATAATGATTGAGATTTTATGTTGAATAACAAAAATGTTTTATCAAAACTAGAATTTAGCAATCCTATTTCATAGTTAACACAATAATCCTTTAAATTTAAATGATCCAGAACTTGGCCTGGATAGAAAGTTGAGTCATCCAAGGGTAACACACAAAATGTAATAATTGAATAATAATTGATGACCAGTCTATGTAGTTAAAAGCCTTTGAAAAGAATTTAAGTAGATTTTTAGCTTATTTTGAAATAATACCATTATCATTGACTTTGAAAATAGCAGCTATTTGTTACTATGATTAGCTAGCTGTACTATAATTAGCTATATGTTACTTTGAAAGCATCTATTTGTTAGACTATTACTGTAATTAGCTGTCTGTTACTCTAAATAGCAGCTATTTGTTACTGTAATTAGCTGTTTGATACTCTAAATAGCAGCTATTTGTTACTATAATGAGCTGTCTGTTACTTTGAATAACAGCTATTTGTTACTATAATTAGCTGTCTGTACTATAATTAGCTATATGTTACTTTGAAAGCATCTATTTGTTAGACTATTATTGTAATTGCTGTCTGTTACTCTAATTGGCAGCTATTTGTTACTGTAATTAGCTACTGACACTCTAAATAGCGGCTATTTGTGACTGTCATTTGCTGTCTGATATTCTAAATAGCAGCTATTTGTTACTGTAATTGGCTACCGACACTCTAAATAGCAGCTATTTGTTACTGTTATAAGCTATTTGATACTCTAAATAGCAGCTATTTGTTACTGTAATTAGCTGTTTGATATTCTAAATAGTGGCTATTTGTGACTGTAATCAGCTACTGACACTCTAAATAGCAGCTATTTGTTACTGTAATAAGCTGTTTGATACTCTTAATAGCGGCTATTTGTTACTGTAATTAGCTATTTGATACTCTAAATAGCAGCTATTTGTTACTGTAATTAGCTGCTTGATACTCTAAATAGCAGCTATTTGTGACTGTATTCAGCTACTGACACTCTAAATAGCAGCTATTTGTTACTATAATTAGGTATGTGTTACTATATTTAGCTAGCCTAGACAGAAAGCCAGTGATTAGACGGAGTGAGTCAGCTGATTCTATAGTAGAACTCTATGAAGATTATGATCGTAATGATTTTTACCGATGGAGTGATGACAGTAGTATGTTTGCTAACTAATCAACATCGTGTGGCAGTTGTGGCATTTAGGATTTTCTTTTGCAAAACTGATCTATCAAGGCTGTTCCAATGTTTTTCCTGCAATTTCTCTCCAATAATTTATTTGGGGGAGGCATGTAAAATGATGCAAAAAAATGTGAGGTTTTTATGCTCTAAAATAACAAATATTTTATAACCCAGTCTCAATTTTTTTTACACTGTCTTTTCATACATTTCTCTTGTTAAAAAAAACAAATACATATAATATAATGACAATTGGAACAGTCTTTTGCTCACAATTTAAATTTCTGTGTTTTGATTTTGATTATTTGCTTCCATCTATTCCCAATAGATTTTTAGATGGTGATTTATGTTATGTTATTAACAAAATTTTGTGTATCTTTCTGAAATATGTCATTTGTGTTTGAACTTTATTACATGTGTGTTTCCTCCCTGCACATAGTGTGTTTTATTACATTTGTGTTGTGGATTTCATGTCATACTTGTGAAGGGATATTTTACATTTGTGTTGGGTTCGTTTACTTTATCCCTTTTTGTGCTTTTTTTGTTTTGTTTATCAAGTCTTTCTTTTTTCTGGCTCTTGCAGACAAAGATTGTTACAAAGCTATTTTACATGTTAAATTAGTTGTTAATGAAATTTTTAAAATAACTATTATGTTCATATTTTTAAAATTTTTAATATTTTCATGTTTTTTTTTGTTTTTTTTTTTTTATATTTCTATGATATATTCATGTTTTTTTTTTTAAATTTTTTTAGGGCATGTAAGATCAGCTAGCAACACATCCAGTACTCCAGGTAACCAACACTCCTCCAATCTTAAACGTTCCTCGTCACTAGAAGATCTAACCGTTTCAGATTCCAAAATGGAGGACAAAGACAGCCCAAAAACTGGTCGCCCCATTCATCGACCTCGTGCATGTAATGAAAGTTTTCGAGCTGCTGTTGACAGATCCTATGAAAGTCAGTCTTCGCAACTGACTCCGTCCATGGATACACGTAAGATTTGGCAAATATCCAAATATATAAACCAACTATTACCATATATACTCACTGCAAAAATTCCATTGGCTCTCGCAGTTATTACCCAGCATTCATTACCGTCTGTTCACACACTTCCCGTAATGTATCGAGTTGTTGATATGCCCGTTAATATTTGCTAGATACTTCAGACGGATTCAGAAAATCCACAATCCAAGTTTACATCTATCAATTGAAATAAATTTCTAGAGTTTGTTTCCTTTTTTGCATTGGTTACTTCACTCATTTGTGTTCTAAAAAGTTTTGAGGAAGCAATATGCACAATAATATACACAAATTTCACAAAACCACAACAGTAATTTCTGAATCCAGCAACTGACCTTTAATACAAATATGAAACCCACAGCGTAGTAGATTAATTGTATGTGCACTACTAACTGCATGTGATGCTTTATATGTTATAGTTTGTTTGTATTTTTTTTTCTGATTTATTTAGTTTTTTTACATTTGTGAATTGTAATTATGCACCTTGTGCTTTGGGAATGAATCTGTTAGATAATAGACAGATTCTTGTTCATTGTTTGCCTAACTTTACACCAATCTATTTAAAATTCAGATTTGAATGTTAGATATATATTTCTCTGCAGGTAATTTACCATGAATGGACTTAACTGTAGGAAATAACGAAATCCAGATTTGTATTTGAATCTAATTGACTATGCACTTTGAGATTTCCCTTATGTCCTAACATGGCATTGGCCTGATTTCAATTTAATTTAGGAGCACTAATGATGTAACAATATACAAAGCAAGGGGTTTATCTTAACACTGTCAATGTTAGGTTCTGATATAAAACAATCATCAGGCCAGCTGGTTTGTAAAGGAAGTTCAGTTTCCAATATTTTCAATAAGATATAAGCAAATTTGCTGAGCATGCAAAACAGCATTACTCACACTCATTACTTGTTTGCTTGTCAGTTGCATCTATTTTCATGCCTGAAGTGTTTTTTTTTCTTAATCTTTTGATGTCATTGCCATTTGTGCTGATATAATCAAACAAAAATATTTCTACACATTCAGGTCTGCTTTAAAACATTAAACCGGAGAAGTCAACTGTATTTTCCAGTAAAATAATTAGAACTTAAACAATCCTTTACTATTAAAACTACCTGTACATAAAACTAATGTGGACTGCTAATGTTTATGTTTTTAATCAGACATGAATGGTTGAAATATCTTTGCGCATATTCATACTGCCATGTATGGACTAGAATTAGTAGTATTGTTAACAGTTGATACAAATGGTTTAGATAGCCAGAACAGTCAATTAAGTTTCATATTCATTTACTATGGATGTCTGACTGAGACATACGTTATGGAAAATTTTGTAGACAGATTCCCATGTCAACAATTTCACTTTACATGACTTCTATTTGACCTCTATATATCCATCTTGCAGTAGAAGAAGAAAGTACAGAGAGTGAAGCATTTAGTCATGGTACATCAGGTAATTCAGCTCGTTCCTCAATGAGCAGTGAAAGCACAGTGGATGACCAGGGCAGAAGCAAGAAAAAACCTGCCAAGGAAAAGAAATCTGGTGGTATTTTGAAAGGATTTTTAAGGTAGGGAATATTTGAGATATTCATCAGTACACTGTTGTTCCATCTAAGTCTAATAGTATTTAGCTTCCCACATATCCCTAGGGAGCATGGTGTTCTTTTTTTGGCTTTTAAATTACTAACTCATCTATACATACAGGTTTGGTAGAAAGTCAAATGAAGAAGCAAGACTAAGGTCAAGGTCTTGTGAACGACCTTCAACAGAGGACAGTGAAAGTCATCAGCTACAAAGAGAACAAGCTTGGCAAATGGCTCAAAATGAAAAACTAAGGTAAGCTCAGTAATGATAAACAGGAGGAGAAGTTGTTAGTGATTGACAGATGAAAAGAGTACTAAACTCATTAAAATATTAGAAGATATGAACCATAATAACTTTAGGTTATCCTAGAGAAACATTGTCAAAAAGTAAATTGTCAAATACAACTTTTTTTTATTTGTGTTTTTGCTTAGGTTACAACAAGAACAAAGACGTTTACAACAGCAACAAGCAATAGAGACTCATCGAGCTCAACAACAACATCAGCCGACAAGGGATGACATATACTCCCAAAACCAATCAGATCCTAAACGCTCTGAAAATTACATCAACAAATTCGACCAAAGTGCTAATCAAAAACTATATGGCAATAAAAGTGAAATATATGGAGGGAAACAAGGGGTGTATTTACAAAGCAGTCATCCCGAAATGTACGGTTCCAAAAATATCCCCGCGCTATCCTCTCAGACACAAGTTCATTTTAATTCCTTGCCACGTCAGTGCACAAAAACGGAGAAAATACAGCAGTTACGTGCCGAACATCAACGTAAGCATCAAGATCGTGAAGGTCATTATCCACTAGATGCAGCAGAAGAATATTATGAAAGGCGGATCATTGAAGAAGAAAGAAGGGTAAACTAATTTCAATTTTTTATTTTTCTGAATTTTAAATACGTAAGATTGCATAGAATGAAACCATTTTTTTCAATTTAATTTGATCTAAAGTGTGTCATTGGTCAGGAAAAAAAGACTAAGTATTCCTGTAGACCAGTTTCACAAAAAACACTAAACCTTAGTGACTACTGCATTGAAGACTATACCTATTTATATGTTGATAAATATATTATTGTCTTTTCAGAGGTACAATAGATCTGGAAGTGACAGTCAAACAATGTATACACGACCTTCTAGTAGGGCTCAGTCTGGGGAAAGGTAGGTTTTTTCAGTAATATGATGGGATTCCAATTTAATGGAGTGTTTTGTCCAAATAAATACAGGCACGCAGTGTGCAATGAGGGGAAACTTGCCAGGACAGCAGCATTAGCCTTCACTATTCGAATTCCAAGTGTTGCAATGATTATTTATTCTTAAAGCATGTTATACTTGTTTTTATAAAAATGTTCAGGCCTAGTATTGAATTATTAACTTTCAGGCCAAGTAATAGACAAAGTCCCAATTTTATGTCTGGGGCCACAGAATACAGTCCACACCCCAGCCTTAGTGATGATTCTGAATACACAAGGACCTCTGGTGTTTCTAATAAACAGCCATTATATAATCATAATTCACAATATGCTCCACCAAGACCAACTTCACGAGGCTACCAAGAACAATCTCGTGGTTTCCCTGCAGACTTTCGCCAGGATCAACTGAGACCATTACGAAACTATTCTTCTGAGCAGCCGTTACAATCACGAAATTATCCATCAGATCAGTGGTATCGACAGCAGGACTCAGACAACAATACACGTCACATGCAATATCGTTCAGAGTCGGCTCAAAATGTGAAACAATACTATAATGATCAACCATCAAGTTATCATCGCGATCGGGGTGGTTATCAAGTGTACAATGGACGACGTGTTGTCCAATCTATGGCTGACCCTGGTTCAGCTAAAGTGTGACTATACTATTTGTGAATTATTTTTTTATTTTTTTTTATTTTCATTTTTCATTACTGAATGAAAACAGATTTAGGTTCTCTTACTGTCACAACCCACTGGTTATCAAACAAATTGTGTAATGTGATTAATAGAGCTTAAGTTTGATTAATATGAATATAGAATATGATAATTTCAGCATAAAACTTTTCTCAGTGTCATAATAGAATTGAATAATAAATTGAAAAAAAAGGAAAAGGTTTATGTTATTTGCTCAAGTAGTTTGCCAAAGATATTTATATACAACCCAGGACAGTCTAAAATGATATTATACCTTGAAAAATTAATTAAAAGATAGTGGCTCATCCAAGTTATTTTCAAATCTTGAATAGTTATTTAAAATTTAAGGGAGCATTAAGTATTAATACACAAAATTCTGATTTGAATAATTTCAATGACTATTTATTCTACCACAAAATAAAGTGGACTGATCTTGTTTGAATTGCCCGAGATATGCATATATATATCTTTGTTCTACTCCTTTATATTTGATTCCAATTTGCAATGGTTGTGTTGTTTACTGAATTTACATTATTTAAGCTTTAGGGGAGTCCATATAGATTAGTTAAAGGGACAAGTTGGCCATCTGTTTGACCAATAGTACCTTAATCCTATGTAGAAGTTTCAAAAAGTAAAAATGATGATTCATCTTATTTTGAGACTTATAAAGAAATTGAAGTTTTTATTTAAAGATTTTTTAAATTTTTAAATTATGCAATTTTTGTGCAGTTGAAGAACTTCTGAAAATGACTTAAATATATTCAAGACTCAAATCAATCTCTGAAAATATGGAAGTATGGCTTTTAAATGTATACAAATTTGCTCAAATTGAACTAATCTATATTATTATTTGATTTTGTTTGGTTAGGTACAATTTTGCTCAAATTGAAACCAACTGGTATCATATAAGTTTTGTTTTGTTTTGAGAACCTCATATTACATCATGTTCCTAAAGCAACAGTTGGTTCATGTATATATCATATATCCAGCCATTGCTTTAGGAACATGATATTATATATGATTATGGCCTGTGTTGTCCAAACATTTTCTGATTTAAACTCATCCATTAAGTCATGACCATTCCAAAAGATAAATATATCTTTACGGGCCCTTTATTCATTTATGTATAATTAACCTTCAATGTTGAATTTAGTCAAGCAAAGATACTTGTGCACATCTGGTAGGATCAAAAAACAGTTCATTTCATATTTGGAAAATAAACAGTTAATGAAACTTTTTCAGACATGCTATCAAAATATTGTCTTCAATTCTACTTTACAATTCTAGATGAAGTTGACTGATCAAATTGATGCTTGATTCAACACAGATATACACAAATATCAGGATATGTAAATTGTTTACAGTATATTTATAATATGATAGATTGTATATACCAACAAACCAAGTTGTACATTTTTGTATATTGTTTTGAATACAATATATAAACTCAGCAACTTGATTGTTTAAATATAGATACTTGTAGTTTTTTGGGCTCAGACGGACCTTACAACCTGAATGATCAGTTGACCTAACCCTTTTAACGGGTAAGAGTAAAGATATTTGTGCTCATCTAGGTCGATATATATGAGGTAAAAACAAAATAAACTTGCCAATTCATGTTTTGAATGTCCCTGGACTTTACAGTAGAGCCGCGTTTATCTGGCTGCCGATAATCCGAATCCGCTATAGATTTTTTTTGAGAACGAAATATTTAGTATGTGGTCCCGCACGACTGTCATTTATCTATAAGTATATTATATTTTTAATTTTGTTGTTTATAATTGTATATATTGTTTTCACCAATGTACATACAAATCATATTAATATTGAATATTATCTAGGTTTACTGGTTCTGTATCTTGCAGGTTCCATGGGTCCTGCTAAAACACCAGCTGCCACTCTGTGACTGGGCTTGAAATCCCTTACATTTCTAATAATTATGTATCGGCCACAAGACCGGGCATGTCTATTCCTTCTGGTATTGGAATATTAAAAGGGAATATACACCATTCCTTGAGATATTACATTACAATGTTTATTAATTTACATACGTTCATGATACATATTAACCTATTTACAGGACTCTAACTGAATGAATGAATGAATGAATGAATGCTTAAATTAGAAAGGTACATAGGAATGAAAAGTACTATTCCTTCATTAAAACTACTTCACGATGTCTGGGAGTTCTTTGAGATAGAATCGCCATTTTTGCCATTGTGTCCCCCGACATTCCGCCATGATAAAATCTCTGTTCTCTTTCTTCAAACTGGGCTGCAGACACAGCCCCGTAGCAGGGTTCATTAACGTTCGATCCTGAAATTAAACCACAGTTACTTGAATATATCTAGACTGAAAAAGGCTTTGTCTCAATCCATTCTTTGGTTATTCATAATATGAAAATCAATGAAGCTTTCAGTAACATTGGTTTTAAGATGTACAGCGCCATGGGTGCTTACTGTCCACCTTTTAAATCCATTCTTTGGCTAGCCTTATCATTAGTTACATAAAATAACAGGAACTGACTATGGATTGTAGAGTGAATGCTAAAGGAATCTATGTCCAACAGGTAGCCAGACTAGATGCAAAATGTGAAATATATTTTCCACTTAAAAATACAAACTTGAGCAAATTGAATTTAAACTGTCAAAACATTCAAATTGAAAGAGCATCACAACATCAAACAAACAAGCCCGTAGCTTCCAAGGCACTGGAATCGACAAGTGTCTGGCTTACCTCTTGGTACACCCATTCCGGAATGCCCGTACATCTAACAGCTACCCTCGGTTTATCGCCATTGACACATAAAAACGTCTTTGGTGACTGACGTATTTGACCTTTATCCGTCAATTGCCAAAACTGTGAAAATGATAAAGATTAGAATACATTTAGTAAAGTTCACTCTGTAAGGCGTCCATGCGTACATATACTATTTACCAAAATGATGCACACAAACTTGTCAGCCCCAAAGGTGATCGAAATTCCTTTTCCGAATATGTGTGATTACAAGTTGACGCCAATTTTGCCATTGGGAAGTTATGTCGCCTAGATCAAATTGAGCCCTTGTTAAAAAAAAACAATTTTGACAAAAAAATCCCTTTTAAGGCAATAAAAAATATCCAAACCTGGTTATATCCCTTATGATGACAAGCGCCAAATCTCAATAATTTTTGATCTCCGTAAGAATCCACACATTTGGCGTGGCCGTCATTTACTAACTGGAAACATAAATGGACATATTGTAGTAAACGTGTACTATATTATGTTGCAGGCTTAATCATGCAATGAAATGGATGAGTGTTTGAAGTATATGAGTGTAAGACTACCAGAAGAAATTTTTTTACAATTCTAGTTTCTAACTCATCAGACTTCCAGTTAGGATCCGTTTCCCCATCCTTCTTTTTTTATCCAAAAATAGAAAAGATGATAATGCAAAGCTTTTATTTACCTCTCCTGACCTAATTGCGTCATTCTGTAGAGCGAGCTCGGGATAGACATTTTGAACATACCAACTAAATGACTTGCAGTTAAGACTCTTTCTCAGTTTCTTTCTTTCAGATACATCACCAAAATCTAACTACAATTAGGAAAGTGATAATGGAGCTGAGCACATGTCTTGGCACCAGCCAGACGGTGAGGACGATAGAAAAAGTACTGATATATGTGTATTTCAAGTAACACAATGAACTTTCTGTATAGGTGAGATTATTTCATTGAATTTTGTTATGAGTAGTGGAAAAATTCCAGCAAAAAAGAGCCGTTCGTTCTGAAAGCTGTATGTGAATACATAGGGCTTAAGTTCCCAAAGCGTAAAATACTAGGTCTACTTACTAAATCATTGTTAATTCTTTCATAATACTTGTATTTGTATTCGTCCATCCAAACCTCGGCTACCCGGATAGAATTCCTCCTGGCCACGTCGCCACCCCCGGGCCATGTTATAGGGTTTTTCTTTCGGAACACATGACCTACATTTGAACATGGGATAACCTCTACACTACCATTACACATCCATGCCTTGAAAAATTATAAAACCATCATAATATGAGAATACATGTCTTTCATGGCCACTGTCAAATACAAATTTCAGGGGAACCAGAGCAAAAATGTAGTTATGGTAGGGTTTTCAAAAGCTTCAAAGCGTCGCAAGCGTGTGATTTTGATTTTAAAATTCAAACAAGCACAGTAAGTTATCAGTCTTAGTAATTCTTACCTTGAAGGATAGTTCCATATTTTCCCCACCCCAGTAATCGAGGCCGGGGTCATAGGTGCCGATCAATTTGAAGTACTCCCTGTCTATTGTGAATAATCCGCCGGGCATCGTTGGTGATCTGGAAAAAATTACCAGATTCGATGGATTATTTCAATCCCGTATTCAAACCTATCAATAACCAAAGCTTTATTTAAACAGGATTAAGAACGGAAAAATTAATATTCCGATATTTCACTCAATGTAAATTTTATTTACTTTAAAAACTGACTTGAAAATGTATTCATGGTAAAATTTATCAACACAACAAATCAACCCCAAACCACCAAAGTAACCTCAAGAACCATAACCAATAAATACGAGTATTTTGAGATCTGTAAAGGGTCGAGAGTCAGTTTTTATCTCAACTTTAGGAACAGCCTACCCTTTCCCTCAGTTAAAGATTAAGATGTGAAGATAATAATATATCCAAACTGACTTGAAACCCTTAAGAACTCGAAACCCAGTTTACCGAAACCAAACTAACTTAAACCATGCAGCTCTCTAAGTTTTAAATAGAAAAGAAAATAAAGGACAAGGGTCCAGTTCCAGTCGGGTACGGGTGGGGAAACTGGTAAGGGTACTTTTTTTCTCCGAATTTAATAGATCGGCCAAGAAACAGAAACAAGAGTGTCAATTTCAAACTCACGGTAGAAAGTCATCAACAACAAAAAAAGTAACGTGTCTTAAGTTGCCTTTCAAGACAATTAAGATGAATAAAGCTAACCCATTCCAAAGAGATTGTAATCGAACCTGATCGCGGCAATAGGATTATCAGGTTTGGGAACGCCTTTCCAAGTAAACGTCAAAGATCTAATGTCCAATGTACCAATTGTTAACTGGATATGGCCCTTGGTATAGAACGTATCGTCGTGAATAATATTAATCATAGGGAAAACCACATGTGTGGAGTCTTCATAGATTCTTTCCAAGAGAGGCTCGAGCCAACCTACAAAGACATTTCCATTAGTAACGTTTTCAATGGTATCTTTCAAATGTAGTTATAAGGGATCCGACCGACTTGTGGTAACTTTTTATAATTGTCGAGAATTGTTGTGTTTTCCTGAGCATTAGATTGATGGATAACGGCCAGTTTACCGGAAGTAGAAGCTAAAAGAAGCATAATATTATGTTGATTGGATCGTTTTATTATTGATATTTCGCAATTTACTTATGTTAAAAAGTTTAATACTACAGTATATGCAATTTTGTAGAAGTGACTTGACTTTTTAGATTATTGGCAATGATATAGTATAATACAATACCACTTTGCTATATGTTTTAACAACTTAGATCGTAAGTGTAAGTCTACGTTTTTTTAAGGTTTAATACGTCCTCTGTTTTTGTTTCAATATTGTCAGTGATGTTGACGAAACTAAGATTACACTTTTAGTACAAGGCAATTGAATAGATGGGAATGGCATGAGTGTACATAAGTATAAGGGGGTTGCTCGAGAAGCAGGAACAGGGACCTATATACCAGTGTATTTTAGCAGGTTTTTATATGAATTGGGGGATGAGTATAATAATAGTAATATAGTAGTATATGTAGTTCACCAAAACCAAGTATGTTTACAGTATTGCTATATTTCCTACTCATTACTGGGGCAAGGGATCTAACCTGACAGCATCTGTTGGTTCTAATTTACTTTTGATACTTTCTGGAATATGTCTCCAACAAAAATTTAAATTGGCCATATCAAGCACCCCATGAAATATGAGAGGGCCACTCTTAGTACCAAAGGTGGCATCGTCTATATTTGCAATAGAGGGGAACACCACGTGATTTGGCTCCTGGTAAATCCGGAATAAGATTGGTTCTAGCCATCCTGGAAGTTAAAAGAATCGGACTCAAATTTTCAAAAGTTGAAGGTAGCATTGTCATCCTTTGGTATTTTGTTCTTCAAGAACATCGGGACGATATTGTAAGGTACCCAAGTGCCAAAAAAAAAACAGAAATCAAAACTGGTTTTACATGTATTGATTTAAGTGCAACTTTTAATTCTCTTGAAGGTAGGTACGCTTTGGTGATAAATAAAATACTTCTGATGGGCACATTTATACATAGTAGGGCTTAAATAATTGGTTTGAAGAGAAGACACTCTTGTGAGGAGAATTAGGCGGGTAACAGGAATTATGTTGACATGGGATTTTGTTATCTGATTTCTAGTTTCAGAAATAAAACTTAAAAATCTTAAAGAGAAAGCAGGACAGTCTAGTAGATAAAAAGAGAAACCAAACGTTGGGACAACTTTCCAGAAAAGAGGTTTTATGTGTTTCGTTCGTTTCGAACATATCTGAGGTTTGTCGAACCTGATAGCGTCTGTTGGATTCCAATATTTTTTTACTCTTTGGTCTATCCCTCGCCAAAGGAAAATCAAGGAGCGCATGTCAAAGATCCCTAGATGACTGACAATGCTAGTTCGAGTAAAAAACGTGTTAGCATCTATGTCCTCAATAACCGGAAAAACAACATGGTGAGGGTCTTCTAAAACTCTAAATACCAAAGGTTCCAGCCATCCTATAACAAACAGAGGAGTTCCATTTATAGCAATATATATGTCGGAACGATTCGAGCTTCCGATTTTTGGGGAATCTGTTTATGTAATGCGTCAAAGGAAATTACTGCAACCAAAGAATTGATATTCAAGAGATTCGACCATAGTATCAAGCTATTACGACCTTCTTTTTATACCTTGACTATATCACGGTATTCAGTGATTTGAATATAGTGTACACTTGCGAATGAAGCCAATCAAAGCCATCGACAGAAAAACTAGAAACATTAAAGCTGAGTTATGGGCATATTTTGGTACGTTGCAAGGTATGAGACGAATATCATAACAGGTTGACATTGTAAAGATGTGGGATATAATGACTCATTATGACTTGTAACACCTTAATCTAAACCAGTATTTACCCTATATTCTTGCCTAAATTATTTATCAAAAGAAATTCCTGCAGTCCTAGTTGTATTGTGTGTACGTATACGTATAAATATCTTCTCGTATTAAAAGGATAACAGATATGACCCCGTACAAAGTAAGCCCAAAAAAGAGTGAAAATGGTTCTGTTGTGTGATAAAGGAGACATAAAGGTATTTAACCACCAATCCCATTCCGATCGTCATCAAGGGGGATAATAAGACATGCAATTTGAATGTGTCATAAGGCCAAGTCGTGGAATAATACTTGATTGGATCAACGTCCGATTTCCGGTGATAAGCACATTTTTCCATTTAAAAACCATGTCACTAAGGGAGAAAACTCCATATTTAAATCTCAGTGTCGTAGAAATTTTAAAATTTGTGTAATATACAAAAAATATGCTTGGAAAAACAACATGACGATTATCTTCAGCTATACGGGCTTACAGTGGTTGAAGCCATCCTACAAATAGAAACAAAGAAACAAAGAAGAAAGGAAAGGAAAAAAAGCGTCTAATATTGGCGTTTCCTCTTGCAAATTTCAGCTACTACTTTTGAAATACGGTATTGGTACGGTAGGTAAAATGCTTGGACGAAGTACCCTTACAATAGTAAATCAGGTTGATGACAGGCAATTGAAAGCTGGGTGATCGAATGAAGATCCGTTGTAATAGCTTCCTTGGTGGAATGTGTCCTGCAAAGATGTCCCTCGAGCAACAGTTGGGAAGTGGTTAACGTAAGAATGGGTTGAGAGTGGTTGAGAGAATATGGTTAAATGGAAAACCCACAGATGCAATGAGAAGGAAGCATAATTTTGGATTTCTAAAAGCTTGTGTAGCAAATTAAATTGAAGTGGAAACCTGATGGGATCGGCTTCGGATTGGCGACGTTGGCGTTCAAAATCAGGGATGCCTTTCCAAGTAAACGTCAGCGCCTTCAAAGAAATTCCTCCTATTTTTTCTCGTCGTTGCTTGCGGGCCTTAAGTGTGAATGTTTTGGCAGAAATGACTTGGATTACAGGATAAACTATATGTTTAGGATCTTCGTCAACTCTAGTTAGCATTGGCTCTAACCAACCTACGGTGTAAAATGTATGGAATGCGATCGTGAACACTTTCTTTACTTAGTGATAGGGGAAGGTGCGTGGAAACACAATATATAGCGCTTTCTCGCTTTAGAACACATAGCTTATAATGTTCATTTTGTATTTGGGAATGCCAATTCGACATCTCCCTTAAAGAATCCACAATCAATAACATGTGATGGATATTTAATGAGATTGTAAAGAGGTAAATGGTCATGTGTATTGAGGACGCTGATTTCAACCATTCAACCATTCCAACTTTCTTCAAGAAGTCCGTGATTGCAATGCCACACAAATTAATTGTTTTATGATGCCATTTATTCAAAGTGATATAGTCTGTGATTCCTGCAATTCCACAAAATATAATTGTTTTATGATGCCATTTATTCAAAGCAGATCGTCAAACGATCACTTTGGTGGAATAGCAGAGACCACAGATGTCTTCCTGAAAAATCGAATAGTGTAAATTGATCCTTTTAGGGTCAGTTTTATCTTTTTAACATTTCTGGTATGTTCAATGTATTTTCATTTGAATGTATGTAGTGTTACATAAGTACTTAATCACAAGTGTCAAGCCTGTTACATTTGTTTTCAATTAATAATTGAAACAACACACACGATTAAAGCTGCAATAGTGGCGTTAAGAACTACTGTTTCGTCTGGAGAAAGTAACATACAAATTATTTGGTACTTGACTCTACTACACAGTTTACAATGACTTGCAAACTTACTGTTGCGTCTAATAACAACTTTCAGACCAAGTGCTGCGTCTGAAGGCTATTGCTGCAACTTATATTGACGTGTATAGAGAAGACTATATACCGGAACATGTCAATTGCTACATGACCCAGCCTCCAGCTATATTCAATCTACAGCTGTACCTAGATCTACTAGCTGTATACAAATTTTCGTCCTACCTGGAAAGCATTCACAATGTGAGTCCAAGAAAGTAGCTGTCTTGCCTTTCGAAGCTTCGAACCCCACGAGTCTGGCCCTTGTCAGTCCAATCCGTGTTGGAGATCTGATTAGTTTGACTTTTTCCAGTTTACTGATGTATCTGTCCAAGGGTGCCTTCAGGTGACCTGAAATAGAAAATTGCTAATATGCTTACTTTTGATATTATCATACACGTGAAGGCCTATAGATGTGTATTGGAAAGTTATTTTGAATAGTAGGTATATTTACTTACGCATGTCAGATAAGTCATCCACTAGAATAACCTCCCTCAGTAAAGATGGTGGCGATCTATCGATTACGCTATGAACAGTTCTTAGAAGCGTGGACCAGGCCTCGTTATGGAATACTATAATCACACTTGTATCGGGAAGTTTTTCCAGTTGATATATTTTGTTTTTACATCTGAAAGAAATACTTTCCATTGACAAAAACAGTAATGTTGTTTGGAATCGCCTTAGAAGCAAGAGAATAAAACAAACACAACTTATTAGTAGTAAAGATATCTCCACCCTGGTATTCAAGTGTTTTTATGAGTGTCAAATGTGCGAATCTGATCAATTTAAATGTCTTAAACTAATTTTACAATAAGCAATCCCTAATAAATTTTCTGAATTTAAGCCTTTAAATGACCCCTTATTTTTCGTCAGTGATTGTTGGATAGCCTTTATGTAGCCTCCTACGACCCTGTGTAGATACAGACAGACAGTCTTTGAAATACCTCATAAAGTTATTGTGAAGGGGAGGGAGGGGGGAATCAGTTGTAATCTGAATATTCTTATCCTTACTCTGTTCAAGAGAGATTGTTTCAACTGCCACACTCAGCATTGTACGCGGTCATTGTTCAAAGAAGCCGTCATTGTACAGTTTTGAATCAACAACCAAATGAAATCCAATACTTACTCGGGTATTCTGGTGTCATTTAAAGACCTGTGGAGAGAGATCATGTCGCTGACGTACTGGTTGAAATGATTACTGGACCAACCAGCATCATATGTCTTCTTCTGATCTTCAGTCAGTTCATCCCTCTTGATGTTCACACCATCTCCTCCTTCACCTATATGAGGCAAAATAGTCAGAGCATTAGCATCTATCAATTAAAATTTCGGAAAAAATTGGTTTAAAGTTCTCTCGGCTATCTTTTGTGATAGCAGACAATGCATTTGTATCAAATCCTAGAAAAGATGGACCAAACGCCAAAGAGCAACATAGATAAGCGGTTCATGACAACTGACGAGGTATCGACAGCGCCTACAGGTCCATCTCGGATACAATCCACTATCGGTGTTATATTTCACTGTTGATTTTACTAATAAAATAAGAAACAACTCACCTGGTCCATTTTTAAAGATATCCTCTTGACCCTCTACTTTCATATCGCCAGGGTTAAAAACTACGACCTCTTCATTTGGTTCTTCTGCTTTCTCTTCTTCCTGCCCGCCATCTTTCATTTCTAGTAAGGCTTTTCCTGCTGCCTCTTCAGCCTCTTTGACTTGCTCGCGTATTTGAGCTTTTTTAGCCTCGATGTTCTCGCCTTGTGCTTTATCCCTAGCCTCAGCAACGCCAATATTTCCCACAATTTTATTTTGCTCTTCTGCTGCTTTATGAATCAATGGCGCAAGGTGGTTTTCCCTCTCTACGTCATTTTCGGCAAGATTGTCTTGGTCTTTGTGATTTCCTTGAACATTTTGATCATTCAAGTTAAAAATTCCTTCATTTTTGCCAACATTAAAATTATGTACAACGTTACTGTCCTGGTTTCCTGCCTCCTTATATTTTGAATGCGTGAAATGGTCTGTAGATCGATCTAAAATTAGGATAGTTACTGCAAGGTAGATAAACCATATAAAAGGAAGCACTAATATCAATTTAAAACACGATTTTGATCTCCGAAATCTCATTTCGGCAAATTTGGTTATGTTCTTCCTGTACACTGTTAATATAAAAAATATTTCCCACGAAAAGCAAAAGCTGCTAGCTTGTCATTTTAACTTTTTTTTTCACTATCTTTTTGCCATTATTTTCTGGTAATGTGGTATTTTGTTGGTAATTGAATGCGTTTTTAACTGCGAAGATTTGTCCTATTAAGACTTTTACCGGAATTTCTTTTTCTAATGAAACACGATTGCACAATATGAAAGTTAGTTCACATCGAATTTGATTTACTTTTATCCTTGGACATGCATTGCAAGTAACCTTAAGTTGCAAGATACTCTAATATAGTGCTATGTCTAAATGCTATTGTCTGTTGTCATTGAAATTCTGAAATTGGAAATGTCGATACACTTGTTAATAGGGACTGTATTTCTAATATTACGATATTTCTGCAAAAAAAATGTGAATTGTTTAGGGGGAACTAAAGATTGATAATGGATGATGATGATTTATATCATCCATACATTAGCTGTCAATTCACGAGGCATTGGTTATGGCAGTATGTATGAACGCATTAATCTCTTCTGGTTCTTCTACTTCCTACTGAATAATGATATATACTTAATCAGTATAGGTATACCGTATCAGATACCACCCCTTGTATATTCACACCTTATAGATATAAATCGGAGTTTCATTTTAAAGCAGACTGTATCCAGTTTTCACAGCGTGTCATATGCTACAACGGTTTGATTGAAAGAATGAAAGAATTGATTTATCTATATTCTTTGTATGTGTTTAAGAAAGTACAGCTGTCACATTTGTCCGTATAACAGTGAAATCTACTTCTAAAACTATGTAATTCCCGATACCCGTTCATTCTCGTCTTGAAATGCTATGCTAAAATTGGTCCCGTGCTACTCGTGACATACAGGTCCGTTGTCAAATGCATAAGTTCTGTCATTTTCTAGGTTTTGGGAGAGGAAAATATCACAATAATGGCCTAAAACAAGTCCATTTAGCAACTCACTCAACAACCGCTTTTTTTTAAGTGCTCAGACTGTCGATTGACTACCTCTTCATTTGATTTCAGTAAAAACATCATTTTAAAGTGTCACCTAATAGTGCCTTAAAAGAGAACAATCAAAAGTAGTTTTACACATTACGTTTCTACTCTTGCTTGAACATATAAAGACATGCAGTTTTCAATGTTAGTATGGAATTGCACCGACAGCAGCATTCCAATAGTCTTCAAGATCTTTCTAGATTTTTGGTCTGCAAGATTTCGTACGAAAATCGTATGCACTGCTGAGATTAAGTATAAAATAGCAATTATGCAACTTATACTTATCACTATGAAATGTCAGATAATGTTAGATATATGAATACGTTAGATACATGAATGAGTTAGATACATGAATGAGTTAGATACATGAATGAGTTAGATACACGAATGAACAAAATACATGAATGAGTTAGAAACATCAATGTGTTAGATACACCAATTAGTTAGATACACAATGAGTTAGATACACCAATGAGTTAAATAT
Source organism: Nipponacmea schrenckii (assembly GCA_030562195.1). Taxonomy (NCBI): domain Eukaryota; kingdom Metazoa; phylum Mollusca; class Gastropoda; family Lottiidae; genus Nipponacmea; species Nipponacmea schrenckii. The sequence goes on along the minus strand of CM060203.1, from coordinate 7,134,500 downwards.
ATCAATGAAAATCCAAAAGCGCACTGGGAGGTGAGAGTTTCCACAAAGCTGATGAATTTTTTTAACACCCTGAATCTTTTCTAAATAGAAATTCAACTTACCTTCTTTCTTAAGTTCCTCCCTCAATTTCATAGAATTTATTATATATATTGGGGTCAATACAATCCTCAGTGACGTGTAAAATCGAACTTAAAAATATCATATTCAAATCTGTCGCCATATTCATCGATTCCTTGGCTAGTTTACTTTCATTGCCGGTCCAGAATAGCAATATATCATTCATTCACACATTCTTTTATTCTAATCATTCATTCGGATTATAAACTATTAAAATTACTGGTACCGGTACCCACTTTCAAATTAAAACAAGATTCGTCTACAATAAAATACAAGAATGCCATTATCTGTATTTGGTTGATATGAATATAAATTCAAGTTTATAAAATGAAGCTTATTGGTTTATCTGAAAAGGATGCCCCCATCTTCATTTGCTCAGAAGGTGCAAAAAGGTGGGACGTAAAATTTCATTCATTTCATTTGAAAATGATGCAGAGTTGGCGTACTATATTTTCATATTCATATCAATTGCTACATTATAAAATTAACATTTAGCAATATAAACCTCTTGAGAGAAGTGTTGAGTTGACATACCCCATTGCAACAATCTTTCATCGTAATGTCAACTCTGTAAAGATGCCGAATCGACTAAGATAATATTGAAATCATCTGTGATTGTCCATAGAATCTCTGAAAGAGATACTGTGATTACAAACATTATTAAGATGAATGTGGACCCGGACAAACAATAACTTTTCTTTTTACTTTTACACAGCTCATTGTATTTGGTGAAACTGTTCTCTCAAATCGACGTATTGTATTGTTGAATGCAATATGCGTGATTTTATCACACGGGTGAACGGGAAACAACCCTCGTGAGACGATTTAACAGACTGTATATTATTCTAAATGATAGACACAGGATTGCAATTGAGATAATATATCCTCGAGAACAGATTGATTTGAAAGGTTTGTGGAAGTGCAAGTTTACTCTCATTGAGATTTTTTTGTTTAATTCTGAAAAATAGTCAGGTAACTAAAACTCAAACAACCCGTAAACCCAATCAGATAAAAGGCTTATTCTTTTTCTGAAAAGAAGTCGTGAAATTTAATCAGATTAATGCTATTTGAAACTATTGTTTCTAGCTAACCACCGACATTGCACCGGGATAGTTTCCTCGGTCATTGAAAATGAGTTTTCCCACCACAACCTACAATTTGTGTGCTTGTAAATTTGATATGCCACTAACCTTACTTAGTTTTTCGCCAAAGCTGTCAAATGGTCTAAGACTTTCTGCTCTCGCTCTGTAACATCTCGGTAATGAATTGCAACCATAACAATTTACAAATGTTTCAATGTACAAAGTACATGTTTGTTAGATGGACAAATTTCTTGCGTTCGAGTACATGAACGCAAAAGTGCAAAAAGTATACTGTACATTTATACACAAGTACATGTGTCGTTTTATACTTTAGCGCATGGTAATAATACAGCTATGATACAGTTGCTATTTTTATTGTGGTAAAGTCCAGACTATTTCTTACGGTGTAGATAGACAAATGAGACTCATACATATCCTTTCAGATAAACCTTCAAGATTCTTCACTGCTTTGACTACTTTAGAACTAGGTGATATCTAGTGATTCATCATCGTTGTATTTAAGAACAGATCCGGGCCCTGGAATTTATTGGATTGATAACATCAGCTATTCTTAAATATACAACAAGACGATTATAATATATTGTATATTCCATACCTACGGCTGTACACTGGATTGAAGCACTAGGCTAAGAGTGGTAACTGGTGTGCTAATACCTACTCGAATGTTTTTGGATTGTGGATTGTATCTGATTTACAATCCACGAATGCATGAAACACGCTCAAGGGATTGTGAAATTAACCTTTTTGAGTGCCAGAGGAAAAAATAGTGGATTTCACTTCAAGTTACATACATCGCGGTGTTTGTTTTGATCAAGTGTCTTTAGTTCCACAAGCCGGGATGAGTATATGTTTTGTATGGACCAAGGTGCACTAACAAACAGTCGATTGTCAGAAACTCACTACATCTATATGCATATGATAAGAGTAACATTCTGTTTTCTCTACAATCAATAGTTTTATGCACTAATCGCGATTTAGGATAAAAACTTAATGCAACTAACTTACTAAGGCATTATGTTTTATCCGTAATTTTAAGTGAGAATATTTGTGGATACTCCCAAGATACTTTAAAGCACTAAACCAAATGATAAAACAAAAAATGCATGCGATCCTTCTATTCGTACTTTACAACTTTCTATGGGACAGAAGTGGAATGTGTTCCTTGGAATTCCATAATTTCCAAAACATCTATTCTTTCAACGACCTGAATCTACCGGAAAATCTGACAATTGGTTCCTCAGACGTACGAAGTCGTTTAGACTGTTTCATAACGTGTCAAAAGACTGCAAATTGTGTGACAATATTTGTGAAATTGGGAACATCCGTGGAGTGTAAATTTAGTGAAAAGTCCACTGAAGCCTTAAGCGGTCAACTCACGAAAGGGGAGCATTTTAGATGCTTTTCGCATTTTTCTGGTAAGAATATAACAATATTTAAATGAATAAATAGGCCCTGCTCTGAAAGGAATGTCTAACTTTCAACACGCTGTAATGTGTGTCTAGTTGAAAATCATTATACCAAATAAACATTATGTTCTCATTTCTCAAATGAAAAAAAGGATTATGCAATGTTGTTTTGAAAACGTGATCTAACAGAAATCAATTTTCATGTCCATTTTGGGCATTTTTGATCAATTGAACAATGTAGTATTATCGTGATGATAGAATAGGTTTGTATCCTTTAATTTACATTTGATCCGATCAATTGATATTGCTGTGAGTTTAAACAATGGGTTATTTGGGTATTGTTGAGATATCCGTAGTTTTTTGTTACTTTTGTAATATAAAACATTTGTTAATGGGTTTACTTTAATCGATAATAAACGTAAAACTATAAATGCTTTTAATATGTTAATACGCCTACTTGGAAATGTTGATATTAAAAACTAATATATATAATGTGTATATTTATGACATTTTTGTCAAAATTTTTCATTTAACATGATTTTATCATATGCCCTGATTAATAACCTAATTTTGCATAATAATTATTAAAAATATTTCAGAATTTTAAACTCTATCGGAGTTGTGTATGTTTAACTCGAAAATCAATAAATTCAAAGTTTTTGAAGAAAATTTCTATTTTAAATAATAAAATATACTGTTATCATTTTCAAGAGCTGCAAATGAGTGTAGGCCTGTGTTACTTTGCTAAACGAACAATCCTTTCGAACTCAAAAAACGATCATTTCATAATAAAAACAAATATTCAAAGGTTGATGTTTAATGATATTTTTCCTGGATTGCTTTAAATCTAAAAGTTTTTGTACTGAGAAAATATCCAAACCATAAAAATAGATTGTTTATCTAACTTTAGATAGCAAAACTTGTCTTGTCTGTTAAGAAAGCTACTTAAAACTCAAATCCTGTAAGAACGACTTCCGTTTCAAAAGCACTAAATTACCCTATTGTTCGATTAAACGGTAAAGAATGAATTACTTCTTGGTCATGAACCTTTTAATATTTCTCTATATTAAACTGAAAGGGAAAACCTATAACTTTGATTACATTTGCAAAAAAGTGTTCCAAAGGAGAAATTTTCTTTTTAACATTTTTTCTTAGTTTTCTAGTTGGTATCTCTGTCTTTAAAATGGCAGTACCTCATTTATTGTCCTCTGATTCTCAAGCCACGTACAACCTATCATTTCTTATAACCTTTATCTAGCTCACGAGATTGGCCAGAGGATAGGTGTAGTTTGAAATATCAAGCTGTTCTTTTGATTAAATTGAGATTTCAAACCGTAAATTCTAAGAAACCTCCAGACGCCTCAATTCTTATTCTTGTAAATCTTCCGGGACAAGTTTGTCACTTTTCATAACGCATTTCTGACAATCAAATTATTTCACTTGAAACAATGTCAAGCCATTGAAATTGTTTTCACGGTCGGTATCATTTAATTTTAATGAACAGTATTTCTTTATTCCAGAGAGTTCAACAGACAATGGTAATACATCTGAAGACACGATCTACAAACAAAGTTCTACGGCCATGTTTTTGGATTTGGTCGCATCTAGTTCGGATTGGTCTACAATTGACTGGAATCAAAATTCGGATATGAGTTTGTCTCCTTCAGAACAAAGTATCTCGTCGCAAATCTTAAATCCAACGATTGTGGTAACGTTAACCATGGCTGATGCGATATCGTCCGTGAAATCAGTTGCCTCCACGAATCACTACACTGAAACACCATCCGTTACGAGTCTGGAAAATGAATTCGGGATAGTGAATATGGCAACAGATGTGATGTCTGTGACTCCGCCCGGGAGTGAAGTCTCTCCTACGAAGTCGTGCTATGTTAGTAACGAAGATATTGAAGATACTGAAGAGGGCAGTAATGATTGTAGAAATGAACTCGACGAAGAGGACGTAGACGAAATTAGTGGTATGGAGGCCGAACAAAGTGACGGGGCGGAAGTTGACAAATAAACTTGACAAAATTAATTAGTCAAGCTTGGCATAATATTTTATACACATTTGGGGTTCAATTCAGAATAACTTTATCATTAACATATTGAATAAATTACTACAAGTGGAATTTCTCTGTAATTATTAGAATCGTCCCTGATGTGCGCAAATTAGTTACTGCACTGGACATAAAGTTATATCCATATTATGTATCACAATGTATTATATAACATCCTCGTCCAATTTTTAACGATACCAACCTATTGTTTTATTTTATTTGTGATATTCTTGGGCTTTGCCAAAAAAGTGGAATATTTTGGATTCAAATTCATTGTTTCAAAAACCATTGGGGGGACCAAAACAAAATTGGGTTTTATACAGTTTTTTTTAATAGTTTAAAAAAAAAAACCCCACAAAGTATAGCTGAAGACATGGCCTGTTTTGCGGCTGATTTAAGGGGTTCTCAGTTAGGAACGAATGTAACAAGAATAAACTAACACGGAATTTTGGCGGGTTACCTTTGGGTAAAAAAAAATTTATTTTTTTCACAACAACTAACTTCTGGCTAATTCGAGAAAATTTCTGGATAAAAAAAAATGGAATACTAAAGAGCCAAATGGTCTTAAAATCCAAGTAGATTACCAATAATTCCTTTGACAACCTGCTAAGCCGTTCCAATCACCAAAGAATTGTATAAGGAACTCCAACGAAAGTTCCCTGATATACTTCAAAAACATTTAGTTCTTGCGTTTAAACCTAATAAGACCCATCACTTCTTAAATTATTCAGATTAAATAATTATATATATTTTTCTTCTCGGATGCAGACTTTATATTTTAGAAATTGTAATGATCATCATTATTATTTGTAAATCAAATTTTTTACCTCGGCCCGTGCTTTCGTAATTCCAATTATGCTTCATTTTAAGCTTTCGCAATAAACAGTTTACAATATCAGTCCACCGACTTCCCCCCTCACACAGAAACTGTAGCTTAAACATAATACAGTGCAATTATAAAATAAGTTATTAATTTCTTTTCTGTTTAGTTGTCTACTTCCAGTCAGGACGTAATCTTTGAAAAAGTTTACATAGAAAATCCAAGAGAAATCCGAAATAGTATAGTCTCTATCATACAGCCACCAGGACCATGATATAAAGGCATGAGAAAAAGCGCGGAAAGCGTATCATGCAGGCATAAGCAGTGTTGACTTCGCACAACACATCAGGGTGTATAGTGTAACAGCGGGCAATATCTTAGGCCAACACAGCTCCAAAAACTCAAACAATTTGCCAAAACTTGACAGAATGGGATTTTGAATAGACATAGATTAAAAAATCTTCGAAAATAATAATATCGTTCGTTTTACCAATCCTTTTTCATAGACTTTTAACAAAGCCTATGTAGTCTTAATTCTGTATCAACTTTAAGAGTATAGTCCCTTTTCATAGATCTTTAATTAGAAGTCATAAATGGTTAACAAGGAAGTAGACTTTTATACAGACGGTTATTGCAAATAGACTTTCTTCGCAAAAAAGACTGGTTAACCCAAGTTTTCTCCACGTTAATATCTATGGCCGACAAAAGTTAATTTGCGAAACATATTGCAGATATAAATTAGAATTTCGTCATTCATAAGTTATCACGAGTAAAGAATATTTAAAAAAAAATCAGAATGGCGACAGTTGAAACCCTTCAGAAAAAAATAAGAGAGTTGGAAGCAGAGTTGGAGAAAGAAAGAAGGGAAAAATTAAATGTATTGCGGCCGAAGATTTCTCAAATGAGTTCTGAAGTTGTCGATTCGAATCCTTACAGGTAAATGCTTTTGTGTTTGCAGGTATTTGAGCACATTCGGCCGAGCAACTAGTCATTCCAAGACTAATTAACACATTACATTGTTGTTGTCTGTTGTTTATAGAAAAAAGCTAAAACTTTGAAAGGGATGCAGATTTGGTATTTGTAAATACCCCATGTACGTTATAGATTATGGATTCTTTTAAAGGAAATTTGATTTGTCAAACTGATTAGGAGCATGAATTCTGCCTTTTAGAAGTGTTACTGTTAACAACAATTTTTATGTTTCAGTCGTCTAATGGCTTTGAAAAGAATGGGTATAGTAGATGATTATGAGGTAAAATAATTTGTTACAGTGAGTTTCAAATATTGTGCATGGAATGGTAAATGACAAACTTGGGATAAGGGGTAACATCTGTTTTGAGCCAACAAAACTAGTATCTGCAGCCTAATGTACTTTATCTACCAAGAAAGCATAATTCACAAGGAGTATATGATAGGATGTGTATAAAACTATATATAGAAATTTCCTTGTGTTACCTCTAAGACTTGTAATTAAAGTTGGGTGTAACAAATTTCTGATTAATTGACAAAATGTAGACAATAACAGTTGTATTCATATAGAGTGACAAAGAGAGGTGGGAATGTTGTTAAATGTTATAGCTGTCTAAATTTATGTTTTGTAGAAAATCCGAGAATACAGTGTAGCAGTTGTTGGTGTAGGAGGAGTGGGAAGTGTAACAGCTGAAATGTTGACCAGATGTGGAATTGGCAAGGTAACTTTTATAGGACTGAGGATAGATGGTACCGGTATTTGTGACATATTTTTTCAAGAGCATCAACTTCAAAATAGTACTGTATAGTACTTAGAATGGATTTGCATTGATAAAAATGTAAGTTACATTGGAAAGAAACACATTTCTCTCTTGGAGAAACAAGTTTTGAAGACATAATGTGTGCAAATGTTTATATTTCCATCAATGCAAAAACATTCTTAGACTAACAGTAGTTAATGAGGCTGCTTTTCTAATTTTCAAAATTGTAATGTAGTGTGCAATGAGGGAAATATTGCTAGGACAACTGCATTAGCCTACTCTTTGTGGTTTCCAATTAGACAGTGTCAAGCCTGAAGCACACAGGGCCTCAGTTAATTTATCTGAAAAACTAGACACTTTTTACCATGTATCCTGCATCACTGACAATTGTGTTGAAAATCCAAAGGTTCATTTCATCTAAATATTTGCTTGAATTGAACTGTGGACCTTCAGATTAGCCAGTGGCCAACTGACTTGCTGAGCCACTGTGCCAAAGGAAGAAGCTTGGACAGTAAGTTTCTATCCATTTTTGTGTGTATTTCAGTTGCTGTTATTTGACTATGATAAAGTTGAACTAGCTAATATGAACCGATTGTTTTATCAACCTCATCAAGCTGGTATGAGTAAAGTAGAGGCTGCTGAAAAGACACTAAAGTGAGTTAACTACATGTATTTTAAAGTTACTTAGGGATTTAAAACTATATGATTGATAAAAAGGGAACTATTGTATATATCAGTTGTTGATTTTACCATAGTTTAGCTTTGTCACCAAGACATGCTTTTTATGGGAATTGCATTCTTGTGTCACCCTTACATGCTGACCTTGGAAAATTTGCTCTGGCTCAGCTTATATCCAGACAGGTTAAATTGTAGTTGTCTGAATTATACATTGTAGAATAGAGTATCTTCCTTTATCTTGATATCATTGCTGACATATATCAGTTTTGTACAGTAGAAAAACTCCCATTGTATTTCTAGATATGAATTGAAATGAGTAAAAATAGAACATTTTCCCATAGAATGCTGATAAATTTCATTGTATTTTGTAGAGAAATCAACCCAGATGTTGAGTTTGAAGTTTATAATTATAACATCACCACCATGGACAATTTTAATCATTTTATGGACAGAATCAAGTAAGTGACAGGATACAGACACCACCCACTCAGCAGCTTTAATCAATATCCCCCTCCCCCTGATTCTTATACACATGTTACATTAAAACTTAGTGATCTAAAACATAACCAGTAGATCTCTAACAGATAGAAACCTTCCCTTTTCTAATTTCTCAATATTAAACCTTTGTCTTGAGCAATGTATCTCTGTATTTAGATCCAATATGTGGGTCTTATTTTATGTCTTCTGAATTATAGAAATGGTGGTTTAAAGTCTGGAGAGCCTGTTAACTTGGTATTGAGTTGTGTGGATAATTTTGAAGCTAGAATGACCATTAATACGGTAGGCTTTGTTATTTTACTGTTGTACGGCTCAGGTTGACGTTTTTAAAGTTGGCCTTGGAAGTTACACACGCCTCATGACTTTCAGGCTGTGACTTGACTAAATGGACAAAGCACCTTTTATTTATTTATCTATCTATACAGTCGTTTATTCATAACTCTACCATTATTATTATCATAGGCATGTAATGAACTAGGACAGAATTGGATAGAATCTGGAGTCAGTGAGAATGCTGTGTCTGGTCATATACAGTTTATTATTCCTGGAGAGACGTCTTGTTTTGCTGTGAGTCATTTTATTTATCCATACATTTCTTATCTTTGAAGAAAATTTTCACTTGGGATAAAAATGATCATTAACTTTAAATTCTCAAACCTAGCCAATAATACTTCTGAAAAGCTTTCCTTGTTTTCTATATCTATTTAGTTTTAACATTGGAGGAGTGAGCTGTTATTTAGAAACATGTGTCATACTTTTTTCTGTGTTCAAGAGCAAAGCCACCTAACATCAAGGTTGGGTGGTTGTCACATTGTTTGATATAATGAGACATAAAGACATGAATCCTCCTTTACACAAATTTGTTTTAAAAATATTTCCAGTGTGCTCCACCCCTTGTTGTAGCCACCAAGACAGACGAAAAAACATTAAAACGAGAAGGCGTGTGTGCTGCTAGTTTACCGACCACCATGGCTGTAGTTGCTGGTTTCCTAGTCCAAAATACTCTCAAGTAAGAAACTAGCTCTCTAATTGGAGAACCAGTCAAAGTCATTGACTTGTTCTGATGGGCCATTAAAGTTAAGACTCTCTAAATGCTGTAAACTTTAAAGGTCCCTCAACTGATTGGAATTACACAACAGTGTCCTGGCAAATTTATCCTACCAGGTGCTAAATAATTTTCAGCATTTTGTCCAGTTATTGTGGTATACAAATTGCTGCAGCCAACAAATACATCACTCAAAGGATTAACAGATTAGGCTCCACCTCTAGTACATTTAAAGCCTCTGTTTTTCAGGTATTTATTAAAGTTTGGTGATGTCAGTTATTATTTAGGATATAATGCTTTACAAGATTTTTTCCCATCAATGACGTTACGACCTAACCCCACCTGTGACGACAAAGATTGTATTAAACAACAACAAGCATTCGAGGTATGATATTTTTTACCTTTTTTTTGGACTCTCAGACACTCTTTTGATTTGACTCTTGATGAATCCACAAAGGTTCCACAAGAGGAATGACCAAACATCTTGTTTATAGACTGTAGATTTGTTATGAATCTATAAAGTTCCACAATAATTGTTGTTTTATGGCAGTTTTCCTTTTTATACGCCCACACGTAAGTAATAGGCGTACATTGTAATCGCCCTGTCAGTCGGTCCGTCCGTTCACATTTGCTTCGTGCTCACTCTACAGGGTACAATTCTTCAAGGATTCTTTTGATTTTTATTTTGTGTGTCAGTGTGATTATGAAGATGATCCCTATTGATTTTCGTGATATGATAATTTTTCACCGAAATATTGCGTCTGACTTAGTCTTTTTCACTCCATTACCTATAGGGTGAAACTCGTGCTCACTCTACAGGCAACAATTCTTATGGATTCTTTTTATTTTGTGGGTCATTGTCATTATGAAGATGATACCTATCAATTTTGGTGATGATCGGATAATTTTTCATAGAAATATCGCTTCTGAGTTAGCATTTTTTCACTTCATTAGCTACAGGGTGCAGCTCTTGCTCACTCTACAGGCTACAATTCTTAATGGATTCTTTTGATTTTTATTTTGTGGGTCAGTGTCATTATGAAGATGATCCCTATCGATTTTCGTGATGATCGGATAATTTTTCACCGAAATATCGCATCTGACTTAACGTTTTTCACTTCATTAGCTATAGGGTGCAAGTCGTGCTCACTACAATTCTTTATGGATTCTTTTGATTGTTTTATGTGTGCCGATATCATTTTGAAGATGTGCACTATTAAATTTAATGATGATACGATAATTTTCTAAGCCTATGTTTTATTCATAATCAATGCTGCCAGTGGGCGTATATTACCTTGCCTGGCAAGCTATCTTTTTTTTTGGAAAAAATTTTTGAATTCGTTACTGGGTAGAAATACATGTAGTCAAATTGTTCAGAGTAATTGAAAACAAAACGTCAAACTGAAAATGTACATGTACTTAATGCCATCTATAGTTTTCATGAAATTTCTTGATCCAATATGAATGTTTTGTTTTGGAATTTTTAAATGTTCAATATTTGACTATTTGAAATGATAGATTTACAGTATAACAAAATCATCTAAACTTATCCATAACTTAGAGTCAGTTCCATTAGTTCTAAGATGCATTTTGGTCAAGCAATGGTCACCAACTACAGGAGACAAGAATTCTATTTATCATCACATGTCACATTGTTTAATTGTTGTTTTATTGAATTATGTTATCACTATATTGTTATTGGATTATGCAAATATAATAAATTGTAAATAAGATATGTGTTTCATGCTTTGGTGTAGTAGTAGATGTGACCCTCTAAAAACATCGGTTGAAATTGCCAGAAAATATCTGACTGAAAAAAAAATAAATCATGATCCCTGATAGACACTCTTTAAATTTGACTCTTAAATATACACTCTTTTAATTTGATTCTTAAATACACATTCTTTTAATTTTACTCTTAAATAGACACTCTTTTTATTTGACTCTTAAATAGACACTCTTTTAATTTGACTCTTAAATAGACATTCTTAAATACACATTCTTTTAATTTTACTCTTAAATATACACTCTTTTAATTTTACTCTTAAATATACACTCTTTTTATTTGACTCTTAAATAGACACTCTTTTTATTTGACTCTTAAATAGACACTCTTTTAATTTGACTCTTAAATATACACTCTTTTAATTTGACACTTAAATGGAAACTCTTTTAATTTGACTCTTAAATACACACTTTTTTAATTTGACTCTTAAATAGACACTCTCAAATAGACACTCTTTTTATTTGACTCTTAAATAGACACTCTTTTAATTTGACTCTTAAGTAGACAATCTTAAATAGACACTCTTTTTATTTGACTCTTAAAAAGACACTCTTTTTATTTGACTCTTAAATAGACACTCTTTTTATTTGACTTTTAAATAGACACTGTTTTAATTTGACTCTTAAATAGACACTCTTAAATAGACACTCTTTTAATTTGACTCTTAAATAGACACTCTTTTAATTTGACTCTTAAATAGACACTCTTTTTATTTGACTCTTAAATAGACACTCTTTTAATTTGACTCTTAAATAGACACTCTTAAATAGACACTCTTTTTATTTGACTCTTAAATAGACACTCTTTTAATTTGACACTTTTAAGTACACACTCTATTAATTTAATATCTTTTGAATATAGATACGGGAAAAATTAAAACCAAAAGTAGAGAAGGTTGAAGAAAAAGAAGATGATGTTATACATGATGACAATCCTTTTGGTAAGACTTATAATAATCTGTTGTTTACTTATTTTGTTATGTTAAGTGATGAAGTTAGCTTATGTTTTAACTCATATTTTCAAACCAGCTGTCATGATTTCGGACTTTTGTACCCAAAACTTTGTATTGAAATGAATTCCATTGGTGCTGTATAGCAGTAGAATTTGGTTTTTAATGTTATAATATTTTCAGAAATTGAATTAGTGTCAGAAACTACAGAAGAAGAACTAAAAAATTCCGAAGGTTTTGTCCCTGATTTAGTTCAGGGGTTAAAGGTCGCATATACAACACCCGCTCCCTCACAGGTCAGTCCAAAATACAAGAAGAGTATTATAGAAGATAATATACTTTGAGACGCCTTAAAAATCTGCATGCAATAAATGGAAAATAAAGTTCTCAAATCCTGCTGACTTGGCAAATCATCTTTGTTGCACTCTGAATGGCATGGCCCAAGTAGATTTCATTGGTTTCAAACAGATAAAGAAGAGTAGGATATATATGCCATTTCCAGGACAATAAGCCATGAATAATCATTTCATTTCATTAGCACTATAAAGTACAGAACAATAAGCCATAAATAATCATTTCATTTCATTAGCACTATAAGGTACATAACAATAAGCCATAAATAACTATTTCATTTCATTAGCACTATAAGGTACATAACAATAAGCCATAAATAACTATTTCATTAGCACTATAAAGTACAGGACTATTAGCCATAAATCACCATTTCATTTCATCAGCACTATAAGGTACAGGACTATTAGCCATAAATCACCATTTCATTTCATCAGCACTATAAGGTACAGAAAAATGTCACATAAAATAACCATTTCATTAGCACTATAGGGTAAAGAACAATAAGCCATAAATAACTATTTCATTTCATTAGCACTATAAGGTAAAGAACAATAAGCCATAAATAGCTATTTCATTTCATTAGCACTATAAGGTACATATCAATAAGCCATAAATAACTATTTCATTTCTTTAGCACTATAAGGTAAAGAACAATAAGCCATAAATAACCATTTCATTTCATTATCACTATAAGGCACAGAAAAATGACCCATAAATTTTCATTTCATTTCATTAGCACTATAAGGTTAATAAGATGTAAAAAACCTATTTTATCAAAGTTACACTTTGTATGCTAGGTCCTTGACTATTAATTCAGTTCTAATGGTAATCACTATACTTCCCTTCTTATTCTAGAACTCAGATTCCAGTGCCGTGGTGGATAAGACAGAGAAATCTCTGGAAGAATTAATGAAAGAGATGCAGACATTATAACCAAGACCTTCCGTTTTATTTGTAATCAAAATATTTTGACATTAATTGCTATTTATGTGGGTGAAGACCTCAGCCAATGCTGGATCATTGCAGTCATCTTCTTGACGCCTCTAAACTTTTTGAATCCTCCAAACATACAGGCTATGTATCAATAAAATCAATATATAGTACTGTATATGTATGGAAGGAAGAGCTCATTTGTATAATAAAGGAGGTTGTGTATATTGTCTGTCTCGTATGTATTTACAGTTTATTCAGCTATTTTTGGGGAATGAAAAACTAGACGGAAGTGGCGAAGTGCGAACTATCGTGCCTTGACCCCAATCTCGCCATCCACATTCTTGCATAAAGTTACTGTAATTATTATAATCAATTCATTTCGTTTTTGTGTATGGCCATGGTTTTGTGTTGTTGTTTTGTAATGTTTTTTATTCACACTCATCTCTGCACATTGATCTGAATACCATGTGATTTCTATTAAACTTGGTATACAGTAATGTTAATCCTCCACTTTCTAATGTTAAAGGGGGTTTCCGGTTTGTAGCTTTTACTTGCACTATACTTTAAGTCTCTCCAATAAATCTTCGGTTCAAATTAAAATAAGACGATGTCTTTGTTACGTTAGTTTTTATCTGTAAATAAATGAATATAATATTATTTATGAAATCAATTGTTTGCTGTTGTCGATTTTGGTTTTAATGATTAACCAAGTTGCAAGAACTATATTAGACATCCTGGGGGCCCGGATGAATATTAATTTATTCTTTACAATTACATATCCGGGTTATGTCAACCCTTCAACATTTCAAAGGGTTAAAGATCTTTTCATTTGTAATAAACGCCAACTTGAAATTATTGACAGCTTTTGATGAAAATAAGATACCTGTATATCAAAAATGATATGCCCTTGTTCTTGAAAACGAGTTCAATGTTTATGTCTTAAACACTTAAGAAGGTATAATTCTTGACAGATTTTCAGGAAACTTATGGAAGCGTTTCTTATCACCCAAGGATGAAATCAAAAATCGAAAAATTGTCCTTTTTTGCAAACGCCCTGGCAAAAACTCAAAAAAACATTCATTGAATAATCAATTCCAATGCTTACACCAAGTTTCATTCAAATCCATTGAAAATAATAGATTCTATTGCACCCACAAAATAAATTTGGTGCGATTTTGGTGAGTCAAGAGTACAACTAAAAACAAATAGTTCAAAATCCATTGAAAATTGTAGCTTCCATTGTGTTTACAACAAATTTTCGACGGACGGCCCGATGTATTCATGTGGACGTATAAAAAGGTTGGATATTTCATACCTGCGAGTGGCGATTGCTACTGCCAATTAAATGTTCTTGTTTGAAATCAAACCGTATATTATTAAGTTATCGATACTACACCTCCTAAAAAACCGAAAGTAGCTAAATTCATAACTTCAGCAAATTGTTGACATCACATTTTAATTCGATAAAAGTGATATTGAAAGCTTTGTTAGACTGTCAAACGAAAATCATGAACTGTTTGATGACCCGTATAGCCCGTTTAGTTTATTTCATTTCCCTTTAAATCAAGTTAGTTAACTAGGTCGAGTCAGAATAAATGATATATTACATCCGTTTTGTCTAGTTAACTGGTAAGTATCGTAAATTATAACATTTCTCAAACTTCACTGAGAGGAAAATATGATATCAGGTATATTCATAAGAAATAAAAAGTTTGGAAAGACAATCGAGGGACGTTTTTGTACATTTTCATCAAACGTGATTCTTGTCACTTGAAAAATGTTGTAGCATATTACTTGAACATTAATAGTTCAGCCTCTTGTTCTTTGTAGTTAAACGTATAGAATATGAATAGTTTAGTCGCAGCGTTGTCCATATGTTAATACTAGGGTTAAGTACGAGCGCCGCATACGACCACTGGTGTCTTTGTTTTATGATATTGTCCAAATAAATCAATTTTAACAATTACATTTTCAACAGGCGCATCCCAAATAACATTGGATTTAAAATATATCAACAAATACAGGATTCGAACACATTTCGCCGCAAATAATAATTTGGATAAGAAACATGGAGATACATGAAACAGCGAGAAAACCTAAAAAACCAAACCGTTTTCATCTTTTGGCCGTAAGTATTTCATTTTTTAATTTCAATCGGATTACAAAGAAGATCTGGATATTATGTAAATCCTACGTCAAATAAAAGAAGGCATAAGTGTTTTCTCACGCAAATCATCGTCTAATTAGGAATTTTGTGTTGTAACATTACGTTTAAGTAAGCTTACGAAAGGACAGGCGCAGGTATGTATGTAAACTCTTGCAAGAGAGTATTCATGTTTTTTAAAAGAGACGACAAATTAGAAAAAAGCAGGCATTTAGAGATCAGTACAAAGTATGATATTACATACTTAGATGAATGAGGGTTAGATGAATGAGGGTTGAACGAACGAAGTTATATTTGTGGGCCTAATCAGCTGCCATAGTCTTGAACCTTCCGCCACAGGCATGATCTTTAAGAATGGTGACTATTGCCTATTCTTTTGTTGTCTTCAACTATTTTTTTTCAGGGTGCCACAACGTATATCCTTTTGGTTATTTTGATAGTACTAGTTTCGATTGTGATACATAAAGTTTACAATTTAAAAACGACACAGTCATCTTTCCTAATATCTGGACAGTAAGAACAATGTCTAATACTTTGACCTTTAGAATCTTTTTGGTGTATCATCGAAGTTTGAAATAGAGTAATTTAATTGGATGGTACTCTACTCAAGTGAATACAGACAGAATACAGAGGTCCTAAATACACACACAGCGGAGTTGTTTCCAGCTTCCTGTCATGTTCTGTCTAAGCCGCAGAGCCCTAAAGGTCCAGGGTTTATTTCGGATAAAGGTCGAGATGAATTACCTGACATGAACAAAAAAGCTTCTACTCGTCCGGGTAGGATAATAAACCGAGGACCCGTGTGCACGTTTAAGATCCCAGGTGGAAATCAATAAAGGAGTCCTGGCAATATCCCAAACTGAAAGGCATTGCGTGGACGTAAACTCCAGTTATTTTATTTCTGATCTTAAGTGCACAATCCAGTCAAATCACTATATTTCAAATTATTGTTATACAAGTACGTACGTTAAAATATAATATATAATAATAATGTAATAGCAAGGGATTGTGAAGATCCGCTATGAGATAGCAGACCCTCTGCGTGTACCATCCTAAAATAACGGTTGGATATATACATGAATGTTTGATCATGTATTTATCCAACCGTTGTTTTAGGAACGTGCGTGTACATACAATATATAGAGAAATAATTTAGAACTAATTAATAATGATGCAATAAATTCTTTGATTATTTTTCAGTTTAACCGTGTATGAGCTATTTCCGGGATATTTTAGGACCAAAAAACAACAAGACAATTTCATACGCGAGAATCATCGTCTGAGGAATAGTAGCGTATTGTTGAGCGATACTCTTGTACATACGGGCTGTTGTGAATTGTAAGTAAAATACCAAATCTACATCTTTTTAAGAAAGTTAACAAAGTTAGAAGCGTACGTTTGATTTAGTTTCAACTATTGTTTATTTTTCTTCAAAAATTACTGGAATCGCTGATTCACTCTATAATGTTAAGTAACAACCTCCCACCACCAACACCCCCCCCCCCCCCCGCCCTTTTTGCAAAATATGCCCATATGCACTATATACCCCTACATGGTCTTCGTGTTAAAGATGTTAAACTCCGTATACCAATTCAATCATCAGCTGATTGTATTGCATTTCTGTATTGTATTATATTCTTTTTTATTTCAGGGGACATGAATACATTTCCCCAAACAGTGCGGTTGATGTAGAAAATGTCAACAGAACTATTGCACAATTTGATGACTTCAGGCAATATTTTTATCAAGAGTCATGCAAGTACGCTGGGTTTTTTATATTTTCTCAAGTTAGCTTTCTTCTGAATTTTACTACTTCCCTATTTCGTTGCTTTAAAATCTACCCGGTCAAAATTATCGACAGTTTCCATACATATAAATATGCCACAAAGCGATAGAATAACTTTCTAAAAGAAACGTTTGGCGCGGCTGAGTTTTACGGCCTCATTTATTCATTCCTCAGTACCGTTTCTATTCTAAACGTTTAAGATAAAAAAGAAAATCACGATGACAATCTATTACTAATTTTTAATTATTACGGCGATTCGATAGGATTGTACGACAACGAATACAGTCTTCCTTGTAGTTTTCAGATTTATGTTGATTCTTGAATATATTCTTTTTCAGACAGGCTGACAATTGTCTTCTGTGTCAATGCAAGATATTAAATCATTATGTTACAGCCGTCTACGTTGTCACAATAAATTCATACAATGTTGGATGGTTTGATCTGGGATCGTGTTGTGCATGTATTAACAATTAACAGTTGACTTTTGTGTGCGAACTCCTGATAAAACGCCAGATGATTGCCATCGAAAATGTGTCATTTGTACAGATGGAAATATTAATCCGACATGCTTCAGCTACAGGCCGATAAGAATGGCTTTTAATCGAATTCTACAAACCCTCAACGATGATTCTAAGTTGGGAATTTCTGTCACTGTCCCTACTCTGATGGATTATGGTCCAGAGGTCATGGCTTTAAGTGTAAGAGGAAATATATATATAATTTATTAATGTAAAGCTTTCATAGGCATCATTATTACAAGATTTATAAAATTTATAAAACACAAAATAATTCCTGATGACATCACAACTATTATCACCACGATAACATCAAAATATAATGCAAATATTCAAATCTAAAAACAAAGAAACTTTCAAAAAACAATTGCAAGAATAAAAAAATAAATCGAAATGTAAAGCATAACACAAAAAAATAATAATCAACATGGCAGACTAGATACTCTAAATGACCAGTTGATCTGATCTATTCTTGACATAAACCCCATCAAAAAACAACAACAGCAATTATTAAAAGAAAATAAAAAAATGAAATTTAAGAAATTTGTTTATATATACACAAAATGTGATTATATATATCAAAATCATAGTTACATGTATGCAAACTATACAATAATCAAAATACAAACATACGTTTAATTTACGCTATATCAAGTTATAATCTATAGAGATTTACAATAATACATTAAAGTAATGGTAAATTCTCAATAAAAAAAACAGAAAACCATTGAAGAAAACTTTTCCTCATTCATTATCACAATCTCTCAAGAGAATGAAGAGCACTAAAGATGATGATGATGACGATGATAATGATGATGAGGTCATTAAAAAATGCTTTGATACGGTATGATGTAAGAGATCAAAGGTCTTGTAAATATTCTAAAGTTTATATTTATGTCCTTCGAGATGGAATAATGTTTGTTAATTCCAATATCTGTTGCCGTTGCTGGATGAGATAATTCTGCCTCAGTCCACAAGGTTTTCTGCAGCTTGAAGATTGATTGCGTTAGAACAAGATCGACACATACACGCCGTGATCTGCTGTACTCTGATAATAACTCGTCTATAGCCCCTCATACCGTTTTTCCTTGGGCACAATATTTCTACTGGAACCTCCATTTTGCTTAGTTCTTGGCAACACGAACACGACCGCTCTACTACGGAAGGGTCGAACGGAGATGTTCTGGTATGCGACTCGCACTTTCCCTGGCATCCGAAAGTCGGGATTCTCTTTTCTCTGCAGTTACCTAACTTGATGGTGCGATGTCCGATCATACGATGACACGTAGACGCAGAAAATACCATGGTCATGTCGGAAATGATCAGAAAGACAGTCAAAGCAGCTCCACAATTTATAACTTGGAAAGGATTCATGGCGCTGATCTGAAATGGCAATAAGATAAAAATGTCTCCCAAAAAATAGTCAGTGGTTGAAACCATATTCCTTAATTCATAAATATGGCAGAAAATCAGGTAGAAATTCTGTTTATTGAAAATGCGCTTTTTTGACTGAACTTTGTTGATTTGAGATTATGCATATTTTTTTTCCATTTTCGTAACACCCTTGTTTAATCAGTTTGATTATTTCCTCTAACGTTTATAGTCCGAAGATCCTAAGCTAGTTTCTATTTCCAAAAATGTTGGTCCTCATACCTTTTTTTTATTAGCTTTAGATCTTGATTGAGCATTTCAAAGCTTTTAAAATGCAAAATGTTTATCAACCTACCTTAGTTTTCCGAGATTGGTGTGTCTTAAGTTGTCTGATATTCTGAAGAGTTTCTGTCCGTTACCACCTTATATAGTCCTGGCATTGTACGTCCCTGACCTACGTACCCTGACAAGTAAAGAAATACGGTCATCAACTGGTAGAGTTGATATGCCGCCCGATTAATAGATTGTGTATTGTTTCCTGTAATGTATCTTATTGGACTAATGAAATAGTGTTTTATGTACTACTATAATGTACTACTTATTGGATTAATACAATAGAGATTTATATACTGCTGTTCTGTATCTTATTGGACTAATTCAATAGAGTTTTATATACATGTACTACTGTTCTGTCTTTTATTGAAAAATAATAAATTCTTTCTGGAATAATAGCCCCCGAAAAAAGCCCAGAAAATTATCAATTTTCTCTATCTCTTTCACTTGTACACTGTTTTTGTATGCGAACATATTCTGGAGATTTTTCAAGACATTGAATATAACTGAAATATGTACTAGATTGGTACAGTAGTGGTGACAAGGGGCAAATCTTTCAAACCGAGTGTCAAGACATAGTTTTGAAGAAGTTTGTTAAAAGGGATGAGGTAGTCTAATATTTAAATATCGCATAATGCAACTCAAATCTATAAGTTTACATACAAATCACACCTGTGGGTGTACTTGTCTAATTATGAACTTTAAGTGCCTCAGAAACACATTTCAAAGACTAGAAAATCAGAACGATGTAAATAGAAGCTATAAGTGTATCTGATAAACAAACACGGGAACTAAGACTCTAAGAAGACCAGACATTCTAAGAATGCATCACTTAAGAAATTTTTATTTTGAGGAAATTGAGGTAAGATGTTTTATTTTCATAATCTGATTGTAAAAGGAATCCGATTGATTTGTCTTGAAAACTTTGTCACGTATTTCAGTGCAGGGATGCCAATTTTGAACAACAAACATTTATATAACAAAGCATTGTGGAAAGTTGCGGTCTGTCGATATTGAGTGTCCAAAATTCCGAGTGCGACAGCCGTCCTTTGTTCTTATACTTATAAGACCTATATAATGCGATTTTGGACAATAAACTCCCATTATGCCACTTCAAAGAAACATTCATGTTAAATACAGTCAAATTATCGTGAATCCCCAACGGGTCAAGAGAAAGTATCAGCAATTAATAATTACCCCTTTTTACTATCAATCATCCTTTTTTTTTTAGACTAAAAACTATCATTGACCTTTTTTATGTCAAAATTCCAAGGACGTAGCAGGGGTGAGCGTTTGAAGGGATATTAAAGAAGTTATCAAAATATATCAGGATACTCATAGAATCAATTTGCACCATTCCAATTTCCGTTAAAACTTCCATTCCACGTTGATAACGATGCCGAATAACATCGTATCACATAAAGCACATTGCATAAGTGAAGTCATAAACCGCATGGTTTTAATGGCATTGCTGAAACCACAGACGTCTGATTCAAACTTAGAATGGTGCAAATTGATGCCAACAATATCTCGGATCTCGGATACACATAACAAAGTTAGAAAACCTTGTTTTCGTTTTAACGACGAACATTTAAAACGATCTTTCAAGGAAAAAATATAACTGTCGCAAATGCATGTATACATACGAATATGAGAAATCAGACAGACATTTTTTTACAATTGAGCCATTTTTAGAAATAATCACGGTAAGCATACCGATAACAACATAACCGACACAGGGTTTTCACTCTTTCGGTTCTTGAAGTAATCGGTTACGTTACAGATTTCATTCACCACGCTACGTCCCTTATTATTAGAGGTACTCTCCGTACGTTCTTGAAGGACATACCAGTCGGCCTAACCAAAATTCAGAATTGAGGGATTTCATCAGCTTGAAAGAAAGAGTTAAAAATTTAATACAAAGCTCACTTATGGAAATACTGGTCGTGAAATGTACTTTTCATAACCGTATCGTTCAGTACCTGCTTTTAGTAAAAACTGTTCAAAATAGATAGGTTTAAATGAAAGAAATACAAACGTTTTAATCAAGATCTTTTTGAGGGTTTCGTGTCCGGAGAATTAAATGACAAAACAACTTCAAGCAGGAAACAATGTTTTTCGAATTATGTATCCTTGCTCCACGTGTAGAGTACACATTATTAATCAAAATGAAATGGTCAACTGTCCGAAAGGAACTTGGCTAGCATTCTACTATTAATCGGGAAAATTTTGGTTGCGCCCTAACTATTACACAATGATTTTGCCGAGAATTTACAATTAAATTCCCGCTAATGCTATAATGTTTTACTTTGGAAATTCAATCAACGGTTCATAGTTAAAGTCATGTTAGCGCCAAAACGGTTTACAGTGAAGGTTTAATCATCTGGACACCTTCACAACATAACCCTTTGAGTCAGGAATCTCGACAATTTAAGTCTTTGCTCGAGGGTGTAAGAGATTGAAAACCACTGACATAGGCAAGAAAACTTGGAACATATCTGATACATAAAAGAAAATTGGTATCAAATGAGCAAGTCCACTTGTAAACGAAACCGAAAGTTGACATCCCTGCACGCATATGAACGAAGGCCACGATCTGTTAGGCAAAAAGTAGAGTGCAACTAATTCAACTACCCTGTAACTAAATCACGTACTATTGGAACTAAGCCGTCTGTTTGTATTTTAAAAGTTGCCTTGTTATCCGATGGCAATTTCATGACATTAGATTACATTCGAAACTGGTCGTCAGGATCACAACATTTTTACACTGAAGTGTTCGAGCAGTGTACTGTAATGTCAAAAAATAGAGAAAACACTCATTCAAAGCTCCTCTACCTCCTTATTTATGCTATTTTTTCTTAAAAAGGGATATAACGTTGAGAAAGTTAAAATACCAAATAGTCTAGCTATGAGGACTTCATAGGGATGTATAGTTAATAAACTCAAATAAATATCAAACTACCTGTGCACTCCCTGAAAGAAATGTCTAGATAAAGGGATAATATCCCTATTACCTATTATCCATTTCAATAAAATCCTATAGCAATGTCATCTCTCTGATTTTTATTTGGAGGGGTGGGGGGGGGAGCTCGTCAATTATTATCCTATTTTTAAGGGCGTCTGAACTTTATGTCAAGATTTACCCTACTTGTCTACGGTTTCTGTTGTTGAGAAACCAAGGAATTTTGAAAAGGATTTAGTTCAAAACATTTACGCTATAGATAAAGAAATTAAGTGTTATAACGAACTTTTTTTTCTTCTGGTACCCATTAACCAAGAGAAAAAACTAAAAAGGTTGAGTGAGATCTATAAAACATCGACCAAAACCTTTCAAATTCAGTTTATTGGTTATTTTACTGAAACTTTTAATTTCAACAGGCAGTATGCACAATTTTCTTTATTTAAAACGTATATTTTTTTTTATAAATAATCATATTTACATCTGTGTATGTATTTGATCAATCTAAATTTGTTTGAAAAAAAAAACATTTGCGTTTTACTAATCGACCCCTAAAAAAATGAACATTTGCCTTTAAGGGGAGGGGCAAATATTTTCATAGCTTCCCGATAAGACATACCAGATACGAGCACAATTTGATGATTAAGATTTTAACTAAGGCCAAAGATGGAGACGGGAGTGATTTTGGTTAGTAAAGTACATTATTACTTTTTTTGGTTGTAAATAATTCAAAATGAATCAAATTGAATGTTGCGTTCTGGTTTTGTGTAACGAAATGGCTTATAAGCCACCAAACTCCTTTACTGTTATTTGTTATTATATATTTGTTGCCTTTCCATGTTAAAAAAATGTTTTTCAGCTTTTGTGTAACGTAATGGTTTAAAATGCCACCAAACTCATTTACTGTTATTGTTTTATTTGGTTAATGAAATAACATGGTAAGAATTTTACCCCTTCTATTTTGTCCCTTTATTTAACTATTAAATTTAAAGCCTAAAATTTATTGTTTGTTTTTTATTGCTAATGATAAATTTTTTTATTTACAATTCAGTTATTGTATATTGTAGATTCGTATAGTCTTGTTATTTTATAAGGCCCGTAACTACAGGAATGCTTAAACTAAGACATCGCCCCTTCAGTTTTTTTTTTTTAAAAAACAATTTTATTTAAACTTGATTGGCAGCAGGCTACGCCTATATAAGCCCTCTCCAGACAAACATAATTTACAATGCTACAGACAACAATGAATAAATAACAAAGTAGGGGAATGCAATAAAGTTTAATTATAAGATTAAAATTCTAAAGTTTTATATCTTGAATATTCTGCTGATGTCAAAAAAGGAGTGAATTTGTTCAAAGATCATGTTGGAAGTTTCTATGTCATTTGGAATACCGAAAAGAGAATGTCGATGTTGTGATAAATTGAAGGTAGAAGATGAATAGAGCTATATTTATAAATCAAAAAGAAATGGTAGCGGGGGTTCGATAATGTCAAGTCAAGAGACGTAACTTCATCATGTTTTTTCTGGAACTACAAGGCATACATGCGGAGAATGGAAAATCAAAATTATGTAAAATACATTGTATTCCTGATAAAAAATACAAAGACTGGATGATATCTAATGGAAAATTTCTCTGTTTCAGAACACTATGGGGCTCAAATAAACTACCATCCACACTCCTCTTCCAAGTATGGCTACGTCCGACCACATTCGAGTTACGGCTCCGAAACAATTGCCAACCCAAAAATAGAGATATCAAATCAACCTGTGGTGCAAGCTGGTCGTTCTGCCCTTGCGGCTTCAGGCGTCACATCCGTTGACGGTAAGTATGAAAGGATGCGACGCGCCTCTATAAAGTATAATTTTAACACTAAATTTAAATTTTTTATGTGTATATGCCATTATAATCTCGATGTCAACGTAAGCCTATTCTTGGTATCACGTATATAGTTAGAAGGTTCTGTGTCAAAATTGTATGTTTTTGTATTGATTTGTTGATTATTTTAGCTGGGCACCCAGTACTGGTTATATCACCAGCGATTTTAATCCGGGAGGGATCCAACAACCTCACCTTGAGATGCTCTCCTCCAAACGACCCTCATGTCAATACAGTCTTCAACCTTGAGATACGGAGGCCTAATAATGGAACCACTCCTTCGATGCTAGTCTCGGTGTCTGTAGGACAAGCCCCGGTCCTGGGAGCTGGATTGTCATCACAGAAGTACACCGTCACTGGATCTATAACTTCTTACAATGTCACAGATTCTTACGTCCAATTGGATATTATAAATCCCACCAAAGCTGACTCTGGGATATATTCGTGCCGATACACGGGTCGTGACCACCTAGGCACAACTCATTTGCAGCTTGATAAAATGGTTACTATTAATGGTATGTATTTATTTACGTGATGTACAGCTTATAGCCTGATATGATGACAATGATGCTTTTTCTGGACATGCTTTCTGACGTGACGTTGCGTGTTTTCTTACGTGACATGCTCACTGACTTGACGTGGCGTGTTTTCTGACGTGAGATGCTTATTATCGTGACGTGGAGTGTTTCCTGGCGTGACATTCTCTCTAACGTGACGTGGCGTGTTTTATGGCGTAAATTATGTACTGACGTGTTCAAATATATGCAGTGTTTCCTGGCGTCATTGATTTATTATCACTTGGTGTGACGAGTTTACCTACGTTTTCAATAACGTGGCATGTTCACTTATAACATGGAATGTCCAAGTACCATGTTCATTTACATGATATACACAAGGTATTATCTGTGCTGTAAATTAACACAACGCCCTAAAACATACTTTCTTTCAGATCCAGTGACGCTCAGATTGAGTACAGAGCGGGGACCTGTCGAGGGAAGGGTTGAGGTTTACCATAGTGGTGAATGGGGAAACGTTTGTGATGATAGTTTTGGTGTTACTGATGCTACCGTTGTTTGTCGACAACTTGGATACGCTGACCCTAAGGGGTAGATCGACCATTTTTTGTTTTGTTTTCTGGGGTTTTTGCGTGTGTGTTTTGGCCGTGAGGTGACAGAGCCTGAAAACGTTATATACCATTACTAACCTGATTGATCAACCGTTTCGACATTATCGGAATTAACTTAAATGCATTTGATTGAATGGTATGACGTCAGTCGTGTCAGTATTCAAATTATTATTTCAATCACAGTTGTCCGAAAGCTTGCCAGGAATGGTCAGGAAAAAGTCACAGGGAAGGCTAACTCGCCCTCTTTCATAGTGTAAAATGTGCCCAATTAAAACAAGTTAAAATTCTGCAGTAAAACATAGAAAATACGAAAAACTCATTTAACATTAAATTTCAGAATAATACAGCCTAAAGTACTGATTAATTCACACAACACTTATAGTTGGTTTATAAACAAGGCGAGATTTTGGTTGGATGATGTAGCATGTCGAGGTAATGAGATGAAACTTCAAGACTGTCGGCACTCACAATGGGGTTCTAGCAATTGTCAGAGATCGGAACAAGTCGGTGTTGATTGTAGTGAGTAACTTAATTACTGTATAACATATTAAATGCTACCAATAGGAATTCCAAAATGATTATCCGACATAGAGTTCTTCTGCAATTAAATGCAATGGTATAAAGGCACATTAGTTTCTTTGTATATTTACACACGAGAATTCGATTTTGTGGAAGAAATGATTTCAGTTTAGAGAATTTAGATCACGTTTGTTCCGTTACACGTAACTGCATGTTCATATGTATTATTGGCTATCTTGCTGTTACGTCTTGGATTAGATATCGTCTGGTGATTTCCATTAACCAAATTAATCTACAAATTACACTCGAACAATAACATCTACTCAAGCACGTGCATTTATATAGGTCACGTGAGATCAAATCACTTGACATTTGTATTTTTAAGGTTTTAAATAGAGACGTTAAACTCGAATCATAATTATATATTTTTGTTGACAGTTATTTTAAAATTTCTTCTTAGATAAGGTATTGTTAAACGAGATTGTGTTAATATGGGAAATTTATTCCAGGGCATATGAATGTCCAAATCACCCAAGAAGGATTTGTGGAAGTTTTCCATGACAACTATTGGAAAGGAGTCTGCCCTCCAGATTTCAATATTCAAGCCGGTAACGTCGTCTGTCGTCAACTTGGCTATTCTGATGGGTAGGTTTACCTTAACATGTGTGAAGGGGCAGTTAATTTTCATTAACAAAAACATCATAAATCATATTTTTAAATATATCTCAAATATGATATTTACATCTATGTATCTACTAGATAAACGCAATTTATTTTTAAAAAATATTAAAAAAGTAACGTACAAGTTAATTAATAAATTAATTAGTTTTGGTGTTCGGCTCTATAATGGCTCAATATTATTAGATGCAAACTTTGTAGGGGACATATTAGGCTTTACTTTGTTTTATTCCGTGCAGTAGTTTTCTCTAACAAAATATTAACCGACTTAAAAATGGTACGTAATTCTATCGAAAACTTAAGTTAAGACTTTGAGATGCTGCGTTCAGAGATACATTTTAGCAGACTTTGGTTGAGGGTGTTATAAGAGATACTCTCGTATAAGCACTAGCCTAGTTTACAAGTAGAAACTATGTCATGAATTTCAGTATACTAGTACAAGATTTTGGTGTAAAGTTTCATAAATTTGAGCTAAAAGGTTTCTTGTCCTACAAAAGGAACAGAATGCCCCTTCAAGTCGGTGGATTTCAACAACCTTCCTTGTCCTATTACCCCCTGGACCTCTGAAGATGTAAATACTTCTCATTCCTCCTATATGTCCAATATTCAACATGAATCAATCGTTTTTTTCCACTAAGAATTCCCTTATTTATCACGCGAGTCAAAGGTAATGACCAATGATATGCAATCTCACATTTCAAGCAGGTTAAAGAAAAGATGAACGTGAAAAGTAAATTTCTTTGTTTTTAAGGTACGTAATAGTAGATATATCAGACCAAGATAGAATAAGCGATAGTCCAATGTTTGAGTATGGTTTCCAATGTACAGGACAGGAGACCGATATTTCCCAATGTTTGAAGCATAACAAGACGAGTGGCTGCCTTGTAAAAACTGCTAAACGAATGAAGTGTTGTAAGTAATTACATGTATTACTAAACAAACTCCTGAAAGAGATGACAGATATAATCATCTAGTTACCAATAATGGGGAAACCTCTGACATCAAGTCCCTATTAGTCTTCGTACAGCTTCGACAAAAGATAGTTAAATTATTTGAAATTGACCGAGTCTACATTTATTGTTTTTTAATTTAATTCGTTGTAAATCTACATTTGTTTTTTCGATGAATTCATTAATTGGAATAATTACGTCAGACAACGTCTTTGAGCATATATTTGCGGATAAAAGTATCAAATATAAAGTGTAAATTGTTGCTAATTTGTTTCAGTTTTAAACAAATCGTTTGATTTCAATTTCGCTTTTTTTATTATAGTAAATAGATTTTTTTTTTCAGTGAATGGGTCCTTGGAAGATCTAGTTTCCATGTCTTGCTCTGACAATAGTTTTAACATAGACGTGGACTATCAGTCATTAATAGAGCTGTATCCTCAGTTCGATGAATCTGATCTATTACTTGGTGGATCCTGTACTGGTAATCTTACTGGAGATCATCTTATATTCAAAGAGGGGTTCGAAAACTGTTTTACTCGTACCCGACAGGTTAGTTGAATTAGGACAGACACGAGCAGATTCCTGTAATAATAGTAATAGTTGTACGGGTAGAATAATTATAAACCAGAGTTCTGTTTAACTTTCCTTACAAAATAGAATATTTAATGTTCCTGGAAAAATGAATGTCTCTCATGGTACTATCGATGTCTATCTTAGCTCCATTATAATCGGAATGTTATCGCAATCCTTTTCAATTTTTAGATCGACGAGCACATGTTCGCATTTACCAATGAACTTGTCTACGTCGTCAATTCTTCCGCCACCGTAATCAAAGAATTCCGTTGGGCCATAGATCTCGAGTGCCGGGTATCTCGAGATGAGTTCACGGAAATTTTGTTCAAACCAATCGAGTCCAACCATCAACATCATCTTGGAAATTCTACTCAATTTAAAAGTCATATCAACGTATACAGCGATCCGCTGTACCAACATAAAGCGAACTCCTCCTCTTTAATCGTGGGTCAACCAGTCTACGTACAGGTAGAGGCTGATAAAGTCCATGGTTTGCGGATGATTTTAGAAGATTGCTATGCAAAGCCAAACCAAAATTCAACCAAAGCAGAGTCCCAAATTCTTATTGACAACGGGTAAGTAGCCATACCGATTCAATCTGAACCAATGCAGTGTAGTTTGATCAAAGTTTTAGATAATTTTAATTCTTATGGATTCAGAATTCCAAATCTTAACAATAAAGTTGCATAAGAAATTGTTTTATATAAGCCCCTAGTTGATATCCCAGTCTGAAAATTATTAACGGTTCAAATAAAAACTTAAAAATAAGTAATTAAAACGAAAATATTTTACTTATGATAGAAGCTTAGTATTTTTTGCCTTAATTTTTTCAGATGCGAAAAAGATGACAGTACTCATGTAACACGCTACACCGACAGTGAGACCAGATTCTTTTTCACAGCTTTCGCTTTCGCTGGAGGTGAGGCTATAGTTGACCTTCACTGTGACGTCAGATTTTGTTCTAGTTTGAAAAGAAGCACCGCGTGTCGTCATGGGTGTCATTTAAGCTCTGCCATCATTGGTTAGTCAACGAAAAGTAAAAATTCTGCATTTAAACGAAAAATCCTCAATAAAAGATTTTTAAGAGTAATCGTTGTATTAATATCAAGAAAACGTCCATTGGGAAGTCTGATTACGCTGTACTAATGTAACGTTATGTCAGGTAACGTAATTTTAGATTAATGCTTTCTTCACGTTATTTCGATGCATTCGTCACTGCATGTCATTCCTTTCGCCACATTATGTCAATGTGTCCTTATTGTCTGTCCTTTCGTCAAGCAATGCTGTTCCTTTTGTAACGTTATGTCAGAGTGTCCGTAATATCGGTACTTTCGTCACGCAATGTCGTTTTTGTCATGTCTTCAATGGGCGGTCGAATGTCCAAAACTGCACGAGTTAGATATGATTAGTTTACACCTAGTTGAATCTGAATATTGACATTTGGCAACCCATATTCTTCACATCTATGTTTTCTTCACTATATAGCCTCACGTTATGTCGGCACGGAACGAAGCAGTGTCGTCACTTACGTTATATTGGTGATTCATAACATCGTGTCGTTTTTTTGCCTCACATGTTTGTTTTTCCTTATTCATGTCGATGCTATCGCCACGTCATGTTGTTTCATTCGTTACGCCATTGGTTACTTCTGAATGTCATGTTGTTTCAATATTTCAATATTTTTAAAAAGTAAACGCTTCCTTGAGGACACACTCCTTCTAGTATGCTTTTACCACCCTTTTATGATATATTATTCAGAAATTATTGAAGTTATTAAGCAAGTGTCGATAAACAGTATCTACCTGTCAGAATAATATAAAACAACCTGCTGTAACACATTGTACCTTAGTCAATAAAATTTAAATACTCCACAATCTCAATCGAAAACCACCTCAAAATGACACGCTATATTTTGAATTGATCCATTATCAACGATATGAAGCAGAAATATGTCAAATTTTATCAGTTTCGACGAATTTAGATGCTGCAACAAAGGTATGTGCAGACTCTGCAAAATCAAATTGGTGAAAATGTGTGAAAAATGGAGCCATTTCTTATTGTTGTTATTATGCCTGGTTGGTATTATCTTATTTGGTATAATGAAAGGTAAGCATTCTTTGTCTATTCAGTTGTATTTTTTTTCCCATTATTTTTATGAGAATTGGAATAGCAGCGTCAAAAACAGTACTGTTAGTCTAAGACCGCCTTTGCGCTGATAAAAATTTAGAATACGAGCACATATTTTAAAAATATGCTTTTAGAGAGGCCAAGTTTCAGTGAAACCCACAAAAAATTATAAACGCAAGGACATTCTAAGACTTACGGTACTATTTTTAGGCTGATATACTAATTTTCATTATAAATATAGAATAGATCAAATGTTTTCTTTGATTTGCTCTGACAATAGGTCAAATGTTTTATACTTCATTCGTTTAGTGAAACACGATATAAAGCAATAGTAATTATGGAAGCGCAATATGCAGTAAAAAAACAGTAGGTCGTACTCCATTCCATTTCATTAGTCCAATTAGTAACGGGACAGTAGGGCATACATGCATTTTACTCGTTTCATTCCATCTGTATTTTCCATATTTTCTATTCCAGTTTCACCACAAGGAATATTTTCTGGTTTCAACGTTAAACAGGTAATTAGTGTATTCAAAATACCTATCAATAAAGGCTAGGGTCACTCTTTAAATTTACCTAAAAAATCCCTTAAGGTTTCAAAAGAAAAATCCAAAGGTAGAAGTATATCAGTTACTATTAAAGTGTCTATAATGCTGTGGCGTCTTCATCTACCCGACCAGAAGCAGAAAGACAAAAACATTGCACAAACTCTGTTTTTAGCGTAAAACTTCCTTTTTATTTTCATTTCTGTTCTCAGATTCTACTCGGCGCCAAACATCAAACAAAAACAATAGGCCCGAGAGAAAAAGATCAGAACGTTAGAAAAGAGCTAATAGAAAAGGTCTGTGCTGGAACAAAATCTGGATCCGTGGAGTCTGTCGTGCTAGATTCTTCCGTTGGATTATCGTATTGTGTACTTCCAAACGCCGGCTCCAAATTCTGGCTTCAAACGTTCAAGTACGTATACGTTTTTTTTGTTCTTATCAATGATTTTGTTATTTTCACACTGTCTTTGTAAAGTACCGTTGTTTTCAAATTGTTTTTTGAAAAGGGAAAGAGCTTAGCGTTTGGGTTTTTTTTTTTATCATAAACGTACGTACTGGGTTTCTTTCTAGTAAATTGAATTTGTAGAAAGGAACTTTTAGGATGACCCATGGGATAAAAAAAAATAACAGAATCTGTTTTATCCGATAACATCAAACTATCTGTTCGTCTCCAGAACTTTGGGTATCTCCAATTTTCTGTGTATTCACTAGCGAATATGATAGTTCTCCTGTCTTCTCAAACCATATATATTTCAATTTTCCATCTCTTAAAAAACAAGACTGACACTGAAGAAGGTCCAGTTGACATAATCTGAACTCATTCAGATTACGTCAGTGAGTTGTGCGGATCACGTTTATTTGACTAAGTTTGGATATTATTTAAGTAAGCTCTCAAAATGTCTTTAAGCCCGAGAATGAGCCCTGTGGGGTCCCTCACATTGTCCATTATCTGGTTTATTAAAATTTTAGTACTTATTACGTATTGAACATATTATTATCTAGAACGACTGTATACGTACTAGTATATAAATTGTTTCGTTACACTTATACTCTATTCTAGCACTTTGAGTGATGCATTCCATTCAAGTTTTAGATTTTATATCCTTCTTAAGGAAGTAATGAGTTTTAAAATTAATCATAGGTCACTTCAGAATGAAGATGGGGATCAGTCTGTGATGAGTCCAGTAGATTTGAATGTGGTCATAGCCCAAAATAGCCTGAAGGAACATTTCAAATTATATCATCCACAAACCGAAAACGACCAACTTGTAGTGGACGCAACAACTAAGATGATGTTCGTAAGCAATCCATACGCGCGACTGTGGCATGCGTATATCGAGAATGTGTATCTCCCGATCACGTGGTCGACTGTCGGAAAGGAAATTTCGATGAAACGAAAACATCCAAGTCGAAAGAGTGAAAAGTGTGGACACGATGTCACGTTTGAAGAATTTTTGGATTACGTCATTTCTGACAGTCGACAACCTGAGAAGATGAATGATTTGTGGAAGCCATTGTTTTATGCTTGCAGTCCATGCTTATTGAAACCGGATTTCGTTGGTAAAATGGAGTCGTTTGACATTGAAGCAAAATACATGCTTCGAAAATTTAATCTTTTGGATCAATTGGATAAATTCCAATCTTTCAAAAGTGAAATCGAGGACATAACTCTTATGATAAATTCGTATTTTAGGATATTTCGTCAAAGGGAGGTATCAGATTGTATCTCCATGAAAGGACTGGCCGAAAGGGTTTGGACGCGGCTCCAAGTAGGAGGGTATCTCCCCTTACGCACCGAGAAATTTCTAGATTTATACACGGACAGAACCTTTGATGTGAATATATTTCGCGAACATTTGATCCATCTTTATGGTCAAGTACAAGAGACGAAGAATATGTGGGAAAAACAGAAAAATAAATTATTGACGCATGCGTATCAAGAAATCCCGTTCCGAATTTTGAAAAATTTGACACAAATATATGCTTTTGATTTTAAGGCGTTTAACTATGAAATGTTCCCAAAAGCTTTCTTAAAAACAATTGGGTAAATTGAAAAGTGGTTGACTGCTATGAGTTCTGTTTTCAAAACACGGCGTTTTGTTATTTACTACTTCATATTAATAGGCAACAGAAGGCAAGGCGTTTTTAAAAAATATATGATTAAAGCAGACAACTGAATTAAGGGCAGTTGTTAAGTGTTTAAATATGTGTACGTTCTCTCGGAGTGCCGTAATAGAACATGGAAAGCTTGCGTGCATGTTATATTGACCTTAAATTGACTTTAAGGATTAACTTCTTAGCCGAGACTAGGAAAACATACGATTAGCCTACTTTTGAAAAATAGCATATGAGAAATGTGTTGTGTGCTTCTCAAAAGTCGAGCAGAGCTCAGTATCGAAACCAAAGTTTTGATCCTAATTGCCTTCCATACATTTTTATAAATAGGCCAAGGGAATGCCGTTAAAACATAATTAGGAGAATACAAAGACGTTATTCCTCTCAGTGTGGCGGACTGAAACCCGAAGGTAGGCCTACTATCTCGATTGCTGGAAATCCTTAACTAGGGCTGAACAAATTGTTTCCATCATTTTCATTGGTAATGAATTTGGACTTCAGTTGTTGAAACTCCAATAAAATAAATAATTTTGCTTGCAATATGTATTTATTTATATCCATTTACATACGTTCCCTGAGCCCCAAGCCTTTCCATGGTTTGTCTTCGTCCATCATCGATTTTATTTAGAAGCCTGAAAAGACAAAAGCTTGATTATCAATACCAGTTAGTATGTGAAAAATAAAACCTGTCAACAAACAACAGATTAACTATGAATGATTTCAGCATCTTGTGTTGAGGAATTGCAAGAAACATTTAAGACCTGTAATCGCTCTTAGTACTTTACACCACGTCATGTTTCTATTAGCCCATCAACGATCGTTTAACATCTCAAAATTCTTAAAAATTAGCTACCCTTATACCATTTTAATTCAATTTTAACCAATTAATGATCATGTTATATAAAAGGTTAGGAGATAAATATAGTTATAACATAAGGATATTGATTTCTAAATCACTATTCCGTTAGACCAATCAGCGATTGCTCGATATCAAACGTCCGAAACTATAACATATTTCTACCGTGTTTCACTGCAGCAGATAAAGCACGTTTGTTTTAGGCTTCCATGGTTCTTATTGGTCAGAAACTAAATCCATAATTTGTCAATCAATCATAAATCAATGAAAAGAATATCAACAGACTAGAGCACCTTTGTTGATCAAGGTGGGTTTTGCCAGAGGAGTAAATAGATCTATATACTTACCGGCCCAATTACTGCCCGTAAAGAGAAGGTTCTACAGTAGTAATCTGAACTAAAGGAATATGTGTTACCAGTCACGAACTGATTCGGCATGTAGAATCCATTGAGTTTGATGGAATAGCCGGCATTGCACCGATCACTGGGGATGGCAAAACCACCCTGGACCCAGTACCCGATCAGATCGCCCGCTTTAACTTGGATTCGTTCTCCTGGTGGTATGTCTACATACTGGATACGACTAGTTTCGGTCAAAGCAAAGTTGTGTCCTACCAATTGCATGCTGAAATAGACACAAAAACGGTCAGAACCCGAACAATATAAAATATATATATAATATAATATGGCGAACTGACGAATTATTTTGGGATATAGAAACCCAAAGGAATGTAATATGACAATATGACCGCCTCCTTTGAATTTGTACCGTGCAATGTTTGTCTCTTCCATACTATTCGAGAACGATTTGAATATATTGTTATACACTTACGATCTGTAGGACGAAAGTTGTCGCCAAACCATTAGCTCAATCTGGCCTTTAGACAGAGAATAAAACTGCCACTGGATAATCTCACCATCCCTATCTATTTTGAAATGTGGCTGTAAACCAGTATATCCAGCTCTCCACTTTCCTGGAAACTGTCTGTTTTGTAGATTAACATTATTGCTTAGCGTTACTAACGAGCTCGTTACTGGAAAATAATTTGATGAAAAGTCTTTAAAAAACAAAAGCCTTAGAATTTAAAATGTTTAAACTTGGCCAATAAGAGCCTATATTCATCAGTAGATATACCTGCTGTCATAAATAACATAACATAATTCTTATTAAAAAATCTAAAACAAAAACTCAGTAATTAACCATAACAATGCAATTAATTTATTGAAGGTTTTTCAATAATTACATAGTCTGTCTCTATTTTGGATTTAGTCTCGCGAAGCTAAACTATAAAATGGCAAATTTCTGCAAAATTAGCAGACAGTTATATTACACGTTTCAACTTACAAGCACAAGTTGGTGCATCGCCGGTCAATTTCCCAGACCTCAAACAAACTCTACCAAGATTGCCAGAAGTTATGCCATATCCATCTTTACAGACAAACATCACAGATTGGCCAGCGTGTAGTTTAACGTCACTTCCTATTTGAACAGCATGATCTCCCGCCGTTGCCACGTCACATACTTCACCTATCACGAAAAAAATATTAATATGCTGGCTCGGGCATCATTACAATCTATATTTAGCTTAAACTGTTAAAAATTTGCTCTATTGTAACTCGGGTTGAAATCACATTCTTACTTTACTATTCTGAGTTGAGACTCATGTGATGTAGATTTGACCCAAGTTCGGGTCAGACCCTCGCTATTAGGAGGGCCGAACTCGGGTTAATATTGCTGAAAGGAATGGCCATACAGTGCATGGTTAAAACTTGCATCATGTTGTCTTGACTTGAATTTAGATGGTATGATCTCGCGAAATTTAGTATTTTCTCCATGAACTCGAACCCGACTACAGAACAATCCTTGAACTTACTATTTTACTTAAACTTCAGCCCAATCATCAAAACAGAATGCAAAATATAGGGGGAACCTAGGACTGGATGTGACTTTCAATTGACAGTCGTATCATTGTAACAATGAGAAACAAAATGACCTTGACCTGTCATTTTGCTATCAAATGAAAGACTTTTTTTTTAAACTAAGCGGATAATTCACGCTAAGATTTACCCAGAACCGCTCACATATTTTAAAGGCATCTTTGATTTAACAACGCGTTTGATTGTTTGGAAACTAAAAGCTGCTAAGTGAACACTTACCGGAAGTAGGGTTGCAGAAGTTACAAGTGAAAGGACATTCCTGTTGAGCAAATCCACTGACATTCTGACATACTGATGGTGTATGGGTTATGATCTCTTCACAGTTTGGGAGTCGATCAACACACAACACTTGTTCTAAAATATGCACATGATCTTATAAAAACAAATTAAAGAGGGTCTTATGTCCATGTCTTCTGCCCAGGATTTGACTAATGCAATGCAATATTATTTTACATCTTATTGATGATTATTGTCATGAATTTTGGCTTTTCCCACTGTTTTGTATCTTATTGGACGGAACTGAAATGAGAGGCTTGTGTAACAATTTGTTGTTGGAAGTAACCTTCTCAAACAATCCATAAGAAACCTACTTACCGCCGGGTGTATATTGACAAACGTAAGGTAGTTTCAGATTGTTAGTGTGGGGTGTTTCTATCTTCCGATCTGCGTTGCGGCCAAGCATCATGGCGGAAGAAATATAATAAAAGGGCTCTTCTACGAAAGAAAAATAAATGTTTGTTTTTATAACTGTAGATTAATTAAAAGCCAGGAAATTAACCCAAGCACAAAACAATGCTGACCTATACCCACTTAAAACAGAGATATTCGTGGCCCACTTTACCTATTCATCGAAAAGAAAGCGAGCTCACTGGACAGCATTATCAAGCTTGTAGTAATGACTTTGCAACGCAAATCACGTTTTTGCTACCAAGCTTTTATTTCATAATGAAGATATGAAATGGCGACACTGAGCTACCATGGTATGTCTTTGTCAAAGGATAGTACTGAAACTTACTGGACCACCGAAGGTTTTCTGCTTTAGTACCATCAGACCAGTACCATCCATCATCCTGTTTCTTCAAACCAACCCAAATCTTCAACATTGTCTCTCTGGAAGCAAAAAGATAGTCTACTCTCAATTTGAATTGAAAAATTGGAAAAAAGGCTATTACATTTCAAGTGAAATAAGTGGAGTTTTACAACCTACTGTAATGCACCTCTTTGAAACTAAAGAAATTCTTTTGAATTTTCCGTCTGCCCCTTGTCGACTATTGAAGGAGATTCAGTTCGAAATTCTGAATCCATAATGTATGTTCCTTTACCTGATTGAAGCGACAAAGTTGGTCTCGTCCATATCTTTGACAGTAGTTAGCTTGGCCTGTTCAGATTGACAATGTTCCTGAGCTGAGCCCACGTCTCTATCCTGGTGGAAATATTTATAACACTTCCCTCTGAATGGATACCATCCCGTCCGACATCCTACAATAGTAACATATATGCAATGAATGGAGCTTTGCGTTTTTCTGTTCTTTACGAATAGCTTCAAATGATTACGAAGCTGTATTTTATTTCTAATATCCTTACCTCCACATACGAATCCAGCATGTGACCATGTTCCATCTGATAAACACGTTCTAGTCAAAGTATCGTATCCTGTGGTACAAGTGTAGACTACACTTTCTCCCACACCATACTGGTCTTTAACACCATCGTTAGTAGAGTCGTCCAGCTTTTCTGGCGCCGGACAATGAACTTCGGGGTCTGAAATAACAGAAATATACAATGATTACCAGTCCTGGTGTCTTTTGAGGAGTGTGTAGAAAAAATATCCAAAGGCAATTTTTAATTCTTATGAAAGGCTGCTTTGGTATCTGTTGCTGTTTTTGGCTAGGAGTGATGGGTATAATCATGTTAATGATGGCGATAAAATAAAGATGATTAGCTTTTAACCTGCTTTTATGCACTAAATGCGCTAATGAAGACGGGCAACAACATGCAATAAAGGAAATTTTGATCGACAGCGACATTAACCTCCACATTTTGCGATTGTTAACTACCAACTATTGGGAGAACTTTAACGTTCTCGGTTTACTGTTCCATTTCGTGCTCCGAGCTTAGAACCCTCAAGGACTTACATTTTGGCTCAGCCGGGGGTATATTTAAGGTATTTTGGCAGGTCACAGCACAACCTGATATTGCGATATCTTTCTGGCAGAAATCAGGGTCTCTAGACAAAACTGCATCACAGTCATCATAATTATTGTGAATTTTACCTGAAATTGTAAATGTTTATGCTTTTGAATAATAACAATGTTTCTACAATAATAATAGCAAAAAAATTCTACAAACAATCTTTATTCACTATAACGCTTGTTGGGCAACAATTCTTTATTTGCATTATATTCACGTCATCGGCCCAATTGGTGCAGTATAGTTATTGACTTCTGAACTAGTAAATGTATTTTTTTAAACAACGTTTCTAGTTTTTAGTATATGACAAACCACTTCCGGTAAAATTCAGGGATTTGGGGGTGGGCGTAATATTGAACGAGGATTTACCAATACGGCTAACATCACAGTAATTTCTGATACAGCCCATTTCATTAGTATAACACCAGGGAGCATCCTCTCCGCTCGGGTTTCTACAGTAGTTTTCTGTCAGGTCGGCTTCCAGACCCCTAAAGAAATAAAATAGTTGAGGATTTAAATATGTCTTTCTTTAGTCTTCTGTACCTAAATGGACACAATCAACAACTTTAAGCGATATATATATATATATATATATATCCAGCGTCTTTCGCCTACCTTTTTTTCCAACCGCTTTTGTTCAATCACAAGGCTTTTTATTCATGTCGTTTAACTGAAGCCTCCGGAAAGCAGATGCATCCTGTGTCAACACGGTTGTGACCTCAACCAATAAGATGCCAATAAATATAACTTACGTTGGAGTAAAAGGGTTGTGTGGACAATGTGTGACCTGATTCCATGGCAGACACGGTTCGAAAAGATGGGTAAAATTCACCTTACCTCGGTAAGATACACCGTGATCTAGAGGATTGTAGGCGTAATCTTCGGCTGAAAGGACACCAGGGAGTGATTAGAATATTCCAACAGCAATCTATCATGAAGGTAAGCTGATTTGAAATGCCATAATCATCAGTAAACAGTGGTTGGAGTGTTCATAATGTGTCATGAGGTAACCTAACAGAACATACTTACGACGGATAACGGAAGCTTTAGCTCTAAAACCAGTTTTAGTGGCTTGTGAATTGGACCTAAAAGTCACCATGACCTTGTTATGTAAACTTCTCATTGTGGATACCAGATTATTACCACAGTATCTGAAACCAACAATTTGATATAAAGTTTTAGGCTCTATTTAACTGTACAGGACGAGAAGCAATATGTTATTAACGTTGTCAACTTTGGCACTCATGATGACATGATAAGTTTCCACTTTACGCCGTATATCATCTACATGGTTCATTCGAAATTTAAATACTATATAACCTACTTGACTCCCGGTTGGCCAATTAAATTCTGTCTTATTTCTACGTAGTCCAAGCAACCAGTGGTTGTTGATTCAATGTCGAACTCTGGAAATTCTATTTTAACTGCCATGTCTTCTGGTACCTGGAAAATAGAACTTCCGGTGAAGAAAGTGGTCAGTGGTACATTAAAACATATATACATGTATATAGTTTGAGGCATTGAGTGTTTGAGCAAAGATAAGCCTATAGTAAGCAAGTTATCTATAGCTACAAGCGGGGATAACGGAAAATCGAATGAGAAGTGAAAACAGACAAGCATAATGGTACATGGAGTCAGAGTAGATAAATGTATTCTCATAAATTTGAATTCTGGTGCTCAGGATTTCAGAATTGCCGATTTCATACTCTCAAAGTGACACCCAGGAGGTGCTAGGGGTAAGAGGGGCGTGGTTACCTGGATAAGCCAATTACATTCTGTCAAATCATTATAATTAGATGGGAAATTAGGACTGGTGAATTCTTCTTCGGGATGATCTTGATCTAGATTTATAATCTTGCCACAACCTGTAAATACCAAACAGACTCACTGAAGCGCAGTCTTATTGTGGGAACATACCAAACGAGATGATCGATTGTAACTACCTCAATTCAATGGAACTTAACATGTAGGTAAGGTTAGTATGCACAAGTAATATCCTTGTTCGAGCATGGTCTTCTAAACGTGACACTGATTGAAGGGATGTACTTATAAATAGATGATGAGAAAATGGGTAGATACATTAAGGTTCAGTGGTCTTTGGACTCGAAACTCCTTCCATAGTCTTATTCCATAGTCTTATTCTTAACTAAGCTAATTGTGTTCTTACCGTAATTCAAAGGAGCGTAATAACAAACATAAAAACCAAGTAGATTGTATCGAGTAATCTCAACTTTATGTGGCGCATTCTCTGAGAATCCATATTCTGGTACGTTATGGGACTCGGCCGTACCGCTCCATAAGTTAAAGTCTTCTTGCATGTGCGCCATTCCTGAAAAGAATTTTAAATGGCGTTTTGTGTCACACTTGTCCGTCAAACTTTATCCTGAAATACCAATAAGGTTTTTGTTATAGAAAAAAAACTCAAACTATTTTCTGAATTGCTCAATAAAAATGCAAAAATACCCTGGATTTGTTGGCATTGGCCTCTGAATTTAAACAACACCAATGGTACTGTGTTGGGAAGTATAATTGGGGTGTCTGAAAACCCATCAGCTCGGCAACAAAATCTGAGCCTCGTGTGGACATCAAAGGTTCCATCCGGTAATACACCGCTTGTGATAGGGGGAGTAGCTTCTCCAAATTGGACGAAACTGTCGTAGAATCCTATAAGAAAAGAGTGGATGTTTTACTAGCTAAAGGGTTTAGGGACAAAATAGGACGAATCTAGACGAACACTTTAATATATTTGGTAAATTAGTCAGCTTTGTGCTCATGATATTTGTTAAATTGTTGGACGAAAAACTCTCGAGTTGCCTTAGCAAGAGATGAATCCAAAAGTTTCGAAGAAAAGTAGCATATATGGAAGTAGCTAAAAAAATAACTCACCTGACGGACATGTGCCCCCCTTTCTGAATATACAATAATCGCCTGGTTCCCATTTGGCGTCACTTCCGTTGTCTTCATCTCGAGTACAAATGTTCATATCTATGTTTGTTCCCCAATATCCAGCCCCCAGATGGAAAAGTTGAGATCTACCAGTTCTTGTACCATGTATCGTTACCTTTCCTTCTTTGAATCCGTCTGGACAACTAGAAGCTGGTTTCAATATGGAGTAAGTGCCTTTTGGCCAGGTAGTGACTGGATCTGAAAGCATTAGTATTACTTATAGGCATACGAATATCATCTACAAACTATTCAACATTCAACAATATCTGCTTTAAAAACTGTCATCGTTTAAGCCTTCATGTACGCCCTTTACATTCGATATCATTCGGCACTTCTCGGCAGTTTCCGTTAATATTATTCGCAAACTGCTAGGTGCAATTTCACGGTTGGTGGTTTGAGGATTCTTACGTTATTGTTGTTAAAGCCCATTACCTTCAAAAAAAGCCCTTCCTCCAAACTCTGCGTACCTGCATTTACCCGTGGTATGTTCATTCCCTGTCCCATGACTTACCTTTCTCGCGTATATCAGCACAGCCCCTCTTCGGATCTAAACCATCAGGGCAAGTACATTGGCATTTACCTCTTATCAAAGTCATATATCCCTCATTTACACACTTTAGAGATTCAGATGAGCAGAATTCCTCTGCAATATACGAATAAAACAAACGTTTTAAGATTATTATCAAAACGGTTTCCCTTCAATGAACTAGTTGACTTTCATTGTTGATTATCCAGCCTCAATTCTAACCATTTTTTCGGTTCGTTACCATTGATACTTATTGGCGTTAATTTAAAGATAAAAAGCTCTCAGATCATTGGTCTGTTGGACTTGAAAAACGAAAAAAACAAACCGTGGCATTTATGAGCCAGTGAGATTTCTTTTATGGCATAG
Organism: Nipponacmea schrenckii; assembly: GCA_030562195.1. NCBI lineage: Eukaryota > Metazoa > Mollusca > Gastropoda > Lottiidae > Nipponacmea > Nipponacmea schrenckii. The sequence goes on along the minus strand of CM060203.1, from coordinate 7,092,564 downwards.
TAATCTCCAGTTCCAGCTCTGTAGTTGGGTCCACGATATAGTTCCGACATGACTGGTTCCCCATTTTTAGTAAAGGCCTGTAAAACATCAAAATTCGTAATCTTTCATGAGAATTGTCTTGACTATCGAACATTGCTCTTTATCGTCACATTAGATTACATGCATGAGTTTCCGCAAATAACCTAACCAAAATGTATGTTTTTTCTTATAAACTGGTTGTTAGTGTCAAATTTTCTACGATGGAAAGTGGGAGTAGGTATTTAAAACAGATCTCAACTTACATGAAATGAGTAGTGCATCCTTGATGTAATGTCATAATCTACCAATGATGTAGCGTAGTCTGTATCATCTTCACTGAACCAAATCATTAAATCTGGAATCGAAATAAATGAAGATTTAATTTGTGTCTTACTAAGGGTCTCAGATGACAACACTTAATAATGCAGTTAATGTCTCTGTAACTATCTCCTCTCGGGATATGAAATTTGGGAGATCGCATTCACGAGCTCTTTACTTGATATATTGAAATTTTATAAGTATACAAATAGAACGTGTAACTGTGTACGGTCCATTGAATTGTATGAAGTTATCAATATCATTGAAAATAGAAGAAGTGGGTAAACATGAGATATTTGAAGAATGAGAAGACTGAGTTACTAATGCCACACTATCCAGGACCGAGTCTCATCGCATTATAATTCGACCCGACCAGATCAAGAAAATCAACTACCAAACCAACAACACAGGATGATCCAATTTGAACCAATCCATCCACCAGACTACTACCAATTTTGCGATATCAAGCAAACGTTAACTTGTCATTTACCAACCACCATTACACCAGACTGTATAACTCTGGAATTTACACTTGTAGGTAGAAATATATTTAAATACTTACTAGATTTGATATTCTCCCAATCTATCCTCAACTTTCCCCACCTTATCGGACTCTGGTGCTCGTGGATCAGACCTAAAGTATGACCTAGTTCGTGAAAACATGTATCTTTATTACAGCAGCTGTTATGTTGAGTTTTTCTGGAATTACCTTGCGTTGCCCAACATCTGAAATAATAAACACATTGAATTAGGTTCATAATATAAAGAGCAAATAGAAGTGAACCTTAAATAACAACAGAAATATAAATTTTTTAATTGGGTTTACGAGATCTTTGTTTCAGTTCCCAAAAATCATATTTGAACCATTCCCTCCATTTATGCCTTCACTTCTTTTTTTGTCACTGAATTGATTTGGTTTTGTATTTTTTTCTTTGGATGTTACTGAAGGGTATAATGCCTACCCAGGACCGTTGACAAATTCCACAACGCCATTATGATCTATTTTGTACTTGGTTTTGACGTCTGCTGAGTTGGGCACGAACCGGATACACGTAAGCATCTCGTATCTGTTCATTGCTGTTTGAATTTGATACTGATTGGTGTCGTCTAAAACAAAATAACACATAAAAAGAGGAGTTCAAAAACCAAATGATGATAACGTTTGAATTTTTGGCTTTTTGTTATCACCTCCACTGTTGATGGTAGAAAACACAAACAGACTTCATCGAATCGGTATTGACTTAACAAATCAAAATCTAATTGCACGTCTTTAAAACAATAATACTCGTGAATTTTTGTAACGTTTTGATGCTATTTTCCAGTAAGATATTAATGAATTAACTGCATAATAATAGAATTCACTAAATGGCAAAGTGAAAGTGAGAGATAGAATTATTCTATTTTTTATTCAAGAAATTCAAGACATGTGAAACTATTGTAAATGAGTTGTATCTTACCAATACCACTGCTGAATTGATAAGGTACAATACCATGATCCCATCTTAAACTTTCACTTTTGACAATAAATCTTTTCATTCTGTCCTGTACAAGTCCTCTACTCTAAAAAAAAAAACTATTTTATTCTGTTTCTAAAACACTCATCTAACTTCAATATGATGGAACCGCGGTGCCGGTGCGTAAGAAGCTTGCTCGCTAACCTAAAGGTCTAGGGTTCTATCCCTACAAAGGTAGAACTTTTAAATTTTCAACCCAGTTTCCCCTTATCATATAAGAGGGTCAGGGAGGCTAGTCTTTCGGTGGGACAATGAACCGAGGCCACGTGCGCACGTTTAAGATCCCTCGATTGCTGAAAATCGCAAAAAGGGTTGGCTAATGTTGTTGTTCCGTTATTCCACACTGCCTCCATTAGCCAAGTAGGAGCATGCGATGACAGAGCATGAATTCCCCGATCTCTGAAATGTCTATGTTATTTTCATTTCCGTAAATCTTAATTCTCCTGATTAGCACTCTTTGTCCGTGTATTTTTTTAAGCAGAAATAATTTCATTTCAGTTACCTTAACCTGATCGACTTCTTCATTTCCCTGTGGTGTTCTTCTTAATCTCTACAAAATATATCTCACATTTCATCACCATTCACACCTTGATCGTATCTTATTAGTTAATATCATACTGTTTTATTCCTTAAGGAAAGTAACCTTTAACTGAACTGGCCCCGTTCATCAAAATAACCTTTCGATGAGAATTCCATTTATCATTTTCTACTTTCGTAAGATTTTTGTGTGATTTTGGGTGTGATATGCATTCTTTGTCTTCATTTGGAAAAATTGTGCTAGGCCTATTGTAGGATACGATAGTTCTATTTACCTCGAGTATGGTTCCATTTTCACCTCCCTGTCTAGAGGCTTGAAGAGCTGCTAAAGCTTCGGGATTGTCCGATTCTTCATCCATTGGTCTCTGATATGGGAATAAAGACGTATTGAATAACTGGTATGAGCTTCATATGCAATTTCATTTAAATTTGGCTTTTTATTTGCCGTTAATTATCATTCACAATCATGGTTTTTCCTATCCTTAAAATTGGAAAATAAGAAATCCAACCCATTGCCAACCTGGGCTTTCCAAATGTCTGAAATATCTGAAGCCAGGAATACATGAGGTTCGGTGCTTGGTGCAGTGAATGATGTGGCATATATACAACCGAAATAAAAGTGTCCGTTATTCTCTTCCTCTATAAATTCCGAATGTGTCGATTGTTGCTTAACCTAAAGGGCAGTAATGCCATCCATGCGCATCTTACTTACATTTTGGTTATTTACAATAAAATCCACTCCTCCGCCAATAGCTACAGCATCTATTCTTCCCCGGCTTTCATCTTCCGCCTCGGATATAGACTGTTCAAGGATTTCATTACTGACTGGAGTATTGGACTGAAAAACAAAAGATGGAATTTGTTGTTTTTTATCCTCAAAAATGTTAGGACTTATTTATTCTATAGAGGGCACGAATAGCCATTTCTATCTTGATTTGTGGTGTCATCAACGATAAGGCTAGGACTATGAGCCCTTTTCGTCATTAATTCCACAATTTTGAACTATTACCAACCGCGTTTGAAATAAACTATGGACACTTTTCGTGTATCAGCGAAGATTTAAATGAAGCGATAAGATTGAATATTACGTTTCCTCGAAGGAAAGCATATAAGCCACAATGTTATCAACTGTTTGGCTGCATTCGATAACGCAGAATCAACCATTATAGTTTGACGTCGTGAAGATGCTTCGTCGTACCACTCTTTGTCTAATTTTCAGATATCAGCTCCTTTTGAAAGGTGGTGGATAGCAGGATTGGAGTTCGTTAAAAGACTTTCCTAATTTCTCAAAAGTACGATATCGTTTCACTTTCATACTGTTGTTTAACTTATATTGTAATAATTAAACTTACTGTTGTATCATCTGAATATGCTGTTCTTGAAAATAAAAGCAACACCATTAAACTGAATAGGACATGCATCTGTAATTGAATAGAAAATAGTCTATTGTGTGGAATCATTAAAACAGTATAGGACGGGGGAGGGTAAATTTTTTGCAATAAAACCCCCAAATACAGCCAATATTAAGCTGCATCATAGAGAAGGGACGGTAAATATTTCTGAAAAAGCTAATGCAGAATACTTTTGAAAGAAAGCATAAATCTTACCTTGAGACTTTCAGTTCAGGTGGCTTGGTAGTTCCAACACGCTACCGGGAACTGAGAATTCATTCTTCAAAAGGGATCCTTTTATACCCCTCATTTCCATATTCTATCATTTCAGTAAAAAACAACAAAAAAACAACAGGAGTTTAATAAAGCACCTGCTGTAATTAATAAAGCAATTAAAACACCCACGATTAATTAAACCGGCGCCTTTTATATGTATTGTTTCTATTTTATAACTTAACTTTATTTGAATATGAAACGGAAGAATTCTAATTTTATATTACCTATGAATTCTTATTTATAAAAGGAATAATATTTTTGGAATTGTTAATATCATTGGCTTTAAATTAATTTGTAAACTTTTGATTAATTTTGCTCGTGTAGCCATTATTAAAGAAAATTTGCATATGGACACCTGCCTATCAAGGTTGTAGTTTCTAATCGGAATTGTTATGCTTCCAGATCGGAATTTTCACGAACGAATGTTTTCTTCACAAATTTTCTGTCACATTAATTATAAATACGAAAAGTTTGTGTTTCAAGGATACCGCGATCTTGGTGGGTTTAATGTAATTTGTAAACTGTGGCCACCTGTTCGAAAATCTAAACGTATCACGTGATACCGTACAACAACATGGCGACGAATGTTTTTATTTTCTGAATATGGACAAGAAATATGTAAAATTGTGGAGTTTTACATTCATAATACGTAATATTTGCTTTGTATCTGAGTTTTCAAACAGACAACTTTGAACTGTCTTAAGTTTAGAGCCTAAATCTCGGTAAGTACAAATTTAAATGCAAAACAAGTGAAGCAGATTCGCCAAATTTGGTTGATGTCTTATTATTATGGCATGCTTATTTTGTTCTACCGACTTCCTGACTTGCTTTTATTAGATAATCTATTGCTGTCGACGTGTGTTTTGATATAAAATCTTCATCAGTTCAGCTATTATTGAGAAATAACAAGTAGGAATTATATGAAGCTGGTATTAATTTATGCTGATGAGTCGTAAAATGAAAAATATATTTTTTTTTATGCCTAGATCTATTACTACTAGTATTTTTTTACTACACTTTTTTTTTTAATAAGCATTCTTATTTTGAGCAGCTGGAGTTTAAGAGTAGGACATGATACTAAAACTACATTAACTGTCCATAAGGTGGGCCTAGGCATCACACCTCTAACAGTGAATTAAGTTTTTTTTTATTTTGGTCCATTTAATTATCCTGAATTTGTAATGTTTTGTTTCCTTCAGTTCTGAAGCTGGCTAGAAAACAACGGCAGCCAAAATGCTCTGTAAATTGAAGAAATGTAAAAGTGTGGTAATCAATGTGCTGATATTTGTTGCATTTTTGTTGGTTGGGTATGCTATGTTTAATTATAGAAGTCATTGTATTTTTACCTCACCTGCAATGTTGCTTCAGATACTTAGTGTAGATAACACAGCCAAAGATAAATGTAAAGTAGATTTAGACGAATTAGGTAAGTCTTAGTTTGATCCTTACATCTTCTAGTTGGCTTCTTTTATCTTTACTTCATTAAGATTAATCCTTAAGCGACATTTAGGGGTAGAGATGACATTAAATAACAGACACAATTTTATGGTATACTACGCCTTAGATTTATTATACACACAACGTTTCAACAATCTACATTGTCATTACCTGATGATGACAATGTAGATTGTTGAAACGTTGTGTGTATAATAAATCTAAGGAGTAGTATACCATAAAATTGTGTCTGTTATTCATTAAGATTGGGTTAATCTTGAAATCCTCTAGTTTGGAATTCTAACTTTTGCAAGGCTTTTGAGGTTTATAATAGCTTGTCTTATTTTAACTATTGTGTAAGCTTAAACACCCTCTAGGTTGTCTTGTTTTTGGTTGATTGAATTGTCCTTTTACACTCTCTAGGTGTCCTTAATCTGACCTTTTGCACTCCCTAGATCGCCTTGAAAGGACCTTTTACACTCTCTAGGTTATCTTGAACTGACCTTTTACACCCTTGAGGTTGCCTTGTAATGACCTTTTACACCCTTGAGGTTGCCTTGTACTGATCTTTTACACTTTCTAGGTTATCTTGAACTGACCTTTTACACCCTTGAAGTTGCCTTGTACTGATCTTTTACAAACTCTAGGTTGCCTCGTAATGACCTTTTAAGCTTTTTACACTCTCCAGGTTGCCTTGTAGTAGCTTGAATTTTCTCAGGTGTTCTAATTGCCTTTTACTGACTGACCTCTTACTTCAGTCAGGTTCCTTTACTGAGATTTCACACTTATTAGGTTGCCAACTGCCTGTTACACTCTGCAGGTTGTATTGTGTTTAGGTGATTTAATTGTAATAGCACATTATGATGAATTTAATCTTCTATTGAAATAAGTTTTGGGTTATAACCTTATTAAACAATTAAGTTGCATTTCCTGGAAAACTTAATTTTCATGACAGAACGTCAAGTTATAGAAATCTTTGTTAATTCTTACAACCCCTAAAAGTTTGTAAGAATACTAAACTTCATACTTTGGCATGTAAATAGATAAAAGGTAACATAACCCGTAGTGTAAGTTGTATTTCCATTCCACATACCATACCTTTGAATTTCCACTCATCAATTTGAAAGATTATTAGAGTAATCATAAGTAAACTAAAGTTCATAATTGGCTGAAATAAGAATATTACAAATTTTCGATTACTTGTAATAAAACATGTTATATTACAGATTACATGGCAATTACATGAAAAGATGTAATCAATTACAGCTAATTACAATTACAGATTACGATTACCCCATCTCTGCCTTGTACTGACTGACCTCTTACACTCTCTAGATTGCCTTGTACTGACTGACCTCTTACACACTCTAGGTTGCCTTGTACTGACTGACCTCTTACACTCTCTAGGTTGCCTTGTACTTACTGACCTCTTACACTCTCCAGGTTGCCTTGTACTGACTGACCTCTTACACTCTCTAGGTTGCCTTGTACTGACTGACCTCTTACACTCTCTAGGTTGCCTTGTACTGACTGTCCTCTTACACTCTCTAGGTTGCCTTGTACTGACTGACCTCTTACACTCTCTAGGTTGCCTTGTACTTACTGACCTCTTACACTCTCCAGGTTGCCTTGTACTGACTGACCTCTTACACTCTCTAGGTTGCCTTGTACTGATTGACCTCTTACACTCTCTAGGTTGCCTTGTACTGACTGACCTCTTACACTCTCTAGGTTGCCTTGTACTGACTGACCTCTTACACTCTTTAGGTTGCCTTGTACTGACTGACCTCTTACACTCTCTAGGTTGCCTTGTACTGGCCTTTTACACTCTCTTGGTTGCCTTGAACTGACCTCTTACACTCTCTAGGTTGCCTTGAGCTGATTTTTTTATACCCCCTTATGTGAGCTAGTCCTAGCAGTGATATTGTTTTGTTTTATTAAAAGATAGTTGCATTTCTGTCATTAGCTTATATTTATATTTTTTCAGATTTAGTCAAGTTGGACATTTTCACAGCCCCAGAGTTTGAAGAGATTCGAAAACAGAATGAGCATGTGAAGAAAGGGGGATTTTATAAGCCTGATGGGTGTACAGCTTGGCAGAGAGTTGCTGTTATAGTACCTTACCGTGACCGTCTTCACCATCTGAAAATATTATTAAATAGACTACACTCCATGTTGGTCAAACAAAATATTCATTATCAAATATTTGTGGTGGAACAGGTAAATCAAATCCATGGACACTTTTTGATGTCGATGTCCAAGGGACCATCTCACAACCCATGCATTACAGTAACAGACAGGAACACTGCAAACAACATTTGTGTATTGCTTTCCCTTTATCAAGATACTATTGTAATCTATCTAGCGAGTGTTTGCTGGTATTTCTAAGCTGTACTATACCCCAATTTGGTAAATACAGGTCTAAGTAGTTTCCTTGATGCCCTCTTAATGGCACTAGGTCCATGTTATCACTAGTATCTCAGAAAGGTAACTAAAGTTCTATGTTTAGTACATACCTATTTAAAATCTTTATTCCTAATTTTACAGCTGGGTCATGATAAATTTAACCGAGGAAAACTGATGAATATTGGATATTTAGAAGCTATAAAACAAAACAAATTTGATTGTTTTGTTTTCCATGACGCTGACTTGCTTCCTGAACATAACCAAAACTTATACATGTGTGATCAGTACGCTCGACATTTGTCCTCTGCTATTGATGAGATGAGATATCAGTAAGTATAGCTGTCTAGCCACTGGCCTAGTGGTGCTTGGTTCATTGAGATTTCTGGTAGCTAGTGTTTAAGTGACTGACTGGTTAAGTGTAACTGCACATTTATAAGGGTTGGATGTATAGAAAGTTGACTGAGTTTAATAATGATATATCTATAATAAACTCTTTTTCTTCTAAAAAAATCTAGATCTTTAATTCTAAGTTTTATTACAGCTGCCTTGTCAACGAGGTTCAACTTTTTGAAAGCATTGGCCTTTAAGAACAATACTCACTTTGACTGAACTACTACACTCTCCAAGCAAACGACAATTCAACCAGCAGGACAATCTAAGGCTCTACCATCTACCATAACCATAATTATTGCCCTTGTTTTTCAGTGTAATGTATTATAACTATGCAGGAGGTGTGATAGCTATAAATAGAGAGAACTACCAGCGTATAAATGGTTATTCTAATTCTTACTGGGGTTGGGGCAACGAGGACGATGACCTCTCTGCAAGGTAGGTAACTCCTTATTCTTTAATCAGCCACATAAGTATACTTATGGGTAGCTTGTGGGGGAGGTACCAATAATATGTTGATGTCCTGGGTTTACAGTTGTGTGATATTGAGTACAGGTTTATATGTTACAAAAAGCTGAAATTGAGAATTATTCAAAGATATAGCGAACAGATATTACATGTATATTTAAATATTTTTTTTCTTAGAATTCAAGAATCAGGACTTTTGATTACCCGTCCACCGGAACATATTGGCAGATTTAAAATGGTACGACATGCTAAATTATCTCGCTCAGAGCATGGGTTGGTTTTTGTCTTTTATCTTTATTGTAATTTTAGTAAAAAAAAAACTGTTAATGACTCAGTGAAATTTAATGCAGTAGAAATATTCTGCCCTTTTTTTATAAATAATATTTTTTCATATTTATAATGAAGAAATTTCCTAGGCCATTCTTTTAAGCTTTTATAGGAGAATATCTCTTATAATATGTATCTAGCATCGACTTGCAGGTGTGAGAACCGTATTGGTTCCACGCTTTCTATTCCCAGTGAATAAAGGTCATTCTCTGCAAGAAATGGAAGTATCAGTTTTGCTTTTCTATTTCAGAAATGATTTATTTTTTGGTTGGCGTGGTCGTTGGCCTCATGATGGTTTAAATGATGTACAGGGTATGAACTATACAGTGTTTAAGATAACAGAAGAATTCCTTTATACAAATATATCAGTCGATATAGGAAAACGGCCTGATAAAATGCCTGAAAATGTTGGTCCTCAGGAAACACTATGGTGGTGAGTATATAGTAACCATGATGTTTCAAAAGTGCTTTAGTTAGTTTCAACATTTTGCATTTGAATATTTAGACACCTAAATAGATAGCTGAACTCATACTCAGTGAAAAGACTTTATCCATTTGATATGATAAATTTATTTATTGCAGGTTTTTAAAATTCTACTACCCCTGAAAATAAAACGTGATGAAATATTTTGTGATGGGATATATATATATATATATAGCTTGAGGTTTGGAGGCAGGTGTGACAACATTTTTGTAAGAACACTGATGCACATGGAAGGGTAAAGAAATGGGTAATCAGATATGCTTGAAGAAGAGTCACAGATAAGAATATGCTCAATTATGTATGATTCACTGATGTAGGTTGTGGTTGTTATGTTAAAATAATTTATTGTTTGAAAGAATGAATGTTGTAATGAAGAAATGAATGAAGAAAAATTGCATTAACTTGAATGAAAGAAGGAGAGAATAGAAAGAATGAAAGTTTGTTTATTCCTTTTATAAAAGTACATAAGTTACATAAACATTTCGTAATAACTCATATTTGTTCCCATATTTGGCCAGAATCTTGTAAAATAAATATCACACCATTTTTCCCTCCAATAAATATTAGCTCATGAAATATTACAAATTATTTTAATAAATAAAAATACATTGTTAAAAATATAATTTAGAAACATACATGACAAACTTATTGGCACTTTTGAAGAAACAATTTGGCAAGAAGTTCCAAATTTTGTACACATTAAGCTTAATAAATGCATTTAGAATCAGCAGGTACAACTGTACACATATTATTTTAGGATGTCCCAGGTAAGATGACTTCAAACTATGTAAATATTTGCTAACTATTTATACTTCATATTATATAAACTACTTTTTTACCACTAGCTCATGACTGCCTTTGGCTTATTTTTATGAAATAATGCATGTGAAGATGAATTCACTGTACAGTTGAAGGGGTGTCAATTAATTGATGATACACTGCATTGGCTCCTCCCCCAATAACTGTGACACCTCCCCTGAAGTCATCTCCACATATTAAAGTTGGGTTGTGTTGACCTATCTTGATGATTTTCTACATCAGCCAGAACATCTCCCGTAGCTGCAGCAGCTACAAATGGATCACTGTTCATAGCATATGGTGATTCTGGACGCTTTGACGAACTCTGAAAGAACACCAAACAACTAAAATAATTAAACCAAAACAAGTCCTCTCGATTATTTACTGAATATAGTTTTAAGTTTACTCTTCTGCACCTATGTGCTACTGAGATATACAAAACCATGTAGAGGGAAATTTAGGATAGCAGAATTAGTTGTATCTTTTTTGATTTCCAGCCTGTAGCACACTGGGCCTCGGTTTATTGTCCGTTCTGATCAACTTTGACCTGCATCAATGACAGGGGGACCCCTTGGTTGAAAAATCATCTTGACCTACGCAGGGATCCAACCTGGGACTTCCAAGTTATCTAGAAAGCATCAAACTCCCTGAGCCATCCCAGCTTCCTCCTTTTATTAGAGACTCATGAGATGTACTAGTAAGGACAGACAAGGCTACCAAGTATATTCAAAAAAACAATTTGGAGGTGTTAGGGGTCATTTTCAGTTCTTCTAAAACCAACATGTCAAACCTCTTTGCAAAAACTTTGTATAAAATAAATGTAGATAAGACAGTTTTGAGGTGGAAATTTCATTTCAGTTACTCACCATTTTAATGCTATTGGTGAATTCTCGGTTTCTTTGGTTACCAGATGCACCCTACAAATTCAGAAGTTTTATAAGATATTTCCAATGATTGTTTGAATTCAAGTTCAACTTTTTTTTTTCCAAACATAAAAATTTAAAAAAACTGTCAAATTATTGACAATTTAAAACTCATCTCAGCCTTGATCACTATCTACTAATTGTAGCTGTTTGGACTGATTTTATGTGTTCATGGCCAATAGCTAAGTTATAAAATCATTGAATTTCAACAGTTGATGTCAACAAATAACATTAATCTTACTCTTTTAAGAACTCTTTTCTCGTACAGTTCTATTCTTGATGTTCGTTTTAAACCCAGTATGGCAAAATGTGGCCATATTTTATCTGAGGCAGATGCAAAGTCTTTTGGTGTCCTGAAAAGATGATTAAAATCAAAAGGGGCATTCAAGTCCATAGAGCCCCTGAACCCAGACTGCCAAGTCTAGCAGTTTGCAATGTGGTAAATGTTGCCACCACAACATTAACTTTTCAATTTCCATCTCTAAAAGTCTTATGTCAGAGTCTGACTAGAATCAGTGACAGGGGTAACAGTGTTGAAAATCCAAAGTTCAAAACAATCCTAACCTTTACAGGGCAATGAATATATGGTTTAGTTAATTATAAAATAAATACCTTCCCTCAGTATCTTCTAGATTGGGATCAGCTCCATTTTCTAACAGAAGCATCACAATCTACAGAAAATTATAAGTTTGCAAGTACATGTAACTTAAAATTTAGGAACATAGTGCACCTTTAGTCCAAAAAATCATTAACTATGCTGCTGTGTTAACTCAGAATTTTTCACTCTTTTTTTTTTGTCCTCACAAATCTTTTTATTCTCCTCAAGATTAGTCATAAGACAATCTCTACAAAGTCATCAACTTACAGGTCCTGATTCTTGGAATGTGGCAGCATGCAGTGGTGTCCATCTTGATTCTGGATTTTGCTGATTACAATCTGAAATGGATCAGTAAACACTTGACTTCATTTATTTATATAATAAAAGTTTAGAGCAAACGTTACTTGACTTGCAAAGGAGAATTTCAAAACATGCTCTTTAATATTATTGTAGAGGTTTTTTAAGATCCAGTGCGACAAATGGACATGGCCTTCTTTCAGCTCAGATGTGGACTAATTTATTTTTTGAGACCTATTTATCAAAGAATGTTTCATTATTGTATTTTAAAACAAATTTTCACCCACGCTATATATTTTTAGGACAAATCTTACAAAACTTACCAATATCAAATTGTAGTATTTTTTCAACGATATCTTTCAATCCCCAAAAACAAGCTGAAACATAGAACTAATTCAACAGAAAGAGTCACATGAAGTTTGCAGTTTCTCTTTTTAGAGTTAGTTAAGGAAATGAAGGTATAGCCTACATCCTGCAGAAGGCTACTAGTACTATATGACCATCTTGTAAGTCTTGTAGCCTTAATACACCTCAGTTTTCATCTCCTTCTAACTAGATGCATTTTCCATGTCTGTCTTCTTGACCTGCATCACTGGCAGGGGGAGGGGTACTGAGCTGGATAATATGAGGTAGTATCTTAATACACAATCTATGCTACCCACCTATATAAAGCTGACTATTTAATGATGTTGGTCCACTGCCGTCTATTTTAACCGATTCTGTTAAAAATTCTTTCACGAGCTGAAATAAATTTGTTTAAAAATCTTCTCCAATAAATTTTATCTAGATCTAGAGTTACTATGAAAGTTCTTGCGTTTTTGTTTTTTTTTAATACTTTTCAATTTGGTCTAAAATCACCTCTTGCCTTTGTTGCTTTGCTTTGAATCCATCAACATTAGCCTATCTTGTAGTTTTATTGTGAGTTGTTTCTCATAGTCAACTCCACCCACCCCTCCCTTCTTTCATCTTAACTATGCTACAGAATTATATTGTATACATAAAATAAAACCTCTTCGTCTCCCTGCAAGGCTATAGTTGAAAGTTTTTCATTTGGAATATTGGCATTTTTCATCCGAGCTTGTAGATCTCTAAGGACGCTTAATTCTGCCGCCATTTTTAACGTACATATTTAAGAATAAGAAAATTTTGCTCAAATCCAAAACGAAATGAAATACTACCCAGCTGTTTTATTTAATCAGTAGTAAAAGTCAATATTCTCTGAATTCATTGTTTTCTAATTTTAACTTATCCAATAACTGTTTTCAACCCCTGCTTAGTGAACTCATTCTAAACTATCGATTCTCACTAAAGAAGTTTGGCCGACAAGTCACGACTATGTCCCCTAATCATTCTCGTGTCCTGATTAGCCTAGGTCAAACGTATTCTCGTTTGTCCCTGATTGGTGATGTCGATACAGTGAACACCTCCGTGTTTATTCGAAATTACTCGTATCTAGCTAGGCCAACTGTACATAAATCTATAGGTTAAAATTATCATGTTAATTGTCTCTTACGCCCAGACTATTCCTCCAAATGACATCTTTCGTCGAAGCTGTACGGAAACAAAGAGGTACTGGATGATAGGGGATACAATTTGAAGCAAATTAATTTCGGAATTTTGTTTCTAGATTTTTGATCCACTGTTTTTTCAAATGTCTACAAGTGTCTAAATCACGAGAATCTGGATAATTTTGAGCGTTTGGGGTTCCAATTCAATTCAACAATATTGAAATTTGGAACAAGATGGGAAAACAGCATTTCATTTCCTGTGGAACGTTCAGATTGGACAATAAACCGAGGCCCTGTGTGCTACAAGCTGAGCACAATAGAGATATTTTCGACAGTTGGAAATGTAATAAGAGTAAGCTAATGACACTTTTCGAGACAAAATTTGTATCATAGTACACTGCATGGTGTTGCCCGTCATCATTAAGGACATAATGTGCAGAAGATTAGGACGTAAAACTATAATAAATACAATAAATAATTAATGGAGAGGATTCGTTTTGATTTAATTATTGTAGGTGATTGGTGTTCTTTCAGGAACGTCGACCAACTCCAACATAGATGTGAAATGAATTGCGCAGCCACGTGTTGGTGATAAATAATTACAAATAGGCCTTAGATACTTTATTTTTAAAGGTTATAAATAGAAAATCACATTCGGGACATGTTTTTTATATATTCTGTTCTTATTGCGTCCATTTACTTGGCATTAATCCTCGATTCGACATTGACCCCCACTTATTTTCATTGGTTCATGACAGTACAGGCCCTCACAGCACCACGAGAAGGGCCCACAGGATTCTTTAAACTCAGAACAAAACAACCCTCTTTTCGCCGCCGACCTGAAATAGGAAGTGGTATACATAGGCTGTAATCCTTCATATATATGTATTGTATATGTACATGTATCAGAGGCTGGAATAGATGAAGATTTTGCGGACCTCTTTATGAGAAAGTGGACTACCCCCCCCCCCCCCTTCCGTTTTTTGAAATTAGGACACTGTCACATCGTTTGCACATATACTTTGTAAACCAAAGGGGAAAATGGACAACGAAAAGAGTTAAGTTACCTGCTATTTAGAAGTCCTTCATACGTATAACTTCTCTTTTCTGAAATTGACAAATAGATTGGCATATAAATTGAAAAGTCAGAATTGATTTTTTAAATTATTTTTGTCTTTTCAGAAATATTACTTTTCCAATGTTTTTGGGTCCACCGAAATGAAAAGTTTGATAATTTTAAATGTGATATAAAACTTTGTAAAGGTAACGAAAATTACGAACAGAACATTATCTTTTCTAAATTCATATTTCCAATAATATTGTGGAGTTGATATTTCAATCCTATCAATATGAAAATGATTTGCAAAATGCGATTCTGAAATGATATTGTTGAGAACGAATGTGGGATCCTTAATACTAGAGAGCCCACTAAGATGCAATTAACCGAATTCAAACTAGGGTTTTAAATCTTGTCCCTGGTTGCACTTTGAATTGCTCAATCCGTTTTATCTTATTATTTATTATAATGGTGGCAGCTTATACACTGGTCAGTATATTTTGGTCGATATAGAAACTATATATAAATCTATAATTTTGGTCATAGTATCATAGTACATTTATTATGCTTTAATATTTTTATATCGTTTATTGCTACCTTGGCATGTGTCATTACTATGATTTTATCGACGTTTTATATTATAACGAAATTTGTAGGCGAGGCTACATTACCATATTAGGTAATTGCGTGTCACAATGTGGCCGTCGCCATGTCTATTATTTTGTTCCGAACCTCAATCGATGGTGTATAAAACACCTTCAAATATCGTACAATTACAATTTTTTTTTCTGTTCTTAGAGATTAATTCTTGAATTGATATTATTTCATATTTTCGATCACTTTGCCGGTCTAATGTTTTTGATAAATAACTAACTAGGTGTTGATCTGAATGGATACTAGTGTGGATATGTTGATCTATACGTTAAATGCGAATTTAGTTTATTTTAGGGACGATAAGTTCACAATTTAACCATTAATACTGTTTACAGTGTACAGACCAATGACCGAATGTCTTCGAAGCCAAGTACAGGCGGAAGGGTTGCCGTACGATTTTGACTACACGGTGTTACCGTTTCTGTTTGAAATTTTCTTTTTTTCCTAACCCATTTTTGTCAAGCGATTCTTTAGCCTACTTTAACTCTATAAATTTGGATAACTTACCTATGGACACGGCAGAAATGACGACACACATACAAAATATCACAGCTATAATTTTCCAATTCAAAGCCATTGTAGAGTTTAACGAAATCCCAAATAAGTAAATTGTAATGTTTAATCACAGTAATGCCAAAATAGCATTGCCTGATGTTTTATATATGAATTTCAAAGCCAAATTAGGGTTAATATCGGCGGCTAATTGGGGTTAATTCTTAGAGGAAATTACACAGGACATTGAAATTTATGAACGTAAACAACATAATTTTGTAAATTATACAACTACAAATTGGAGAGTGGTGGATTTTTCAAATAAACAGGAAATGAGAGGAAGTCCCTTATTCATTCTTTTAGTCCTTTAAAACGACGATCTATTTTTTTCGAAATATGTTTGTTACGTTGGTCAGTTATAAGAGCTCACATTAACAACATAATCTAATCTAATCTAATCTCTCTTCAAAATAATAGCGATGGCGACTAAAATCTCAGCTTTAGAAGCGCATAAATCCTTATTAGTGAAGTCACCGAGATGTGGGGAAAACGACGTGTCAATTTTGTCTTGAATTGAGTTTTACGTCATATCTATTTACTATCGAAATAATTACTCGACTGATACTACCTTGTATTAACATGAATCTTTTTGACCCAGGCCAGAGCTTTTATGAGACTATGTTATCATCACCCTTCAACACAGACGTGGCAGCACAACGCTTTGTGGAATAGGGGAATTGGTGCAGTGTACTAATTTGCCTTCGAGCGCTAGGTAATTTTGTTAATTGTGTTTCATGTCCTGTGTGGCTGGTACGTCAAAGAGTGGGGTGTAATATGCGTGTTAATTTTACACAGGAAGCGAGAAATTATTATAAAATAATAATTGTGGTGAATCATTTAACACTTATTGATGGGTAATAATTAAATTTAACCTACGGTAGGGCAGTTTTTGACAACTTTGACTGATGGGTCAAAAGTAAAAGATACGTTGCAAGGCTGGCATCGAAACTATTGATCATGATGGTTTGAGATCTGACACCACTGGCAACAGATGAAGATTTATATCTGAAACACTTGTCAAGATGAGTTGAGCTACAACTACAATGACTTCAATAGTCACAATCAAATTGAAATTCTAACCATCCACGGTTGATCGATTCAGAGCATATCGTTTGAATATTAACAATATTTTCGTTATTGGGATAATACTTACATGAGATGATTCAAATGTCATTTAGAAAGTGCTCTCAGCCAATTTTCAGCACTAGAATCTGTGCTATACCAAGAAAGTGTTATCCCAATAACGAAAATATTGTTGCAACATCACTTTCTAAATGACATGAAATCATCTCATGTAATCAGCCTTGGGAGCTGTGTCGTTACTGATTTTCAGAGGGGGAATGCATGTTCGCAGTAAAGTCTACCGGTCTGCTACCTTCTATTTTTGTGGGTTGTCCGTTAGCCGAGTGGTCTAGACGGTTGACATGTATTGCTGGCGATTAGGTGCCTGACTCTGAGATCGCTGGTTCGAAACCCGTTCGGGTTCAGCCAATTTTCAGCACTAGAATCTGTGCTATACCAAGAAAGTGTTATCCCAATAACAACACGACTTTCTAAATGACATTAAATCATTTCGTCTGAATATAAGTCTTTAATTACAGCAAAGATATAGCTATTTTGTTTTGTGAGTGATTTAACGAACACAATGTCTAAAGCTTTTATTTAAAAAGCATGTTTGGTTGCCTTTTCATTCATTGGTGAAAAAAAAAAGAACGCAACTCTAAGATATTACACTACATTATTTAGAAAATTTAGAAATTATACAGGCATATCATAGAAACAATGACCGCTCCATTTTCCGTCACAACCTAAATTCTCACAGCATAGCTGCATATGTGACAATCCGCACTCATCACCGAAACCTCCACAGCTACCTCTTTTTCCTAGAAATCTGCAAAGAAACCAAAGAAACAGTATAGTATTTAAACGTTGTACTATTTAAGTTAAAATCAATATTGAATGTCTTTGACGGATAGAAAACATCACATATAACAGTATAATAATAGTTTATACTTCATAAAATGGCAACTCAGTTGCCACCTGGTTAGATGGAGAATTACTAGGTAATGTTTTACAGTGAGGTTGCCAATGCTCGGAAGCAACACTTTGTTTTGTGGTGCTAGTTTTTTGCACGATAACCCAAACCACCAATCCCAATAGTCATGGTTTATGTTACTTAATTAAATCCAGTGGTGCAGAAGCTTTTATTCCCTTAACCCACAATTTCAGAAGAACTAGTTTCTCCAACACCTCGCAGGTCAAACGGTCGACCCAAGGTCAGGACTTGATGACAAGACTATTATTTCGAGATATTATAAAATGAACCTTACCTTTCAATATCTAGTTTGCCGTTGTCGTTTCCTTTATCTGAAATATAGTTCAAGAAATTAAGGCTTCCTATTTTTATTCGTCTTTGATTTATCAATTAAAGCTAAAATTTCACCTCTCGAACTTTTTTCAAAATATAAAATCGGACGCCCTATTCTTCTACCATTAAATTATAACAGCCCATCCGTTTTATGCATACATGTGTATGCTTCAATTAGTAGAGATTCATCCCCTCACACGAAAGAGAACTACGTCCCTTTTTTAGGGATGTGTGGTTTAAGTTTAAACGAAAGCAGTTCCAGTAGACCTACTTTCCTCATGTTAAGATATAGACATTAGTTGTCCTGATGGATGA
Organism: Nipponacmea schrenckii; assembly: GCA_030562195.1. NCBI lineage: Eukaryota > Metazoa > Mollusca > Gastropoda > Lottiidae > Nipponacmea > Nipponacmea schrenckii. Next base: position 7,073,931 of record CM060203.1, on the reverse strand, counting down.
CTTTGTATCATAAACTATAAAAAAAACTTACCCAAAGTAGCTGCAGTGATAACACCAATAACGCACAGAATTGCAACAAACATTTTCAAATTCACTATGCCTACCATTTTGAATAGTATCGGTGCTTTCGGGTTTGAATTTGTGATGGCTATACCAGAGATTTAGTAAGACTGTCCGAGGTTGTTTGTGTAGGGTTAATTTAAAGGCAATATTAATTGCAATAATTATTTAATTGGTGGTTAATTAGCAATAAATAGAGGGGAAATATTGGATTTGCTTTAAATAGAGAAACATGGCTAAATCACCTTTAATGTCTCGGCCTTGGTATTTGAATGAACCATCATCTGAGGTCATTTGTACTCAAATAACCCCCCCTATATATGGTCAATTAGTGGTCAACTCCTTGAGCTTTGTTGAGATTTCTTAGAGTTGTTGGATACATAATAAAAAAAACTAGTACTAAGCTTCTGACAACAGAAAACTGTCAGCGTTTCACACAATCTGCTGTCTGGCTAGATGTAACCTGTATGCTTTGTTGAATTCGGAGACCAGAAAGCTGTTATACATAGCAAACTGCTGTCTTGTTGAACACGGTAGTTTTTCAATCATGTTTTAAATAACAGCAATTTGAAATCATTGATGTAACCCGTATGCATTGATGCAGTCTGCGAGCAGAAAGCTATGAAACCAAGGAAAATGCTGTCTGTTTGAAAACGATAATTTGTCTATCATGTATGCTTTGATGCAGTCTGAGAGCAGAAAGCTTTGATACCTAGAAAGCTGATGCCTGGTTGAGCCTGATAATCATTCATGTATGCTTTGGTGTAGTCTGGGGGAAAGGGCCAGAAAGGGGTTTTGAAAAAACCCTAAAAACAAAAGCCGATGTCTGGTTGAACCTGATAATCACTCATGTATGCTTTGGTGCAGTCTGAGAGCAGAAACCTGTGATACCTAGCAAGCTGATGTCTGGTTGAACCTTATAGTCAATCATGTGTGCTTTGGTGCAGTCTGAGAGCAAAAAGCTGTGATACCTAGCAAGCTGATGTCTGGTTGAACCTGATAATCAATCATGTATGCTTTGGTGCAGTCTGAGAGCAGAAAACTGTGATACCTAGCAAGTTGATGTCTGATTGAAGCTGATAATCAATCATGTATGCTTTGGTGCAGTCTGAGAGCAGAAAGCTGTGATACCTAGCAAGCTGATGCCTGGTTGAACCTTATAGTCAATCATGTATGCTTTGGTGCAGTCTGAGAGCAGAAAGCTGTGATACCTAGCAAGCTGATGTCTGGTTGAACCTGATAATCAATCATGTATGCTTTGGTGCAGTCTGAGAGCAGAAAGCTGTGATACCTAGCAAGCTGATGTCTGGTTGAACCTGATAATCAATCATGTATGCTTTGGTGTAGTCTGAGAGCAGAAAGTTGTGATACCTAGCAAGCTGATGTCTGGTTGAACCTGATAATCAATCATGTATGCTTTGGTGTAGTCTGAGAGCAGAAAGTTGTGATACCTAGCAAGCTGATGTCTGGTTGAACCTGATAATCACCATGTATGCTTTGGTGTAGTCTGAGAGCAGAAAGTTGTGATACCTAGAAAGCTACCTGCCAGGTAGCTGGAAATGATAGTATCGCACGCTGTCTAGTTTTCTAAAATAGAAAACAACGTTCACGACATTTTCCGGGCTTTTTTAGGGCAAATCTAGCTTAACTTTTTTGCAATTATAGTATGTTATGGGTATATAGGTAATATGGAATCTGGCTGTAAGTGAAGAAGAGGCATATTATATATTATATATCAAAATGAAATGGTTGACATTAAACCTGTTTCAGGGATAATGAATAGTCAATCCTAAAATGTGGTTTGAAACAAAATATGAAAATTGAACAGTATAAATTTGCGAACGTGATACAAGACCTCTGTTGATTTATACAAATTTTTAACGATTGCATTTTAGACCACGGGTAGAAATTTTATTCTGAAAGCTGAGTTGTTGCAAATAGTATGTGTTTTATTAAGAATGAACAGCGTCACAGAACTTTTCATTTATTAAGGCACACATGTTCGCTTATTTTTTGATATAGTGTAGTGTATTGAGGAATAGAACTGTGAAGTTAATTATTAAATGAAATGTAAACATAACCTGTTTTCATTTTAGTATTAATTTTTACATTACTCGAAAATTCGGCTACTACATTTCGGCGTTAACAACATTTTATTTTCAATGAATTAGCAGTGAAAACGTGAAATTTTAATTGTTCGTTATTAATCCGAATATTAATAAGCACTGTTCGTTTTTAGACCATGTATATGTTATAATTGTTATCATTGGAGTCGATGACTGTATAACATAGTCTGACACATTGATCATTACTTTGGACATGCCAGCTCTATTTACGTTTCAAGGCATGGGCTTCTCCTAAAAAACAGTCTCACTATGATAAGAATATATGATGACGTATGAAATGGCTTGTGTTCATTTTGCTATCCAAATGTATCGCGTGACTGTTCACGTTAGTCTAAATATATGAGCGATATTCAGCAGGACAGTGTTTTGTAAGTTGGTTATCCTGGTGTATCACGTGAATCATTCCTGTCTTATCCGATAGGTTGTCGTAGATCAATCGCTGAAAATTATCACTGATAGGAGTTTCGGCCCAGTGAAACGTAGTCTATCAGTATAACAATATTACGACGCAGTACATGTATGTCCAATAAAAGTCGATAGCAACCAGTATATTTATATATCATATCAAATGACATATATTTGGGGATAACAAATCTATTGTAAGGCTAACTCTAAAATTACTGTGAAACCATAATAATTCCTGGGGTTCACTTAACAGAAGAGCGGAATGGAGGTGTCCCTTTGGAGAAAGTTCCGCCTGAAATTTTCGCGGTAAGTTAAGTTGATCAGAAACACAGCCTTATTGTCATTGCCCGCTTTAATTTAAAGGAAATCATAGAAATAAATACATTTCTTTGTCAGCCAAATATAGAACAGCAGTCCAATTTCGTTGTGTTGAGACAAAAAACTCATTTCATTTCTTTGGCTAAAGTGCGTGCACAAAGGATATAAAACTCCGTATCATTATATTTTAGACTTCTCATATCTCTTTTTTTCTCTTACTGTTTCAGAAGAAAAAAAAATCGTGAAGCATTCACCAAAGCCGATTTCGAAAAAAAAGAATTGAACAACACCACTCCGAAAACGGCAAAAAGCGACATCAAAATAAAGAAATCAACTTATCAGAAGGACGTTCTTGCACGACCAACATATTATGGGATAGAATGGAAGCTAAAGCAAGTGCTCACACACCATGTCCAAGATCTGAACGAACGGAAGAGGCTTATTCAGTATTGTCAACAAAAGTTCGCAGCTGTTTTCAACCGTTTGGAGAGTTCAGGGGAAAGTCTGATGCATAACCTAATCACAGCTTTGCCGGATGACTCTCGGTTTGAAAGTTACAAGTACTGCAATACAAAAATCGTTGAGGTTCTAATCAAAGACGGATGCGATATTGCAAAACTCAACAGATGTGGTGATCCTCCAGTCATTGCCGCTTACAAACAGAAAAAGCTATCTGTCGTAGCAGCCTTCCTCAATACACGCGTTGACTTCAACGTCACAGACAAGTACGGTGCATCGTTGGTGGTATTAACCTGCAGGGACAACGATCTCGATACGCTGCGCAAAATCGTGTGCGCTTATAGATACAGTGATCCGAAATTGGATCTGGACCTTTTGGATGTGACACGAAACTGTGCCATCTCGTACGCTACTCTCAATAATAATATGGATGTTTGTCGGGTGCTATTAGAAGCTGGTGCGAACCCAAACGCGGGCTTTACGTCTCCACTCTACCAAGCCGTAAAAAACGACTGCAGTGATGAATTAATAGCGTTACTGATCCAACACAAAGCATCAGTGAACGTTTGGGCAGATTCTAGTGGTTTAAACACCCTGATGGCGGCATCGTACAAAAACAGAACGGAAGTTGTACGAATGTTGTTGGAAGCCGGAGCACATTTTCCTTCCACTTGGCATAAGAATAAATCATTCATGGCTGCCATTAAATTCGATAATTTAGAAATTGTGCTGGAATATTTAACTAGATCTGTCGATGTTACATCAAAATCTAGTAAAGGGACAAACATTCTGCATGAAAGCTCTATTTTCGGAAGCCCGCGTTGCTTGGAATATCTCATAAAAGATTCCAATATAGATCTTGTTTCTAAAGATCGTTATGGAAAGACGCCGTTTTATTTAGCTGCCGAAAATGGACATGTAGAGTGCTTACAGTTGCTTTACAGTACGTGTGCAGATTCTTTTGAAGCTGATCCAAGAGGACGAACACCTTTGGACATCGCAGTTTTGAATGACCACCACACTTCAGTCAAATTTATGTTTGACAATTTAGTTTGTTCAAGACGTCAACTGGTCAATGCTTGTCTCCGTCTTAAAGTCGAATATGATCAGTCAGAATTTCGTCAAGACGAAACCATTGATCTTCTCCAAAAATTCGCCAAATCTTTTCAGGAGGACAGCGTAGGTTCTTTATTGGACATTTGTGTACTGGAAATTCGGAGAATTCTAGGTCAACGAAATAAACATAAAATTCTCAAACTACCTATACCGAACATTATTAAAAAACTTCTATTAAACTGACAATATCTTCACTTTTGGGTTTAATTTCGGCCAAACCATGATCTACTTCTGTTCATAAAACAATTTAGAGGGATTCAAGGTTCAATCAGAACACAAATATTTGGTTATATGATAGCAGACTGAACATATGCTGGGTTACAAAAAAAAGAAAATCCAATAGAATTTGTTCCAAAGGAATTGCATGTACAAAGTTCTAGAGAACTGAAATGATAGAATTGCCTCTTAGGAGCAAAGTCGGATGTTAAATTCCATCTTTCCAATAAATGAACACCCAAAGAAACTGTCAGATAGAATTTTATTATTTAAGACAAATTGGCTATTTTTTTTTTTTTATAAAAGCTCCAGTACAAACTCCATTCATATTTTACCATTCAGTCATCTTGTTCCATCTTCATCACTGCGTAAATAGACTGAAACAAAAAAAAATATACAGGTAAATTTAATTGAAAATCGCAAGGGAGGAAATTTGAATGACCGTTAGAGCAGGGTCACGCTGAATAGAGGTGAGCGCATGACCAGTATTGACTGTATACTTCATTATCAATAAAAATATTCTTGATTAAAAAAACATAAACATACTGAAAATGAACAATGCTGAAACAATAATAATGACTCAGTTAAAAACTGCTAACCACTCGGTATGTGTAGTAGATTTGACATTGCAGAACCTCATTCCACAGCCCCTGTTTTCGAGTGTTTGTATGTTTTCTTAGGGATGAAGATAAAGTACAATACCATATTCTTCAATAAAAGAGCATTATACCGTACCTTAAAACTGTTAATGGAGGCATGCCTTCTTCTGATCCCTTTTGAAAGCCTGAAAAAAAAATCAATGGCCATTGTAATATGCCAACATTTAAATGGCAGCTAATTCACCTGGGAGGTGGACAGGAATTATGGGTAAATAAAAGATTTTTCTTATTTTCAATAAACTTCATCCATGGGTTATTACAAACATTAACACCAAGTTTCACACCAGCACTCTATTATTTCCACAAAAATATTAAGAACAAGGGCAACTCATAGTAAATATTTTTTTGATTGGTTTGATTTTCAATAGGGTTCATCCTTCACCGACTCACACAAGTTTTTTGTAAATCCAAAACCTGCTCTATATCACTTCCACATGCATTGAACAAATTTTCATGAACAAGGGCAATAACTCATTTTTTTTCTCTATTAGATCTAGTCAGATTTTCAATAGGCTTCAGACTTCGGTTATTACAAACATTCACACTAAGTTTCATCAAAATCCATCAAAAACCAAGCTTTCTATCCTGTCCGTCCAAAGAATTCAAGAAGGGCAATAACTCATAGTAAATATTTTGCGATTAGTCTGATTGATTTTCAATAGAATAGTGTTGTCGAGGGGGTGATCGAGTTCGAGGAATTGACCACACCAAGGGTTCAGTTATAAAGATAGGCTTTATTAACATTAACAAAAACCCCTATTAAGGGGTTTTAAACTAAATTGAACTGGGATTAGGTGAAGTACCTTACCAGGCTAGGGATCTTATATCAGAAATATCCAAAACATCCAACAATATATTGAAACAATATATATTATAAAGAATACTCAAATATCTAAATTACAAGACTGTTCTATATCAAAGAAGCTTCAATACAGAACCATATCCCAAAATATCCATATAACATGTCCTATCAGCTACAAAACTATCAACTGAATGACAACACTAATGAAAAAACTAATTAACACAGCTCAGGGCAAAGAAGTAGAAAGTTTAAGGTGATGAGAACTCAGATACAGAGAAAGATTATATAGTAAAGAAATAGAGGTAGTGATGTGTGACTTTAACTTAATACTGAGACTGAAATATTACTAACTAACAAATTAACTTTTATTAAATTTCACCCTTCAACAATAGTGTCCATCTTTGGGTGAACATTAACAGTCACACCAAGTTTCATCAAAAACCATCAAGAAACCAGCTCTCTATCGTGTGCACAACAATAATTCTACACAGACAGATGAAGAGTCATATAAAAATTTTAAGAGAAATCTTAAATAAAAAAACAAATTGTGTTTGACCACTTCCACTCTGGCTGGGTATTAGATCTAAATTTTTTATTCTGTAGGCCTACTACTGCTAATTCGTGGAAAATATGTTTTGTTTATAAAGTCAAATTTCTCACGTCATATTTCTTGCTCGGTAAAGTTTCCTTAGTACTGTACTTAATGTTTATTTTAAAAATTTATTGATTGGCATAAAAAAATTATGGTCGGTAATTTGCAAATCACAGACACCAACCAATATTTCTTTAATTTTTAAATTATAAATAAGCTAACCAAGATAGAGAACAGCCGGTATAAATCCCCATTGAAAGATAAACCTCGTTAGGCTGAATAATGTTGACAATCTTTGCTTAGTTTCTGCACTAAATTTCACCATTTTGTAACTATAATTGTAGAAAATTTGGATAAATTCGTCAGAATATTATTTTGGACCGGAAGTGAAGGTTAGCAAATCATGGCATTTGATTGGATGATCAGTAATAAGCAGCCAATGAAATTATTATAATCAGTATAAACAAAGATGGCGACCACCAAAGCGCACGTGGAGATTGATATGATAGAAGATGGCATTGAAATTGTAGAAGAAAAGCCTACAGTTTGCCTTCGTGCAGGTCAAAGTATAGTTGCAGTTAAGCCCACATTCTCTCATGATGGAAAGTAAGTTAATTAGTTTATCAAGACGTATCAATTGCCGGATCCTTATTGAATCAGTGTCTAGGTTTTGTGCATCATCTTGACAACTTGTTTTTCTGGTGATGTAGTGTCTGTCAAAATTTTCCCCATTGAATTTTGTGGACGATAAAACGAAGAAGATATAAAAAGTTGGCAAAGACAATCATTGTACATTCTTATAGGCTTTTAGGGCTTTATATCATATTTGCATTAGTGTCATTAGCCCAATAAAGTTTTATTAAGTGGGATAAATTTTAATCGATTTTCTTCTTCAGATGTCTATTCTGTGTATCTGGAACAACAGTTAAGGTGTTTAGTACAACAGGTGGGGGTTGTATACGAGAATTAAAGGGACACACACAGACTATAACTGATGTTTGTTTAAACCCCAGAAATAGACTCCAGGTGAGATTGTGTTAATATTGTGAGTCTGTTATTCACTGTATAGACCTGTCTGTCTGCACAGTATACAATTTTAGATAATTGTCTATATCTTGAGTGAAGCATCATTGACCTATAAAGAAATTTAACTATATATAAAAATATATATGAAGAAAATTAGGTTACTCTTTTCATCTAGAGATAGAGAGCTTTTTAAAGCCTTGATATGTCTATATTTTGATTCTAATCTGTTTTGTTGATTTTAGCCTTTTCTGCATTTTTGTAGATTTTAACTTGTTCTCTAGATGGGTGGATCAAACAGTGGGATTATACAGATGGGGTTATACTTCGGGTGAGTAAATAATATTTATTCCTATCTGTAAGGAGAAGAGGGTTAAACTCATGTGTGGAATAGTTTAAATTATATTTAGAGGTGTCAGCTTCATGACTTTATCTTGGTGTGATATTATATATTTCTAGAAATTTAATGTGAACACTCCCCTGTATGGTATTTTATGTTATAAAGAAACCTCTAAACTGACAGTTGCAGTCATACAAGAAAAGAAACCAAAATCTAAAGGTACGGTAGCTTTTATTTAATTTGACGTTTGCCCTTGTCAGTGATGCAGGTCGGAGGGAATGACAATGGAAAAGCGTCTAGTCGATCAGATGGGACAATAAACCGAGACTGCTAGAGACTGTGCACTTTAAGATCCCTTGACATTTGGAAATCGCAAAAAGAGAAGGCAGATGCCGCTGTCCTGGCAAAATTGCCCTCATAGCACACTGCATGGCATTGCCCGTCTTCGTTAGCCCATAAGGTGCAGAAGAGTAGGAAGTAAAACTACATTCATTTCATTTCCATTGAGGGTTAGTAGCTATTTTGGCTCAGTGATTTAGATGCATGCTCGGTAACTTGAAGGTTCAGGGATCAATCCTGACAAAGGTTGATTGTGATGCTGGTTTAAGGAATTTGACATGGAAAAAGCATTAATCATTCGGATTGAACAATAAACTGATGTTCTGTGTGCTACAGACTAAGTTAAAGATCACACGACTGTTGGAAATAACAAAGAGATTAGTCTAATCAATGCAGCTGTCCTGGAAAACTTTCATTCATTCCATTTTCAATGACAGTTTGAAATTAGATATAAGTACAATAAAGTTTTATAATACCTGTTTTAGGTTATGAATTAGTAAAATATGTGTTAGCTGATTGGTTAAATGACAGTAAACCCAAATCTTCTATACTATTAGAACATTGCAGTGAAAATAGAAAATGTCTCCAAATTGGTGCACAGGTAATATTTCTTTATTCTTATTTACTAATGAAACCAAAACGCTGGGGAAAAGTTCTGGAATTCTAACTGTTTCAGCAGTGTAGAATCCATTAATCTGGAAGGGATGTAGTCCTTTCAATGGTTGATTTTTTAAAATACAGGCTTTTAGTTTAATTTTATTCCATTTATTTTGTAGGATAAATATTTAGCATCTATAAGAGAGAAATCATTGGTTGTTGTTGATTTAAAAAATGGTGATAAACGAACGTAAGTATCAGGGAGTTTAAAAGCTTAAAATATCCTGACAATGGCTTTTGCATAACAGACAATATTTTTTTTGTTTATTTCAAAAAAGTTGCTTTTTAAAGATTTTGGAAATATCTTTATGGACAATGTATTTGTGGTCTATATGTTTTTTATGGTTGCTTGTTAATAGATATTTAACAAGTTTCCTTGTTATTCTGTCAAACAAAGATATTTATGCACAATGATTGAGAACATGAACATGAACACAGATATATCTTTATCTATCTATACACTGCATGTAAATTAGCCCAATTAAGGTAGACATTGAATTGTACAATATTTACAGTGTCAGTAAAGATGAAAACTGTTATACATGTATTACATGTCATCCAGTACAACCATGTATTGTTATTGGTGATGAACTGGGTAGAATACATTTCTGGTAAGTTAATTTCACACCCACTTATTCGGGCCCTAAAGATTCTTGAAGGTTCCAGTGCTTGCTAGCAGTTTCATACGATTCTTGAAGTTGCTATCCAACCATAAGATTTATAGTGATTATTGTAGATGTTTTTGGAATTATAACAATTTTGTCACTATTTATCATATTAGAACGGAGTAAAGAGTAAAGAATTGTGAAATATTAATCTTTCAAATCAATGATACATTGTCATTATTTTAATGCAATGTATCAATTAGACAGTAAGAATTGCACTTCATCAGTGAATAGTTGGATGATTTTTAATACAAATAACTGATTTTTTTGCAGGTGGAATTTTTTCAAGAAGAATCCTGTTCAGACAAATTACCACTGGCATTCCTTGCCTGTCAAATGTCTTGAATTTACTCAGGAAGGTCTGAATTTTCTTGCTAGATCTTATTTCTATATTGTGCAAGTGGCATTTTACCCGTCTGCTTTGATTTGTGGACTTTGGGTGTTTTGTGTCTCAATTGTCTTCAATTAGTTGCCTTTGTTGCATTTATATTCCTTTTCTTTTGGAATGGATCTTATCTACTATTTGATGATAGATATGTCCTTGACACTTTTAAGATTTCTTAGTAGACCATAAAAATGAACTGATAAAATTTTCCTCACTTCACACTGCATTACTACTGGATTTGATTGTATTTTATATTATATATTAATGTTAATTGTCATGTATATTGAAGGTTCCAACTTACTATCTGGTGGACATGAATGTGTTTTAGTAAAATGGCAGTTTGATTCCAGTAACCGAGATTTTCTACCCAGATTGGGATCTCCTATCAATCATATAACTTGTTCTCCTGATAATACAGTTTACGCCCTTTCACAGGATGATAATGGTCAGTATACCCTGTTTCTTGACCAACACTTCACAAAACTATGACATGTCAATTCAAACTGTGTTGTTTTCGTCATTAAGAAGAGTATGTATATGAAACTGTATATTAATATTATAACTAAGTAATTTTTATACGCCCACATGAAATGGGGGGCGTATATTGTCGTCACCCACATCCGTCCGTCCGTCCGTCCGTCCGTCCGTCCGTCCGTCCGTCCGTCCGTCCACAATTGCTCGTAAACACTCTACACGGTGTAATTCTTGACGGATTTAGATGAAACTTAATATGAGTGTTTATGATCACGCAAGGATGAACCCTATTGAAAATCAGCGAAATCGGAAAAAAATTAGTATGAGTTCGTGCTCTTGTTCTTGAATGGCTCGTAAACACTCTACAACCTGCAATTCTTGACCGATTTTGATGAAACTTGGTGTGAGAGTGTGTTATAACTCAAGGATGAACCCTATTGAAAATCAGCGAAATCGAAAAAAAATTTAGTATGAGTTACTGCCCTTGTTCTTGAAAACGCGTTCAATTTTAGCTTGTAAACACTCTTGAGAGAACAATTTTTAATGGATTTTAATGAAACTTGGCCTGAGTATTTGTTATCACCCAAGGATGAAGCCTATTGGAAACAGTCAAATCGAAAAAAAATTAATATCAGTTATTGCCCTTGTTTTTGAAAACGCGTTCAATTTTTAGCTTTTAAACACTCTACAAAGCACAGTTATTGACCGATTTTGACGAAACTTGCTGAAATTGTTGAGTATCACCCAAGAATGAACCCTTTTGAAAATAGCACATATCGAAATATATTTAATAGGAATTATTGCCCTTGTTCTATAAAACATGTTGGATTTTTGCCTTGTAAACACTCTACAAGTCACAATTCTTGAGCGATTTTGACATAACTTGGCATGAGTAATTGTAATCACCTAAGGATGAACCCTATTGAAATTCAGTTGAATCGAAAAATATTTAGTATCAGTTATTGCCCTTGTGTTTGAAAACGCGTTCAATTTTAGCTTGTAAACACTCTAGAAAGAACAATTCTTAATGGATTTTGATAAAACTTGGCTAGAGTATTTGTTTTTACCCAAGGATGAACCTTTTTGAAAATCAAATAAATCGAAATATATTTAGTGTCAGTTATTGCCCTTGTGTTTGAAAACGGGGTTAACTTTTTGGCTAATAAACACTCTAGAAGGTACAATTCATGACCAATGTTGACAAAACTCACTGAAATTGTTGGATATCGCAAGGGATGAGCCTAATTGAAAATTAAAAATATCAAAATATATCTAATATGAATTATTGCCCTTGTTCGATTTTTGTCTCGTAAACACTCTACATGAAACAATTCTTAATGGATTTCGATGAAACTTGGTGTGAGAGTGTGTTATAACTCAAGGATGAACCCTATTGAAAATCAGCGAAATCGAAAAAAAATTTAGTATGAGTTACTGCCCTTGTTCTTGAAAACGCATTCAATTTTAGCTTGTAAACATTCTAGAAAGAACTATTCTTAATGGATTTTGATTAACTTTGGCTTGAGTATTTGTTTTTACCCAAGGATGAATCCTATTATAAATCAAATAAATAGAAATATTTAGTGTCAGTTATAGCCCTTGTTCTTGAAAACGCGTTCAATTTTAGCTTGTAAACACTCTAGAAAGAACAATTTTTAATGGATTTTGATGTACCTTGGCTGTGTTATTTGTTGTCTCCCAAGGATGAACCCTATTGAAAATCGAAAAATATTTAGTACAAGTGATTGACCTTGTTTTTGAAAATGCTTTAACTCGTAAACACTCTAGAAAGAACAATTTTGAATGGATTTTGATGAAACTTGGCTTTAGTATTTGTTTTCACACAAGGATAAACCCTATTGAAAATTAGATAAATCGAAAAATATTTAGTGTCATTTTATTGCGCCTGTTTTCAAAAACGCTTTCAACTTTTGGCTTGTGAACACTCTAAAAATTCCTTTTTGACAAAACTCGCTGAAATTGTTTAATATCAACCAAGAATGAGCCTTATTAAGAATTAAAAATATCAAAATATTATTAAGGGTGAACCCTATTGCAAATCATAAAGATACCGAAAAATATTTAATGAGTTGTTATTAGGTACAATTCTTGACAGTTTTTAATGAAACTAGAGACCCTAGAAAAAAATAGGTTGGAAGGTTGAATATTTCATTCCACTTATTGTAACCTTACTGAAAAGTTTTTATTTGAAATAAATGCTGCCAGTGGGCGTATATTACCTTGCCTGGCAAGCTATCTTTTTGTTTTATATTCCAGCTATCCGATTAATATCGAACACCTACAGTCCAGTGTGTTTTTACCAAGGGTTAACCAGGGGTCATATGTCACAGATCAAACCCAAAACTTCAACCGGACTACTGTACGACCCCCTGTCTAAAGCACTGGTCACTAATGGACGTGTTGGTCATCTTCAGTTTTATAATGTACATACTGATACACAACTATTTAATGTGAGTAAAGAATAATGCAGGTGTATTGTATTTTAAGAAAAATTTACAGAAATTGCACATAGAATCAGTCTGTTGATTATCTTTTCAATATGAAGACTTAAATAGATGAAATTTAAAATTAAAGTTACCAGGAGCAATAGTTAATATGAGCATACTAAGCTCCTCCAATGTTGATGTGATAAAATCCTACTCAGAACACCTTGACAAAAAGGTGTATTGGGAAAAGCATGTGTTCTTGCTGAACCATAGCAAGCAGTTCATTAACAATTTTTTTAAAAAAGATTGTAGCTTTAGCCTCACAAATGAATTGTCCAATTTTTAATTTCCAGTTAGACATAACGTGTCAGAACTACATCTCGCCTGATTCTTTATCAAAAGACTCTATAGCTACCCATGTTACCAAGGCAACCTTCAATCATTCTGGTAAATGGTTAGCAACAGCTGAATACTGGTCTGCAGAAAATCTTAGCCCAGAAATAAGAATAAAATTCTGGATCTTCAATGAAGAAAAACAAACGTAAGAAAGTTTGTTTATCAAGGATTTAACGCCTTTGATACTGTTAAGCAATTGATGCACCTTTTTGGCACAAACTCTAGAGCAGCTAATGGTTTCTAGGTATCAAATTAATCTTGTAGAGAAATTGGTGCCTTTTTATGGGTTTAATGTCTGTGACCTTAACTTTTTTGATTTTTTCAGCTACACATTGAATACAAGTGTTGAATTTCCCCATGATGAAGAAATACACTGGTTGAAATTCCGTCCTTGGTGTCGTGGCAACAAAGATTTATTGATGGTTGTCTCCACTTGTCAAGATGGAAGCTTTAAACTTTGGTCTGCGGAGGACAGCACAGATTTATATGGTAAGTGAGTTTGATATGTTGGTATGATTAAGACAGGGAACTAAGATAGATAATAGCCAGTTGTCATGTGGTTATCAAACCAACCAATCAAAAATACCTTCATGTAGACATTTTTACCCTTTGTTTTTTTTTTAGATGTGAACACCCTTGCATGAAGTAAGTTGGATAACCTCAAAGGACTGAGGTCAAATTTTCTTTAATTTTTTGATAATTGTTTCATATAGGTACTGTAACTAAATGGATGTGTGAATCTTCAAGCACGTATCGTGACCTACCAGCAGGTCAAGCAGAATTTACAGAAGATGGGTCTATATTAGGTGTGGTCTTTAAGTCTACTGTTACACTGTGGGACCCTGATACCAATGAACTGAAAGCAACGTTACATAGTAATCTTGGTGACTTCAACATCAAGTAAGTCTCTGAATGTTATAAAGAAGAAATTCAAATCATGTTTCTGTTTGACTGGCTGGTTGTAAAATGGTAGTGGCCTTTCCAATCTATGTTCCAGATTTATATTACTGAATGAAGTACATTTTTAACTGAAAGTAAGAAGAGGTGAGCTTTAAACAAGCATGTTATATTGGCAATAGTGTTGTTTATAAATGAAATGTGTTTATTTACAGTAACATCACTTTTGGTTATAATAAAAGTTGCCAGTATCTAGTCACCACATCAAATGAACATATTACGTCCTGGAACCTGCTATCTTTATCAGGTATATCAAATTTTTAGCTAAAATATTACTTGTTGATTTGTCTAGTTTGTCTGTACTTTCTTGGTTTGCTCTGTTCATCTGTTCATTGTCACAAGCCAATAAATAGATAGGACTGTGGTTCACTTCACTAAATAGTATATAGAATGAATTAAGATTTTTTGAAGTTGACTGTTTTTTTTTTGTCTAGTCATGTTAATTATTTGTTATAATGCTTGTATTTCCACAGTACAGTGGACAGTAAATGTAAGAGTGTCTATCCTGGTAGCAGATCCATTTTCTACTGTCATGGCAGCTTTTACTACCGACAGACACTGTAAGAATATTTCATGTTTTCTCATTTTCATTTTAAAGCATGTTTTAGATTTGTTGATAATCTATAAAAGCAGATCTAATATGGAGTTAAATTGCGGTATGCTTTAAGCGTTTAAGTGTTTAAATAAACATGGATCAGTATGTGAATAATAGTGGCCAGAATATTTCAATCTAAAGACATACAAATATAATTCAATAAACAGTTGTTAAATCTCAGTTTATGTCAATGGCATTTAAATACAGAATCATGTAAAACTCCATTGTTCATTTCAGTATTTGTATTTGAACCATCGAAGCCACAACCAGTTTATAAGCATTCTGCTGTCAGTCCATCAGCCATTTCTGGAGCAGTATTTATACCTCACAACAAGTCTATGCATCAGACATCAAATAAAACAGGACTTCTAGCTTGGCAGAACAAATGTCAGCTGTATTTTATGAATATAGACCAGAAATTATCCACCATAGATTACGAAGATGGAGACGAGGACAGATATTCTTCTGTAAGTATTTGTTATTTTTGTTCAGGGACCAGTGCTCAGTCACTGGAGGGCTTGGTTGTGGCATAAGTTTTTTTAAGTTATGTATATGTATTTCATATTTTTTTCCTTGCAAAGTAAAATGTGCTAAACCCTTTTTGTTTACAAAGTTTGCAGTGCAAATATTTCTTCATTATAATGTTCCTTTACTTCTATTTCCAATATTTCAGTTATCAGTAAAATCGAACATACCCAAAACTCCATTTGGTGAATTGATTGCTGAGAAATCTACTAGAGATAAACAACCGGAATCTAACGCTGATCTTCTCCGACAAAAGGATAGCAGTTTTGTCAATGAGGTAAAGTTGTAGTTATTTAGATAAACGGCTGGTAAATCTGGATTTTCAAAGAGCATGGTATTTGGGAGAATCTGATCTGGTGTGTTCTGGGGTACAGAATACTAAAAAAAAAAAAACATTTTCATCAATTGCTTTCGGTGACTTTATTGATATATTTTCAGATATTAATAACATCTCCCCATGTACAACCACCAGTTACTGTGCTGTGTTCCAAGTTTTTACAATCTTTGTTAATATCTGAGAAAAAGTGAGTATTATATAAAAATCAAAATCTAATCATGTTTGAACAAAAGGGCAAGTTCTCATCAAAGAAAATCGCATTGATTTTCCTTTACACTACAGTGCATTTTCTCAAACGCTATTAATCAAAGGTTAAATTATATTTCAGAAAATCCCAAGAAAAAGAAGAGGAAGACGAAGAATACAAGGATACTCACAATTCTGACTCAGACTCTGATATGGACAGTATAGACAAGAAAACATCCAATCAAATGGAAATAGACATGAATATCGAGAATCTAAATATTGATATATCAAAGAACATTAAGAAAGAAAGGGCACAGATTGAGACTGTAGGTTTGGAAGAGTTTGCATGGTTCAAATTTAAAAAATAATTTGTGAATGGTTTGAAGATGTTACCAGAAAACGCAGCATGGAAAGTGTCATAATTTGTGGACCTTTTAAAAAGATGTCTATTTCAAATACAAATACCAAGTGGGCCCCATAAGCTGCAGAAGAGTATGACGTAAAACTCAATGAATGAGTCACATTGTTGCTAGGTTATTTGTTAAAATAAATGCAATAGAGAGTAATTTTATTGCAGAATATAACTTGTTAATTGAGAAAAATTGATTGTCACTCATATACAGTATATTTATTTTCAACTGAAGATATAACTTGTGTACGTGCCTATTATAACTATTGGGCAAACAGGAGAGTTATTGGATGTCATATTAGCTTTGGGCCTTAGGATTCATATCTGAATAGGATATGATTGAGTCACTCGCCTACATATTTTTACATGCCTCTAGTTGTCTGATATAAGTGGCTCACCTCTCAAAACTTACTTGTTTTGCCTATTATGAGTTAAATATTGGTTTGCCCGATCTGCAATCTTCAGTTTGTTTAATAAGGGAGTCACCAGTTTCACGTATAATAATTTAGTCAGTCACCTATCATAAGATTGTTAGATAAATGAGTCATTTGTTTGTCCAATTATAAATCAGTCCGTCACTAACAGGCTAGTTATTACATGTCCTGGTCAAATATAGCAAACCTGAAGGCTCAATAAATGAGTTGCCCATAACAACTCAACTGTTTACCCAAAACAATGAGTCATTCTGAGATAACTTGCATGAATGAGTAGATTATCTGCCTATGAGTCACTCACTGTTTGCAGGACTAATGAGTCAACTATTTGTCTAATAACAGGAGTCTATCATAACTCACTGGTTTGCCCAAAAAATTGAGTCACCGTCAGTTTGCCGGATTAGTTGATGCCAAATTATCATAATTCATAATAACTCTGTCACTGAGCTATCTGTTTTTTCTAATTGAGTTATTTAGTAACCATATATATTGTAACTCAATAAATGAGTAGCTCAGACGTCTCTAGTCGAGAAGTCAGCAAAATAAAAAACTACAATATGACCAGTTTATTTCTATCACAGATATCGAAACATACATCAGTACAATCACAGTCATAAGGGCAACCATAAAACTTCATAACAGTTTTAATAGGAAGGTTTGTATATTGATGGTTAATACTGGGTTAATCCTGTAATCCTCTCAAACAGGATTTCAGATGACAAACAAATCTTTAACCCACAGCAATTTCCAAAACACAGATAAAATTCTTTCAAATCTAAGCAGGATTGTCTAAATTTTATGATTAAAATATTTCAATTGTTATATATATGTTCATAACCACAGGTATAAAGTTTCATTGATACAAAATGCCAATATAGCAAGACATTTGCTTTTTCTCATGTTACTACATTTTAAGCAATATTTTGTAGTTATCATAAACCCTCAGATACTGAAGAAAACCTACTAAAAAGTTTGCAGTGTCCACTCCTAAAGTTAAGCAACAGAAGATCTCTTGAATACAGCTTTAATGTCCTTCCAAACATCTTTCCAATTAACATTCACATTGTCATATCTATATACACTTTGGGTTACAGGTGATTGGAAATATGCTGTATATAGTCTTTCAATATCTTCTGGTTCAGAAGGCAGGTATTGTTTACAGTTTTCACAAATTTTCTGAATATCTCGCTGGTGATTGTAATGGGCAAACTGTTTGTCTATAAAGGGCACAATAATATTGTATTTGTCTATCATATCATTTATAAACTTAATTGTCACAGCATGTCGTTCTATTTGAACTTCCCAGAAATTGATGTTAACGTCATGATTGTTTATTATCTTATACCGTAGCACTGCTAATTTCTCTCTTGCTTCTCTCATTTCTCTCCTGAAATTGAAGAAAATTTAATCCTGAAAAAACACCACAGCTTCCATGAGATACCATTCACATCAATCCTATTAGATTGGTCAATTCCATCCAGTAACCAGAATGAGCCTATTATAGTAATGATAAAGGGTTAATGATATATGGAAATATAACAAGTCTTAACTAATGCTGCTATCCTGGAAGAAATTCCCTCCACACCAGCTGAATAGATCCAACTTACCTGATGTCAGACTGGAGTGTGATCCATTCAGGAGTGAAACCATTATTAATCAGTATTTTATTGAGATTGTGTGTAGTGCTATCTACCAGAGGATTTCGATCAACATATTCTAATGGCTTTCCAGAGCCAGCTAAATTATTAAAATCTCCTTTATTCATTGACTCTTGTATTAAATCTTCTACTACTCTTTCTATAGCATTACTGAAATTAATTTAAAATAAAATTTGAGTTGCTATACACCCTACACAGGGTTTGATTATCAATGCAGAAGATAATAAAAGGTGGATAGACAAGATATAGTTGTAGACATGATAGCCTTCTATTCCAAGAAAAAACAATTCTACTTCCCATGGTGGCCAGCCAGCCCCTACAGATGGGCCAGGGTGGCTTAGTAGGAAGTCTGGGGTTCATTAAGGACTGGAATGAATTTCAATGAAATATGAGTTGTTGAAAAGAAAGAAAGGACAATAAACTGCTTCTGATTTGGTTTATGAATTTGAGAAATCCCTCGCAGTGTACAATGAGCACAATTTTTCAATGATTTCAATAAAAATAAATAAGTTACCTTATCTTAGCCTTTTTGGCCTCTTTCTTATCTTTAATAACCAGTGCTGATTCTGTCTGGTGAGCCAATTTTTCAATTCGATGTTCCTGAATATTGGATGCAGCCCTCCACACTCTGTAGGAGTTGTACTGTCTACTTCTTTGACTAGGTGTACCAAATCCTATACCCTGAAATATAACAGGGAGAAATGACATTCTGGGGCCTTGTCCAGTGCATTGGATACTCTGGTGTCATGCATTATTTCTCAAATAGGCAAAGATAGTTCAGAAGTTTAGGAGCTTTGATATATGAGCTCCAACTTTCTGTCTAATATTTCTTTAGACCTTTATTAATTTTAGACATGGTTCATTCACATTTTAAAAATATTTCCGATGCCTACCTCGTGAGATAAGTATTGTCGATGTTGTGGAGCCGTATGTTTTATATCATAATAATATTCATCAACTCCATCTTCCTCCACCACCATTTCACCCTTTCTACTTGACTGAAATAAAATACAGGTTTAGCAGGTACTGGAACTTTCTTCTTCAGTTTTATTATTTTTTATTAATTATAAGATTATAGAAGAAATAATCTATGTTAATAATCTATGTTACAGTTTAAACACAAATTTTCATTTTCTTTTAGGCCTATATTATGGTACGGTACGGTACCACAAAGTTGTGTTTTAACCTAGCAGTTTTAAGACTTCTATACAAATAACGTGATTTCATAATAATTTTGCATATTTTAACTCCTACTAATGTAAGTATATAGCCTACCAAAATGGACTGGTAAGCATCTTGAAGCTGTGAAAATTTCCTGGTGTCAGCAGAAGCTGTTCCACTATCAGGATGGTATTTCTTAGCCAGTTCCAAATAGGCAGATCGAACTTCTTCTAATTCAGAATCAGGGTTAACATCCAGAATGGAATAGGCCAAATTTAAATCAGATTGTAACTGTCTGACTTCAACATAAGCAAGCCTTTTACTGGTTGAAAATTGTTTCAAAATGTTTGTTGAATTTGGTATTATTCTGGAATTTAGGATGTCGGAAAGTTGCTGTATAGTAGGCCTACAGACATTGGTTCTATTGCCTCTGCTTATGACAGATTTTCGAAGTAAGGTCTGGTAGAGTTTATTATGTTTAATACAGTACATCTTGCATGGCAACTGTTGCTGTTGGCCTAGGCCAAACAAAGAATGGTGCAAATTGACTTCACAAATATGACTGAGGGCCTGCAATAATGCAATACATCAATTTTTTAATTTGAAAAAAAAAAAAACTATCAAAACACTAGAAAAGCCTATCCATTCTTCATCGTAGAGTGCCTCTCCACTACTCGAAGGAATCATTTGACTTCGTCTATTCTATCAAAATCTTGACGCATCAAAACTTTATACTTATGGACAAAGTCAGCTCGCAAAGAAGTTAGAATAACCACTTCTTCTTGGTCAGTTACACTTACAGTATGGCACTGCGGCACTGTTACAGATTCGAACTCCTCCACGTTCCGTTTTGCTATCGATGTGAACCCTGTCAGGGAGGTACTTACATATGTCCCTAATATTCACCACAAATTTTAGACATTTCCAAAACTTCCTTCTAATCTTAGATTAATTTTCAAAGTGGAGAACTAAGGATAAAATATAATAATAATGGCGAAGTGGTAAGGGGACTTAACTCTTATTTAGTCGTACTTGCTTTAGCAAGTCATTCAGTCTCGAGACGTTTCGACCATATTTTAAGTTTTAGTCATACATATTCGTTTTCGTTCTATTTTTTATTTTCGAACAATCATAAACGTATGGTGGAATTTTTTAAGTTCATACTGACGACGTGTTAATGACTATTATGGACAGAAATTCAATATGACCATCAAAATCTTGAGTTAGTCAAAATGAAAGTTTTAAGACGTATCTTTCAAGATGTAGATGTCGCCGTAAGCCACACCTTCTCAATATTATTTAACACTGTTAATTCCATTTCTACACCGTCTAAATTTTGTGAAAGAATATCTTCATCATCTGTATCACTAAATAGACACTGCGACATTGTGTGTGTACCTCGCGAACTGAAATATATCAACTGACCTATTTCAATAGGTTCACCGCTCGTTATGCACGTGGATTCTTTAAGAACAACTCACTTATCTATACGTCGCCTGTCAATCAATATGTTACAAGTATTTTATAGCAAGTTTATTGCAGACGCTTTGGGCTAGGCCACCTCATGACTTCAATAAATTTTCTCATTAAACTTGTGCTATAATTATACTTGGCATGCATTATAACTACAGTAAAGTAGGCCTACATAGTGGTCAGTGCAGAGAGAAATTGAAGACAAGTAAATGCTTTCAATGTTGGCCTTTTTTTAAAAGAATTTTCAATTCCTATGTCAACCTGAAGAAATGAAATTTAAATTCTATAAATTTATGTCATCCTTTATAAGAAAAACATGAGGGTGTAAGATAGGCCCTAACATGCTTGATAGCTTACCTGAAAAAAAAAAGCCCAATCAAATTACAAATAAATGTTGCAGAAATATGAAAAACACTTCAAAATTTGACTTTTATTCCTTTTAAATAAGTTGAGATGACAGATATAAACAAAGCAGACAAAAAAAATTAATACATTAGTTATCGCAATACTGATCATAACAAAAATACATCATATTAGTGTTCATTCTCATTTTTCTTCACATCATTCTAGGGTAAATTTCACCAAAACATAGGCTACGGTACTTTTGTAAACCTTCTGTTGCCAATTCTACAAAAACTTGATAAAATTCAAATTAATAAAGATGTGATCTGATTATATTGCATGTCAAGAGACCAATCAGAACATAATTACAAATAATCTTAACAATTAAAATAAAAGTCACCTGATAGGTTAATAAAACTAAAATCTGCAAATTATTGATTAAAAATTTCTCTTATTGATATTATTGATATTTAGCAACTAAAACTACAAATAAAACTAAAAGTGGAATAAAATTATGACTAAAGTTTTAATATACTTTATTCATATATCCCTGAATTGTGTATTTTTGTTAAAACTTTGAAATAAAACATGGTAGAAATATACACTATTTGTTCAAGATCAACCTGATTTTAATATAACTTTATAAACAGAAAAAAACCAAACTTTTCAAAGCAGAATTTTCTAAACAGAAGAATTTTGATGACCATGAAAGACTAAATTCCCTGCCATTCAAAGGGGAGTTTCCTGGATATTTTCCTAACTTTGCAGTCGTTCTAGATTTTACTAGAATATCTTGAATTTAGAAGTGCAATTCCTTATTACATTTATCCTCTGTTCTAATAAAAAGAATGTGACCAAAAGATTATTCATCAAAATACATTATACTACTTTTTTTCAAAATATAGACTTATTTGACCTCTATAGATATTTTATCCCAAAAGCCACGTCCGCACCATTGATGCAGTTTTGAGCTAAACAGCTGTAATACAACTGTATTATCTATGGCCACTGCATTGGGTAATCTTTACTCCCACTCTTGGCAAAATAAATAGGTTTATATTTAGACCACTATTCAGCATTCATTTACATTAAGAGATATGATATGCTGTCTGTGTCTATTTTGGGTATTGAATACCACTGGGTGTATATAAACAGGGGTTTAAGTTGGCAAGACATCATTAAGCACTCTAAAATATAGTCTGAACTTCAGCAAACTATTTACCACTGAATTAAAGGATTATAGTTGATTGATTATTTGCTTTGCCAGCTAATTAACCTAAATTTCAAATAATCATATCACTTCTAATACAAAAATTGACTTCAAATTTGCTTACAATTAAAAAACAACTTGAATTTTCCTACCTGAATGATCAAGTCATAGTGCAAAGCAATAATCAATTTCCTTTCTGAAAAGTGATACTTGTTACTACAAAAATCAGCTATATATCAGCTGGCAAAGTAAATTCTGATGACTATATGCCTTTAAAAAGCTATGTACACTCTCTTTCCTTCTACTTACATCATTAACATAATTATAAATATACCAAGATTCATTAATTATGATAAAAACAGAATTATGTCCTGCATAATAAAATACAAACTCTTATAGGCATGGCTAAAATCAGACCCTTCTTTTTAATGAACTTGTATTTAGATATCTTGTTTCTATTATTAGCATACAAGGTTTAGCATCTCTTTTATTATTATTAAGCTCTACCTCAAGTGCATATATTCCATATAAAGATATCTCTTTGAGAGAGTTCATTTACAACTCAAATGGGATATTAATGGATTATTATGAAATAAGAGTTCAATAAAAACACCACACTTGACAAATATGCCTTAATAAGTTAATTCTTAAAACAAATTTAAAAAAAAATTAGTTCTTTATAAATACATCATCCAAACAACTGCAAGATGAATTTACTTAAAATAATCAGTCCTTAAAAAATATGCCTTTCAACAATTGGATAGATGAATATGCCTTATAAACACCTAGTGCTTGTTAAATGTTAAATATGCCTTAGTTCACAATATTAATATTATGTTAAATTAAATTATGTTAAATATAGAGACAAGCAAATATAATGATGCACATCAGGATAGATTAACAACTTATAACATGCAGAGTCCACTTGTTTCAATATACAAAAAATAATATAGTGGAGCAGAGATATCTGATACATATCCATAACAAAAACAGGAACAGTAATTAACACTATATGAAACAGGCTACCTATCCTACCTCAATTTGAAATGGACCGTGTATGTTTATGTTTAGAATTGTACCTGAATGTATATGAATATCTATCTTCAGCTCTTCTCTACTTAACTATAATGGACCTAGTGTTTCTGTTTTGAATGCATCAATATCTTTGCTTGGCAAAAAATATTATTTCAAGTCTTTATAACATGATTTGTTTTCAAGGAAACATAAATAAAATTAACTTTTAATGTAAAAATACATCAATTTACACAAAAAACATAAAATCCTGTCACAAAAATACAATAGAATCAACCCAAATAAACATATTATTATCTTTACTATTTACAATGTTATTATGACATCATTTGAAGTCATGGGTCAAGGGGCAGAGGTCACAGGTCAAGGTTTTTAAAATGAAAATAAGTTTTAAAATTATTCATGAAAGCACAGTTATTTGTACATGTCAATTTGGATTCATCTTGGTAAATATTTCATGATGTGGAGCCCCTGATGATTTAATCCCAGAATTCATTCTTGAGGGAGTAAAAATCAAGCTAAAAACATTAAATGTATATTACAAGGTATTACATATATATTAACAATATTCTAAAATATATCTTCTATTTTATGTTATGTATGATACAGATATGTTTCTTAAGTAATAAGGAAAAAGGTCAGCTAACTTTTTATCAGTAGACAAAATATCCATAAGTAAGTTAATGAAAATTAGTTAATGTTACTTAAATATGGAGGCTTCATTGCTCCACAACCTAAAACCAGGGGGAGAGGAGAGGGGGGGGGGGATTACATAACATATATTATTATGTACAACACACATTCAATGTAACATGCCAATCAGGCTTAAGAGTCCCCTTTTTTATATTAATCAACTATTCTCAACACTGTAAACTGAGTAACAATATGCATGTGCAGTTGAGTCCATTACTTAATTTATGGGTTTTGTGTCCTCTCACAATATCAATATTTCTAGCACAGTTATTTTCAAATATCCAGATATCACGATTAAGTTTATCACTGTTTAAGGATTTCATTGTTAGGATTTTTGTACCTGATATTTGAAAATTCTCTCAAAGGATTTAACTTTGAAATTTTACCTGATAATTTAAAATTCTCAGAAAAATTCCAATCTTGAAAAAAAAACATTTCTGTTATTAATAACAAATTCAATGCCACAAAGACATTTTTCATAGATTTCCTTTTCCCTGATTTTGAGAATATTTTCTTGGAGATCATTCAAGATGGATTCATGGATTTCTGAATAGAAAACATCTCTACAACTGGATGATACCTTTCATTAGAAACCAATGTGAAACTAACGTCTTATCAATTCCTTTTCCAAAATATTTACAAAAGATTTGGCTTGTTGTTTTCTTTTCGGACAGAATGTTATCACAAAATAATATGCTTACAGTTATATACAGTTATTATGTACAGATTTTTTGCAAACATGTGACTTAGGACATTGTGACCATGGCCACTATGCTTTTCTTTCTTCATGTTCTGGAGAGCTCAGATTGACCTCACTTGGAGGGTCAACAATTATTTCTGGGGGTCGAATCAATGATTCTTTCTCTTCGTGAATATCATCATCAATATAAAACTTCACTGGTGCTTTCTTCTTGGGTGACTCACGATGTTGTTCATTGCTACCCGGACTACCCGGAATTGTGGGTAGGTTATCGGAACTTGTCTTGTCACTTTTATCTCTTGAAGATTTCTTACTGCTGTGCTTCTTTTTTCTACTGCGAGAAAAAGAAAAAAAAGTAAAAAAATAAGAACAGCAACAAACATTGCAATTTCTCATGTAATTGACCTTAAGTCTAAGTGAATTGTAAAATATGATTTACTCTTTTAACAATAGAAAAACACGAATAATTTCCAATGTTAACAAAATTGATTATAATTCTCTGTTCTAAGGGAGACACAATTTTGACTGATTTTTATTATTATCCTAAAGGAATGCTCAATTTCAAAAAATATATATGAACTCACTTCTTAGAGCTTGAGTGTCTTGATTCATCATTTACCAAATTGGATGAAGAATCATTTGCTACGATGGTTCTCCACATGGCAGTTTTGGACATTTCCTCGCTGATATTGACAGGATCAAGCTCTGCACTAATAGTAATATTTTCAATATTCTGGAGGGGCAATTGTATTCCGTTACCTTCTATTAAACTACGTCTTTCCTAAAATTAAAACATTACAACTTACATAATAAACACAACAGTTACATTTAAAAAACAAAACTGAAAGCTTGATTGGACTCACTGGCGATTTGGACATCATTATCAGTCTTCACTTTTCCATTTCCAAATGAAAAATGTTTTACAGAACTTTCATTTTTCTTTAGAGAATCCAGAGCACAACAAAAGAGAACCCAGAGTGAAATAAAAGAGAATCCAGAGTGAAACAAAAGATAATCCAGAGCGAAACAAAACAGAATCCAGAAAGAAACAAAAGATAATCCAGAGAGAAAAAAAAGAGAATTCAGAGAGAAACAAAAGAGAATCAAGAGTGAAACAAAAGAGAATCCAGAGCGAAACAAAAGAGAATCCAGAGCGAAACAAAAGAGAATCCAGAGCGAAACAAAAGAGAATCCAGAGCGAAACAAACGAGAATCCAGAGCAAAACAAAAGAGAATCCAGAGCAAAACAAAAGAGAATCCAGAGAGAAACAAAAGAGAATCCAGAAAAACAAAGGAGAATCCAGAGCAAAACAAAAGAGAATCCAGAAAAACAAAGGAGAATCCAGAGCAAAACAAAAGAGAATCCAGAGAGAAACAAAAGAGAATCAAGAGAGAAACAAAAGATAATCCAGAAAAACAAAAGAGAAATCAGAGTGAAACAAGGCTAGACATACAGCCTACTTCTTTCAGAAATTTAGACTAAACAAACCAAGTCTTCAAAAGCCAATTATAGCCTATATATTATTATTGAGGATGAATTGTAGGAACCGTAGATTTCTGCTTGAATACCGGTATTGAAATGGTACAAATTGATGCTCAGTGTCCCTGACATATATATCTGATATGAAAGAGGTGAAAATTGGACAGGCGAAATAAAACAAAAAATCCTTACCTCATCCTTCTTCTTGACTTCATCTTCTTTTTCTCTCTTGTGAGCTTCAGGCATAATATCATCTAGCCATTTCAACTCATGCTGAGTGAAATAAAAATCCATTCCCTTTCTTACAAAACACATAGCTAGCACCTTTAAAATAGAACAAAAACATATTGCCTTTGTACAGGTCTGTAGAATTTCCAGGATTACTATTAAGAGAATTGGAATATCAGCTTTTTTTAAAAGGAGGTACTAAGGATGGCTTTTTACTATAAATGAATGCTCATTACAAAATGTTAAATATCAAATTAACAATATTAAAATTAATTATTGTCTTTGAAACTTCATGGTGAAAAGAAAAATACTGATTATATTTAAGAGAATTAGAACATCAGTTTTAAAAAAGTAATGATAGTCTTGGCTTTGTACTACATGTATAAAAACAAAGGTGCTGAGATGACAAACCCAGTCTCGGAGCGACATATAAAGGAAAAAAAGATGAACTTACCATAATGGGAAAGGCAATGGAAATAGCCTTGATAGTCTTGATCACCCAGAGCACTATAAGACAGAATATTTGAATAGCTGTGAACGTATGGACTCGTTTGGTGCGTACATGACGTAAATACATCAAATCGGGTTGATATTTTGGTGGCATGAACAAAATCAGGACACGATCCACCAATTCCATTCCTTTCAAAGACGACACACCCATATACAAAAACACACCAAATAACACTGGCATTGGAATAAACTGAAAAAAAAAATATCAAATGGAGTTTAAATTCCTTTTTTCTTTGTTTCTGTTTGAATATATAAAAATATAAAATATATATAAAACTCGAACAATTCTGGGATTAGGACAACTAACAGAAGACTTGTGTGCTACAGGCAACAGTTAAAAAGTGTATAATGCTTTCCTGACAAAATTTCCCTCATTGCACACTGCATGACATAACCCCGTCTTCGTTATCTCATTCAAAGCAGGAAGTAGAGTGTAAAAGTCCTTATATTTCCATTTTTACACCACTGCCAGAAGCTTCTTTGTTGAGTTTAAAAAGAACTTACCAATAAGACTTTAGTGAGCAATACAGATAACCCAATCATCAAGAATATCATGATACCAGTCAAACGATTCTCTCTACAAAATAAAATTAATCATTAGAATCAGGTATTCTGATGTCAATTTAAAATGACATACATATCTTATAGGATATAAAATGAAAGAAAAATTTGTTTTGAATACATATATTGACCAGACACTTGTGCCATGCTAAGATAAAGAATATAAGCAAACTTAAAGTCCAGTCATAGAATGATTTTAGGTATTATTTACAATTTACCAATCATGTCTGAATATAGCTCTAGATGTCTTGTAAAAGTCATAACATACCCTTGAGATACCACCTCCATATATATCAAAATAAATTAAACACAAACCTGATTCCAAGAAATTTAGGTTTTTCACCGGGAGCGGCACATTTGGATTCTTTTTTCAAACTGTTCACATGATTAATGGAAAGCACAGTGGCAGCAACAAACCATGGTAGACCAAGTAAGGAATTGACCATAATCAATATTGCTACTATAAATAGATCTAAATGGTAGCCATGTCCTTTCTACAAATAGAAATTATCATGAAGTCATTAGCATATAATTATCATATCATTAGTATATCATTATCATTCTCACACAATAAATCATATCATTTTCATAATCATTACACAATAAAATATACATATCATAACAGTAGTAGCTTTTAATCTTGATGAAATGTTACTGCACTGTTATTTTGTTGCCAAGGACATGAATTATCATCACCCTCCATAAAAATAATGTTAAAAATAATCACAAAGAATTAAAGAAAAAACTTTATTTTACAAGGATATTAGTTAAGTTTAACAGTTAAGAAACCTTTCTACCAGATGGTGCTTGGACAAACCTCAGCTAGTAAACAAGATAATTAAGAACTGAATTTGTTATCCTTGTAAACAGTATTGCTAAAAGTGATGACCAAGTACCAGCTGGTAAACAGAATGGGACATCCCAAGTGGGTATCTTTATAAAATATCAAAGTAGATAAATACTGATTCCTTCTTTTTAATTACAAGTACCAACCTTCAATTTGTTTTCCTTTCTGTTGACAATAACAGCTGTAATCTGCTGATCCATAAAAATCAAAATGGTGGCCAACAGTGCAGGTACAATAGCAGCTATAGATAACCACCATTGATTCTTACCAAATGGGCTGATAAACCATTCTCGGTCTGGATTGGTTGGCTGAAATAGAGACAATTACATGTAATTTAATTGTTTTCCACTTCTCATGAGACAAAAAATGGAATTTTTATTTGAGCTGGTACTTTTCAGTGTCGTATTTTATATGTTAAACAGTCTGTTCTGTACCCTTACTTGACTAATGATATAAATAATATTTTATGTCCACCCCTATATGAAACTTCACACCAAATTTGCAATTTATGCAATGACTATCATTGTGCAATGAGGAAAAATCAGCTGCATCATCTACAATTTCCTTACCTTCAAATATGAGATTAGGTTGACAAACAATAGTAAATTTTTGTCAGAGATGTAAAACTTTTCGATCAAAGTGGACCTTTATTCTGATAAAATTTGCAAGTTCAAAACAGAAATACTTTTAATTACTTACTGCAAATTCTGAAGGAACATCTAATTTGGGAGTTGGAACATTGATGTACAAGTCTAACCCTACCATAATAACTATCGCAATTAATACTGCAAAATCACTCACTACTTGCCTAGCCTATAATGTAGATTACACATAATATATTAATATTAATATATAAATAATGACCTTGGTCTTAACACACAAAGAATAAGGGGCTGAGTTTAATTTTCCCAAATGCTTGACATCTACTGTATACATCTGATCCCCTTCAGACTGCATCATCAGCAGGTGTAAATAAATGAGCTGATGTATCTATATACAACTATGGAGGGAATATACAAAGTGTGTATTATGCTATCCTAATTTAAAAAAAAAAAACAATAACTATCTTGTATCAATGACAAGAAAAACTTAAATTATTGGAAAATACAA
Organism: Nipponacmea schrenckii; assembly: GCA_030562195.1. Classification (NCBI taxonomy): domain Eukaryota; kingdom Metazoa; phylum Mollusca; class Gastropoda; family Lottiidae; genus Nipponacmea; species Nipponacmea schrenckii. The sequence goes on along the minus strand of CM060203.1, from coordinate 7,044,004 downwards.
CATTTAGTTTGTTAGAGACAAGCCATGAAAATTGTTTCTTGTTTTGGAGCTTTAGAAATCAAATATACCTACTTTTGTTTTGAGAAGAAAGATTTACAAAAGGGAGGATGAAAATGCCTTTAAGCGGCCATTTTGCTAAAAAAAATTAAAACTTACTGCCGTTGGGAGAAATCGTGTTTCTTTCACAGTTTTCAAGGTAAAAGAAATCAAAAACGTCCCAATGAACAAAACAACAGAAACGAAAAACACATCAGCAACGTAATTTGGAGTGTAGCATCCTGGACCTTTCATAGTTCCATTTAGATCTAGACAATCTTCTAAGGATACATTACTCCAATCAGTAATAGAGGATCGGTTCTTCTTTCCTGGACCACACCAGCAGTCATATGTTAAGTTCTGGCCTGGTACAGGGTTGTATGGATCAGCATCCAAAATATGGATCAACTTGGCGATAGCTTCATAAATAAAGATTAGTGAAATCAAAGCAGCAAAACTCTCCTCCGTAAATCTTGTTATGAAGCGGACCAGGGCACTGAGATCAAAAGCAACCATAATCAGCAGAATTAATCCTGTCCACATCCCAATCCACAGACGAAACTCCAGATAATCTACCTTGTTATCACTTAAAAAGAAATTAAAAGGGATATTATCATATAATTATCTATTTATCAGTTTCAATCAGGGCTTAATTCTTTATCAATATTTTTTATTTTAGCTGATACAAAAAAATACAAAAGAATTAAATCTTATATTCTTTCAGGATTTAAATAATATTTAAACAAAATTGAGTGCTCTCAGCTGTTAAGGCAAATATCAATATAGACAAACTTTATCAGCCCATTACAAACTATCTATCTATATAGTCTGTATAAAACAGATAGCTAAAACTTAAGTTTATCAGCTGGAGAATAAAATTGTAGACTAATATACAGATATTAGACATCAAATTCAGAATTTTGACAACCCAATCTCTTAATCCATTATATCAAAAAATTTCAAGATTCAAAATACTTACTGGCAAAATGAAAACAAGATTTTCTCAAATACTAAGACTGGCCCAGTTGAGCCCAGTATAGTCAGAGGCTGGCCGGCAAATAATGAATATGTTATACCACAAATAGATCCAGCTAAAATACTCTCTAGAGCTGCCTGAAAGTAGTCAAAGACGCATACAAATAAATTTCAGCATCTACTTTTCTGTTCTTAATGGATTTATCAAATGAAATGGATTTTCACATATTGTTCTGCTATGAATTTGATTTTTGAATTGATACTATGTTCAAGTTCAACTGTTATGTATTTTATATCAAAAAGTCAAGTCTTTCTCAACCTATATTTTAAATTAACTCTGAAATTTGACATGCTGCCAATGAATGTTAAATTTGGAACTAACTCAACAGGAGAAATCCTGAAATATGATGAGAATATCCTTACCATGTTATTCTTAGTTGCATGACCCAACAACCCACCAAAAGTGATAATGGGGGTCAAACATGCAAAATACAGGAAAATAAAGGAAGCCAAGGACTGAACATGAATAGCATCCTTAAAATCTGATGGCCAGAATGGAACTTTTCTTTTAATATCATCAATTAAACCACCAAAAAATCTACAAAGAGATAACAGAATATTAATACATGAAAACATATTTCTAATAACCAGTTTTTATAACTAATTCTGATTGTTTGACACATTTCTCTCATTTGCTTGAGAAAGTGGTTGATGTTTAATCAACTTTAATGAAAGTTGTTCAAACTGCATGGAAGAATGTTAAAATATGTTACATGTTATCGAAACTGCTGTTATTTCTGTAATTGGTTATTTTTCAAAGCAATGCTAAGCAAGACTGCCGTCTGTCTGAAACTTACCGTCCAGTTCTCACTAAAGTTAGATCAGTATGTTCATTCTCTTCTTCATCTAATACAGCTTTTCCATTTGGCAGAGAATTCGCCATTTTTCGACCCTCCTGTAAAAGAGTGAAAAGCAAGAATAGTACAACTTGATTCCCATTTCATCCAATGAATCTACTGTTTGGTTAATACTTGAAAACAGATTAACCTCATTTACATCACTGTTTAAAATTTAAATACTGGATTGAAATATTCTAAGAAAGTGAACCAGAACAAAATAGATTTACCTGTGAAGGAACACTTTTAGGAGGTTCAATTCTAATACTGGGATCCCATTCACCAGGAGGCAGCACTGTTACTTGATCTAAAAATTCATCAATACCAGCCAATAAATCTTCCCGGTTTCTAGCATGGTATGCAACATCGTGAAAAATCTAGAAAAAAATATGAATTCAAATGCTGCTATATACTGAAATATGACTGTAAAGTACCTATACTGTTACTATGAAAGGTATATATATTTAACTGTCGGTATATATATTTAACTGTCAGTAACTAAATAAGACAAATGAAACAAAATATAGTTTTACCCTTTACTGTTCTATATCTTATTGTGCTAATCAGATCAAGTAAATTTTTAAATCTTTCAAACTAATCAAATGAAATGGAGTTTTACATTCAACCTTTCAGTACCCTATAGCTTTAATATACACCTATAGAATACACTGATGGAAATTAACTTTCAATTTAACCAAAAAAAACAGAAAGGATAGCTTACCTCATCTGACATGAGAGTTGCAATGGATCTGCCCATCTCATGATATCGATTCTGGTTGCCAGGGGGACCTAGCAGGATGAACAAAAATCTTGAGGGAACAGGAACTTCTGTCAGGTCACCTAGCAACACAGCTTTAGACAAACGGACGAAAGCCACAATCTGATGATTTAAGCAATCAACTTCTCCCACCATAATATTGGAGGCTTCTGCTCCAGGTGGGATCTTCTTCATAAAATGTAGATTCTGGAAAACACCCAAAAAGCCTTAAGGTTGATTTTAAAATTCACAGAAATTGAGTTTGAACAGAAATTCGTCAGATCATGGTATAGTTTGCTTTAAAATGAATTTTAGTTTGATCAAAATACTTGACAAGAACATATTCAAACATGAGATTTCAGAGTAGATACAAGAAATAACATTACAGTCAGCTAAGACTAATGAAACATATTGCAACTGTTTTACTGATCGAAAACAATCTTTATATCTAAAATCTAATAGGGTACATTTAGAACAACTGATAGGGCATTAGGATATCAGTAGCATACTCAAACAGTGACCAGCAAAAATAGATGTGCACATCTAAATATGAATCAATATATCAACACTAACAAACAGTTCTTTTTATATTTAGTTAAAATAGATTTTTGGGGATTATTATTTCAACCATATCTAAATGATCATTAATATCTAAGCTTAACAGTTAACTTTTAAGAAAAATTCAACAACGAAGCAAAAACATTGATGTTCAGCAAAATATATTTTAAAATCAAAATAACATAATTTTCAAGACAAATGTAAAATATATAATATATATTAATAAAAATATACTGCTAAAAGCTAAGCAAAAATGTAAAATCCTTTGAGAGCATTAAGGTATAAGCAAATTTATCACTTTCAAAAGTAAATTATTGGCAAATTTCAAAGCCAAAATTTTTATATTTAGAATTTTTAGATTTTTGAAGCAAAATTTTTGTTGCAGATTTGAATATGATATTAGAAGCAAATTTTAAAGCAGGTAAAATAGAAATATTTAAAAAACAATGTTTTAAAAGATAGCTAGATTAAGCCTTTCCAACCCCTGTCAATTCCTTAGTCAAAATTCAATCATAACTTTAACAACTAAGGTTTAATTATCAACATACAATAACAAAGTTTCATCCAAACTAACCAATTTAACATGGCAGCCTCCATCATGCCAGCAAGCTAATTAAAAATCTTTCGGCATATTACAGTCAGGCTAGTTGCAACTTATCTGAATCTGTGCAAAGTTTCAGCAAAATCAAAGAATCAAATAATTACAAAAATATTAATCCTAAAAAGAGGAACAGATGAGGCAAAGGCCATCAAATTGTTTCGAAGTGTCCTAAGGCATGTCCAAGTGTCCTTGATATCAAGATATCTTTGGCATCAAGTTATGTCAAAAGGGCTGATGGTTTGTCAATATGCCTTTGGTAAGTCACAGTTTAGTAGAAAGTATAATATAACCCACAAAAAAAATTACCTGTCAACAAGCTGGCATAAAGCTGATAGATATATCAAAGCATCAGGGGCAATAACTCAATAAAACCTACCTTACTTAATGAATCTATAGGACTCACTTTATGGGAGGCGTTTTCTGGCAGGTTAACACTGGAATCTTGGTGAGCGAAAGACGAACTTGTTGTGATTCCACCATTTTCTGTTCCAATACCACTGGCATTCCGCGCCATATTCAAAATATTTGGTGAACTTTTGGCTCCAAGTCTGTCTTCCGCTGAAATTATTATGACCATCATAAGTCCAAAATGATGGTACATATGGTGCAAAAATAATGAAAAACAGTAATATGAAAAGTCCACTTAATCTTTATGTAGTTAAAAGCAATTGAAACTATTCAAGCCAGTCATATATTGTATTGATAACTACATAAACTACCTAAAAATACAGTGGACTAATCATGTTTTGGATCCTCCTTGGACTAAAATAAATATCTTTGAAACTTTACACAAAAATAAAAATAAATTGAAAAGGATTTTAAAATAAAAATAAATGAAAAAAATACAAAAATAAACTATTCTAAAAGTGTAATTTAGTTTTTCTTTAAAAACCCACCAGAATCTAATAAACATTAAGTTTGCTTTTACTATGTGAAATCTTTTAAGCAGCAGATGAGAAACATGAAAACAAATATGAACTAAATCAATTTAAAACTTGACATTAAAATAAGGCATAATTCATTTTAACAGGAAAGCAGATAAAATCATATAAAATACAGATAGTACAGTATGATTCTATGCAACTAGCTCTAAGACTACAGAGGCACAATTTATTTTCTGTTAAAAAAACGAAACACCTGAGCCCTACTTAACAAAAATCCTAAGGACATGTTCAAACTTTGTTTTTAAACATAAATATCTAAAGAATAACAAGTTAAATAAAGTCCACACCAAAATTACTATACAATCTTTTACCTGTTGAAAAACACAGTGAATATTAATTTTCAGCAAGATTTTCATGTGATTTGCCCATGTTGCGCCAGTTTAACTAGGTCCCATCCCATTGATTAAGAACAACTCACATTAATAGAGATTTTATATAGTAAACCATGAGCAAGACTATACAGGTGTTCTCAGGGCAGTATGGTTTACTTACAACAATGCAATTGAAACAAAACTAATCCAAAAGTTTACTCTTTGCATTTCCAACAAATACATATATAACGATACTTGAAACTCACAATATTTTTAACAAACTACAAACCAAATCAACATTCCTTTTGAAATAATAACATTCTTAATAATTGATACAAAAATCCTGGCCTACAGATAAATGTTGATTTTGAAGCCAAATTATAAGCTCTTGATTTAAGCACTACATCTAATGAATTCTACAGCTTGATCTAGACAAGGGATAGGGGTTGCCTCTGGCCAAACTAAGGGTAGATAGCCCTTTCTACCTTTTCGCTTCTTTTTACGCCTTCGAAAGTCAAGAAGATCACCCATAGAGCCTACAAATATTGGACAAAAGTTCTTTTAGACTTAAACTTTTGACATATGAGACTCACTTACCAAACATCAAAATGTTTATATGTTTTCAGTTCAGTATTAACTATACTCCTTTTACACTAATGTGAAAAAAATTGTCTACATGTAAATTGACAACAGTAAAGTTATAATAATGAAGACAATTAGAGATGAGTTTCCATAGAGATGACATAGGGTATATGACAACAAAATTCAACATTAAATCTATTTTGTTCCTTTAGGCCAAATTACTTGTCAATTAAACCCAAATTTGATCAGTTTGGAAATATTCTAGGCCAATTTAAAATTGTCGAAGCAAACTACAGGCTTTCATTTATCTGAAAAAAAAGTTAGCTGAATACAACAACTAATATATTCAAACATCAACTGTGTGCGGCAAAGTCATTCAAAGTTCAAAAGGTCATTTTAAAAAAGCTGAAATGAGATTTAGCCATGCTTAAGGCATCTACAAATATGTTCAAAAAGTAACAAATTCTCTATAAAAGGCAAAAAAAATCTACATAAAAAAAATATCTTAGTCAGTGATTTAAACAACAAAGCATGAAATTGAATTCTGAAATCTTCTATCTTATATATTATTATCAATACAATGAAATACTGAGCCAATATAACAACTTGAGCATGCATTTAATTATTGCAAAGTTTCTGATGATTCTTGAAACTCACAATATTTCTAATAACTACAAATCAAGTTTGTTAACAAAGTGGTCAACTATTAAAATTCACAAAGAAAAAAGGCACAGGTCCTAATTTTAGGATGAAAATTTCAGAATTCAAACTGATATAAACAAGTAATGTCACACGAATATTAACTATATAAAAATGATAGTAATAATGACAAGGGGAAATAACTCTGTAATCTGTACCTGCCGCAGTTAATAAATCCTCCCCTGTAATAAAAGGTCAAATTTTCTATCTTAAGAGTAAACAGTGTTACATTAAACACAGCATGAACACTGTTGGTGTTTAGAGCACATTTAATCATTTTAAAGAATTTAATTTGTCCAAAATTTATCAGCCATCGGAATCAATGAAAAGAATATCAGCTTATTGAATCAAGACCACTCCGTAGAACAAAGAAATTTAATGCCACAGCCAATGCGTACTAAAGCTGGGCCAATAAAGTTCTCTAGTAACAAAATTTAGAATATAATTTCCCCCCAAATCTGGCTTATTTTTAAAAATCTTTCTTCACTTTGTTTAATGTATTTTAAAGAAAAGGTGCATGCATCTGTCAGTTTCAGCCTCTGAGGACCAGACCTGTATCCCTATGTCAAGACCCATAACCATTTCTATTAAGATACTAGTGCAACCAAGACTACACTAGACAGGAAGCAAAAATATGGAACCCGAAAATAGAAATTGAAAATTGACAAAACACAGCTAACATTGGACAAAAAACTAGAAAAATATAAAATGTACATATATATATCATAAACATATAATTTTCAGCTAAGAACAGTTTTTTGGTAAACAGACAAAATGACTCAATGTTGAACCAAGAAAGTCATCAGTTACTTCTGTCATATCATCAAGAAACCATTTTATTATTTTTTGTTACAGAATAATTATGAAAACTATTTTGAAAAAGAAGGAAACTAGATGTAGGGCAGTTAAATTTCAAGACTTGAGGTCACAGGTCATGAGCCATTTAAACCATCTATTAAAAGACCATTGGAAAAAATTCTTAATATAAATCTGTACCTAAATGGCGTTTCATTTTCAAATCCAAATAATAAATTAATTAGAAAATTACCTCCTTGCGTTGCCAGGCCCTTCGGTTCTGAATATTTCTTGCCGATGTCGGCCAGAGATCTGATTATTGGTAAATGCATTTTACTACTGAGCGTATCCTGTCTGTGTTTTTTCTCATTTTGATGTCGATGACGTAATGTGATGACATCATAGATTTGATCTTGTAAATTATCTTCAAGTTGTTTTGATGCCACCAAATTGTCCAATACCATTCCTTAAAGTAATTTCAACAATATATAACAAATAAATTTTTTATGACTTGATCATTCCACATTGTTTGAGAAATATAGTTTATAAAAACAAACAAAAAATGGAAAGTATGGCTTTCTTTCCTGCTCATAATGAAATGAGAATTTTCTACTTACTTATAACTAAACTTAAAGATGGGGCATCCATGTCTAACATAACAGTGCCATTTAAGATACTACAACGTAACTCAAACAATGAATGTAGAGACAATGTGGCGACATGGGGCTTAGACCATCTCTCTCCTCCCTCCTCTACATCTTCTTCAAATTTAATCCACCTGGAAAATACAAATTATGTCAACATAAGGATGTAAATGAAGTGGAGTGAAATAATCTTGTCTTTTCCAGTACATATTAGCACACTATAGAGGATATTTTGCACCAGTATCCTGGTAGAACGAGGTATATGGACTGAGGACTTTTATGCATGTTCAAGCACTAGTCTTCCTAGAGTAGAGATGAGACAGTATGGAATGTGAAATAAGGAAACTTGGGGAAAGTCTATTTAGACAACAGCAAATGTCTACTGTTGAGATAACTTTGAAAAGATTGTATTGAGCAAGGCTTTTGAATACTCAAGTCCTCAGAATTTCCTTGTTCAATGAAGATAGGCAATGCCATGCAGTGTTCAGTGGGAGATTGTCAGGAGAGCAATACCAAACATGTAATACAAACCTGGCTGTTTCCTTCCATTCCTGTTTTTCCCCATCATTAAACAATTCTGTCATCTCACAGAAGAGATCGTGGGCTCTATGTTCATCATCATCATCCTCTTCTCCCAAAATAAACTGCACTCTTTGTGATGGTGGTGTGGCTATAAGCAAAAAGCATTAATTTCAAATTTTACTCAAATAAACAAAACTTACTTTTTTTCAGTATGGAAAAAGATCATTGAACGTATAGAATTTTCAAATTCCCTAAAAACTATAACAGCATTGTAGGAGGTATTTTGAAAAAACCAGAATGCCTTGTCTAATTGTATAGAAATTGTATGAAAATACAGTTCCACCAAAAGAAAATAAATGCAACAAATTATCAAAAAGTAGAGATACACTAAGATTGAATAGATAAAAATTGAACTAATATGCAGTAAGATTTTGCATATTTCATAAAATCTAGGATAGATACAATATCAATTTAATGGAGAAGGGAGGGTCACAAATCAAAGGGAAAGATACTAAATATCTTCTAATATATAGAATGGTCAAACAGCACACCTAATAAAATTTATATAATTATAATACATGCAGAATACAATTAAATCATTAAAAGATAGTAGTCCACACATGTGTAATCTACCAATTTTGTCGGGTTTCTATCACTTTTGCATGCTGTATACCGTTCTACTGCTGAGAGACCCAAATTATTCGTAACCATAATTTTCATGGGACCTATTGTTTTGAGTGATCTAGTCTACACTATTGTGTTCAATAGATGCGTGTCTAGTCTACAATATTATGTTCAATACATGTTAGTCAAGTTAACAATATTGTGTTCAATATTTACTTGTCTAGTCTACAATGTCGTGTTCAATATATACTTGTCTAGTCTACAATATTGTATTCTATATATACTTGTCTAAACTACAATATTGTGTTCAATATAAACTTGTCTAGTCTACAATGTTGTGCTCCATATATACTTGTCTACAATATTGTGTTCAATATAAACTTGTCTAATCTACAATATTGTGTTCAATATATACTTGTCTAGTCTACAATATTGTGTTCAATATATACTTGTCTACAATATTGTGTTTCATTGTCTACAATATTGTGTTCAATATAAACTTGTCTAGTCTACAATGTTGTGCTCCATATATACTTGTCTACAATATTGTGTTCAATATATACTTGTCTAATCTACAATATTGTGTTCAATATATACTTGTCTAGTCTACAATATTGTGTTCAATATATACTTGTCTACAATATTGTGTTTAATTGTCTACAATATTGTGTTCAATATAAACTTGTCTAGTCTACAATGTTGTGTTCAATATATATCTGTCTACAATATTGTGTTCAATATATACTTGTCTAGTCTACAATATTGTGTTCAATATAAACTTGTCTTGTCTTCAATATTGTACTCCATATATACTTGTCTAGTCTACAATATTGTGTTCAATGTAAATATGGGCTCATAATCTATTTATTTCTATTCCGCTGAGGAAACAGATCGGTTATTGCATTAGTGAAGCATAAAATGATTTTTTCAAAGAAGCAAAAATATTTAATTTGCAAAAAAGGCAAATCATTATAATTAATTTGCCAAAAAGCATTAAAAACAATAAGATTATAAAAAAATACATAACTATAGATTAACTATCTGAGGTTAGATTGAATACGAGCCACAGTTATAAATTATATTCACAAAATATATGATATTAAATGAACATCTCCAGATATAGAAGGTTGACATCAACCAAGTGAAATTTTATTCTTGTAGCACATGAGGATATAGGCTACTATAGTATAATTTCAGTTCCCAAAAACATAATTGTAGAATAGAGGGATGTGGTTAATGACAATAACAATTTCTACACAGGTTTTTATCATTTAAAATTCAAACTGTAGCTTGTACTCAAGAAAAAGACAAAAAACAATGTTATAACTCTAGATATCAAAAGATGTAAAAGTCTTACGAGTAACTTGGCCTAGAAAATTGAAAATATTGAAAAAGTTAATGTGAAAATCTAATATTATTAAAAGAGAAAAATGAAAATAGAAAGTCTATAACTGTGTCAATCAAATATTTAAAAAACAATGCAGAATTATTACAAATTCATCTAAAATCTTAAAAAATGGCCATTGCTGGATACAGAAAATTCAACAGCAAAGAGATCCAGTTAAATAGTCCAAATAAGCTAGACGGATTAATACAGTCATATCTATATTTCATAAACAGCAATATTAATGCATGTAATCCCCAAAAGATCTATAATAAGGTAAATTGATTTGACACAAGACAAACAATACAAGAGACATGTACATAGAATGAACAACCAGGGTAAACAAGAGGAATTTATGCCACAAGATTTCAAGGGATATAGTCACTGAAATGTTTTTTTACGAATAAAATTTATTTTGATCTCTTCATATTAGGATTCAGAATATGAATCTTGATTATAAAGTTTGATTTCTGTAGGCTTCTGGAACTTTTAGAAATTCACAACCTCTACTGGAAAAATACCTAGTTGCGGACTAACTAGACATCAAATTTCAATTCGGAAAGTGATACAGACACACATCCGAAATAAAGGTATCAGTTCATATAGTGAATAATAAGTTATGTATATCCCTTTAACAACTAAAATTGGCATAAATTTGGTGTAATTTGCTGAGCAGCAAGGATTCTTGTGAAGCAGAGGTAAAAATATAATATATTACAGATTTTTTTTTAAAGGGATATTTTAATAATTTAATAAAATTTGGTTTATTAAAGAAAAACAAAAATATAACTTGAAGACATGCAATGATAAAATCTGTATTTTAGAAAAAACAAGCTTAGTAATCTTTAAAGAGTGCAATGGTTTTTGGCTTTTCCATTTCTTAAGAGGTTATCTTAACCTTTATTGTGCATCAGAGACAATAATTGCACCAATTTTGTATCACTGCAATTTTAAATCAGATGTCTGTTGTTCCTACAATTATGATATAAGCAGATCTTGCAGTTGTTACTTCATCAAACTTTGTTTTAGTGGAATTGCAGGATGTCTGATTGAAAATTGGATAGTTGAAAAATTATGCCATGAATGTTCCAGATGCACATAATAAAAAGTTTAGAAAACCTCTGTACAATGCCTTTTTGAGGTTAAAGAGAAACCAAACTTCATACTTTTCTGCACCTGATAGGGTTTATAAAGTCAGATAAAGGAAGGAGTGTGCAATGATGGAAAATTTTGCCAATTTACAGACTAGATTCAATAGTCTACTCTTATCCAACTGTCATAAAATGTCTAACATGTAAAGCCTGTACCGAAGTCTTGGATTAATGTCCTATCATAATACTTTGATCACAATGTTTTCAAGCAATTGGTTTATTTGTTAGACAAAATTTCTCAAAGTTTTAATAAAATTAGCCATTAGATGGAAATAATTAACATACAAAGTTAGATAATCCAAATTACACATAAAATATAGAGTTTACAGACCACACTTAAATAGTAGATATTAAGTCACACACAATAAATATTTAAAATATTTGGAAAATAATAAAACAATCATTTATAAAAAAAAAATCATCAAATTATTTCGACAAAATTGAATTATCATACCCAATATTACAATGTGAACCAAGTTTACTCCGGCTTTGCTAATGAAATAAAGGTTTAATATCTTGCTCAAGGTTAGCCAATTCAGTTAGGATAAACGCTTGATCAGTTTTTTCTGATATATCTAAAATGCAATGTCCAGTATTGTCTTAACTTATCGGGCAATTCCAACTTTTATCTATGTATATTGAGGGTATGTTGATTTATATTTTGACAATACATTCTGATGATTTAAACAATTACTTTCTTGTATTGTCTCCAGATTGTGCTTGTGGTGAGCTGGTAAAGAAACAAAAGTAAAAACAATTGGCTAAGCGAAAAAAAAAATGCTTGAAATTCATTAACAAAATCCAAGCTGCAAATTCACAAAATAAAATCTGCATATGATCCTGCGGCCAAACTTGTACAAATGAGATTTTAATCCAATATAACATGATCATGATGTAAAAATGAGTAAAGATAAAACCAGGTACATAATTGTTTTAATGGATTAAGATTGAAACATGATAACAACGCTGATGATTTAATTTGGTAAATAATAGACAAAAAGTTGATGCGCAACATACAAAAAAACAAAATCCTAATCATGGCATTGTTTTAATGTATAAATAGGTGATAATCAATGTATGGTTTGACTACTACAGCTGTGATAGAAATTAATCTAGTAACAATTTAAAATGGCAAACAATCATATCACAATCTAGCTGGTTAATAAAATAGGTCACATGTGAATCGCCAAGTTGAAATCTCAACCCACTAACACAGTTTCAAAGATCAAAAATTTGACCTCTATATACTAAACTATTAGCAATTAATGTATTGAGTCACTTGGTTTCTGCTTTGAAAAAAAATTGGCTTTTATTGTCTCACCTAAGCAATAAAAATCTTTAGTTACAAGTTGATCTTGTTTATCTATCAGTGAGCAATGGATTGGTTGCCATTAGTTTTACATATTGGACTGTCTAGCAAGAATTTGGTTCTAAATCAGAATCCAATGATCTAACTGTATAGTAATCAATTTTTAAGCAATGGAGAGTTTGCCATCAAATGCTTGAGTTTTTACCAAAAATTGGGGATTGTCAGGGTCAAAATCTATTGCCACAAGCTTACTGTTCATCTTACAGATCTATTAGTACAGTTTTTTTTTTTAAAATGCTACTGTGGAGGGGATTTTTTTTTTGACCAGCCCAGATGTTCAAGTTGCTATGTACACAGCTTATAAAATCAACGTCAATCACACCGCTATGACGTCAACATCAATCAGATTACACCTGAACTAATTCTAAATAAACAAAGATTACCGCCTTATTAGGCCTTTCTGTTAACTTTACATGTTCTATAGCGTTTAACTCACCAACGTTAACTTGCAGGTTTTTTGTCATGCCAACTTGCTACAGATTCAAACAGTAACTAGTGAACAAGTGTGAACTTGTTTTTGTTTGCGTCTGTTGCATTTCCTAAAGATTGTCGTCTGCACTAACTGTACATTTCATTCTACCATTATAACTTCCCTATCAGATTAACTACTTTTCAAAATAGAGATTTAAATGATAGTTGGTACGTTAGTATTGTCTGCACTAATTGAAAAGAGCTAATTATTGAGGTTTCTGATAAAATCCTCATCAAGAAAGTTTATTTATGCATATTTGAATTAAAATCCGCCAAAATATATCTAGTTTGAAACTTAAGATTTACATTTGATTTTATGACTTAACTTAAACATGAAATGCATTCGTTAATAGAAATTTTTTAATCTCCTTATGATTTAAATCTGTTGCTCTATTCAAGGTAAAAAACAATTTCAATCTTTCTCTATTAAATAATATGATTTTAAATAGCCATTGAGCTAAATAAAGAAGTTATATTGTCAAATTCAGAATTTTTTTCTTCAAAACAGACAACAAAAAGGAAATTAAGTTTGCAGCATTGAAAGATTTTCTATACGCAGAATCTGTGTGATTCTTCAAATTTGGTGAATGGCCAGGATTTTCTGTTTTTAGAAAATACAAAATTAGATTTTGGGTATTAATACAAGATAATAGATGAATAATAAATACATATAGTAACAAGTTTTAAGATGTGTTGGTGTAAAAGAGATTATATAAATACGTCATGATCTACCGCAAGCCAAAATAAAAACGCTTTCAAAGATTTTGTTTATGTTCTGACACAACAGTGAAAATGAAAAAAAAATCAAACAAAATCATAAATGTTAAGAGATCTTCACAATTTTATTTTCAAAAAAACAAAAAGTGAATTGTTGAAACTGAAAGAAACCATCCTGTAACCCTTATGAAAATTTTTTGAACTAAAAAGTAGCTTCCTGTATCCCTTATGAAAAGTCACGAACTCTGTTTTTAGAGAAATCAATATTTGATATGCCATTAATGTAAACCTAAGGCCATTTAGGAATAAAAATGTTAAGCTAAAATAAGTTACAGTTCTTAATAAAGCTGAAGCTCAAATTTTGGCAAGAAAATTCCATCTCAAAGCTGAAATAAAATCTAATCTAATCCTTCACAAAAAGTTAAATTCTAAAAGCTGAATAAGGCAAGCAAATTAAATGATTAAACTAATGACACTGAATGAAGCACTAATACCTGAAACACATTGTGTTCAATCTCAGGCCTTGTTTGATTGCTAAAAAGATGAATCTATAGATTCACAAATAGGGTGAGCATGTCAATAACAAGTTCAGAAAAAATCCTGTCAATCAGCTGATCTTTGGTCAAACATCATTGATCTCATCTGGTCCTTGGACAACCGTCCTAACAGCACCTGTACCTAAATCATTTTGGGGAATATGACCAAAGATCTTTAAAGCTGATAGGCAGACAAGAAATCAAGAAAGAAAATCGATTTACAGAAAGGCTGCAAAACCTGACAATCAAGATTCATGATAGTCAAGAATCAAACAAGGCTGATTTAAATGATGGTACCTATTCTAGAACCGGTATCATGACTGCTGCCAAGATGGCTGCTACTTCCGCTTTCCTTTTCTCGGCCTAGGAACAGCAGACAAACAGAATTTATAAATGTATGTATATATATATAAATTTTCAAGAACTTCATCCTTAATCTTTATATTTCTAATATTTAATGTATTATATATAACTGGATTTTGAAAAAAATTTATATCAAATTCAGCGTGTTAATGAAGTAAATAAAACAAAGGATATCTTGACATAAACAGGATCAAAATTAATATTTGGTATTGGAGGATTGAAAAATAAAGTTGTCTGAATATTTAATTAACCTATCAATAATTTGTATTAATTATTCTTTGACGCCTTTGAGATTCAGGATGAAGATCTTTAAATTTTTAATAAGAAATGGTAATAATGATGAACAAATATGGGTACTATGGCCTAAGGGTTGTCAAAAACCTTATACATTTAATTAATTTCACCTTTTCTAGCAAAGATATTTTATGCACATGCTGGTCGGCTGGTCCCAAATAAAATAAGATCACAAACTTAATATATTTTAATTTGAGGCAGAACAAATAATAATTGAAACAGTCAGATTGATATTGTCTTCATAAGTAATCATTTCATTTCAAATAAAAATGGTCTACTTCTGTTTCTGTTTTGAATTGTACCTAGATGTGCTATAGATATAACTTTTTGATCAATAACTTATTTGCCATTTTACTTCTAAACCAAAAGTTTAAAAATAGTATGAGCTCTATAAATTAGGAAGGTTTTTGACGAACACATTTAAACCATTCATTGTGTTCTAAAGTTTAAAAAAAAAATATTAGTAAGATAAATGAAAAGTAATTATCAAATCAATTAAAAACATATATAAAACTTCTATCATTATTATTAATTAATGAATATTGTGGAATTCTAAGATTCAAATCAACCAATGAAATCAAGACTCACCATTTTGAATTTCTTCTCGTACTCTATCAGTACGATCACGATGTTTGTGTCTACGACGATGACGTTCAGGTCGGCTGCGAGGTAGATGAAGACCAATATATACTTTATCTTGGTTTCGATGCTCTAGAAAAAAAGATTTAAAATCATATGTAAGGGTATTACCTAGATTTTGGTGTTGATCAATTTCAGTCAAAACAAAAACAGCCCTATATTTTGATCCTTGATTTTTTTTAGCAGCCTTGCACAGATCCTTGGGATTAATGTTTGCCAATTGTTATCATGTCACAATCTACTGGCTAGTATAACTTTTATGATATTGTTAATGCAACAAGTACAGTTCTCTGTGGCTCTGATCTCCCATACAATACTTATAAAATTGGCCAATTTGATCAGAGACAATTGTTATAGCAAAAATCCAAGTGAAAACACTTAGTAATACTTATCCATGTAAGATATTAATAGAGATAGAATATCCTCACAATGAATAAAAAAAAAACATATTGTGTTGATTTGATCATTCATAAGATATCCATTAGATTGGGCATTCTGGACTACAGGGAATAGTATTGTGTTAAGTACTCAGTACTCTTCAGTGCTATTACAGAATGTAAAATTTGTGTGACAATGATGGAGTGATGGTTCATACAAATAATTCTAGGTCATCATGCCAACAATTGCAAAAGCATGACTGATAATTTTCATCAAGCCAGAATCTTTCAGCTAGTTGACTTGATATTATTTCACAGTCTGGGGTCACTGTGTCAAAGATATTTCACACTAAATTGTTATTGAACATGTCAATCAAATAAAGAACAACTAATCACATATTTTACTAATTTAGTTTCCACTTTGGCTTAATTTCAACTTTGTGAAAAAAGGAGACATTTAGACATGGTGAACAATTCACCTGGTCCATGATCAATCCTCTTGAACTGATACTGATATTACAAAGAGAACTAATGTTTCCAGGGTCCTTATTATAAAACCCTTTTAATGATAGTACATGAATTTTCCAAGGATTATAACTTTAGTTCTTTTATTGATCCTATACTCCTATGATAAGTGTCAAAACCATTTTGCTTATGATTCTAAAAAGACAGCAACATGAGCCTGAGATCTTATCTCCCAGTCAGATTTCTTAACAAGGATTTTTAATGAAACTTCAATTTGTGAGGTTTATAATGAGGAAAATTACCATGTTTAAGTTCACCAGACTTTCAATGGTAAAAAGCCTGATTCTGCAGCTTAAAATCAGCTGATCACATACAACTTCTCCACGTTCATAGTCAACAAAGTGTATTTGCCTTTCACTTGCTCACATTTTTTTTGTAAAATAACAACAACGAAAGTGAAAAACTCATGTTTGAAAAGCAATAAACAAATATCCTTTGATCCCCTATAAACATGTGTCGTTAATTCAAAGACAGGTCAATCGGCCAATAAGTACATTGGCATACGTCAATGTACCTTGTTAACAAAGTGAATAAATCTAGAAGCATACATGAAATAATTTTAGAATATATTGATTAAGGGGGTTGACAACCCTAAACCTATGTACAAAAAATAGACGATTTCAACCACTTCTTTCCCACCTATCTGAAATATTTAAATATCAATGGAAAGAGGGGACCTTCAGCTATCCAAAAAATATAAAATTTATTTCTTTATGACATTTCTACTTTGAGAAATAGGGTATGAAAGATGAACGAAAAAAACGTCAATTATTCCCTTAAAATTAGCATATCTACTAGACTATTTAATACAGAAGGTTGAAATTTTGCACAACGCAAGTCTACATGTATCTCTACAAAATTACGTTGGCTTTTTGGAAAATTTTATAAAAAAAAAAACCAACGTAAAGTTATAAAGGACATCGTAAGCTTTAGCTGAAGCCAAAGTTTGTAAAAATCGTATAAATTGTAAGCGAGATATGCTTTTGGAAAAATGGCAGTTTTTTTCAACATTTTGCAAACACATGTAAACCTTACGTAATTAACGATCATGTTGTTAAAAGATTGTCTTTCATGCTGTAGAAATCTTTAAGCACCTTTTAGGCATCGATATGAACCGATAACCACACAATTGGAGTGCTAAAACAAGGGTTTAGCACATGTTGAAACACCCCTACCCACCAATCACAAAATTTGTCTGTTTACATGTGACGTAAAGATTTATTGGAAATTACGTGACTTCTGGATTCCCCCAATGAAAATCTGATGTCATTGGACGAACGTAGAAAAGGTTTATTTAGCTGATGACGTAGTACTCAAAAATGTCAACTGACAACGTACTTTGTACGTCTACATAGAGGATTACCCCATTTTGTTCTATAAATAGATTATCTTTACGGACCGATATCTGACAAACTACTGGAGCGATTGAGCTAAATTTTTTACGAGATGAGTTTCTATTAATGCCAAATAGAATGGATATCAACTTTAATACGTTTCTTGATTGAAATACACCTCGAACGATAAGGTTGTCAACCCCCTTAAACAAAAATACTTGATAGGCGTCGTGAAATATTACAAATTTTACAAGGCTAACAATTTCAGCTTTTATTTGTTTTGAACTTTTAGTATTCCAAAGATTTGATGAATTATCTTTTTAACTGAACAACTTGAACAAGCCTTTTGATCCCAGAAAGAATCTCAATGTCAAAACTCAAAATTTAATTTCAATTGTTGAGGGCCATTATATTGAAAATAACACAGAATAGTAGAGAACAATTATGAAATTCTGAAACACCATCTTTATACAAGCTTACCTTGAATGTCAGCATCACTGGGAGTATAGGCATTGACGAAGGAACCCATATCCCGGATCGGCATAGTGCCGTCCACATTATTATCGTGCATACGACTCATTATGGTGAGATAGATGTTTGCAAGGCTTTATATATGTTCTAACATTATGTTTCGTGTTTCACTGGTAGCTTGATACCTGAAATATCAATAATAATAATAATAATAATAAAAATAATACATATATCAAACACTAACGTGTATCAATGATAGTCAAAGCTGACAACCTTTATACTTAATTACTAAAAACTCATTAGACAAAATATGATGAGCATGATAATTGATGAGCATAATTGATGAATTGATCTTTGATGATGGATGAATGATATGTGGTAATGATGATCATGGATAAATTGATGGTGATATTAATGATGATGATGATGATCGAATAATTCCTTGATGATGATGATGACAATGGAATAATTCCTTGGTGAATTAATGGTTATGATACTGGAGATGGATGAATTCCTTGATGATGATGAATGAATTAATGATAATGGATAGTGATGATGATGATGGATTAATTCCTTGATGATGATGAATGAAATAATGGTAATGATAATGAATGAATTGTTATATTGATGTTGGATGAATTGATTTTGCTGATAATACATCAATTAGGTGATTACTGATGATGATGCACCACAATGATTCATGATCATCATCTCACAAAACTTCCTTAAAATATGACTAAAACCACACTAAACATTGAAATTCAATTGATACTAACAAGGAAATTAAGACAAATTAATTCAACTATGACTTTAATACTTTAATATGATCTTATACCGTATAATATACTAGATATTATTAATTGTTGCTGTATCAGATTAATAACATATATTCATTACCTCATTATAATATCATAAATAACAAATCAACACATTAGTATATATATAATGATATAGTCCAACTATCTGAGCACTATCATATGACTATAATATCCTTTTATCATACAAGTCCAATCCAACCATTTACCAATCAACAAATTAATCTATAAAACATTTTATATCATTTTGTACCTATAAAATGGTTTCTTAAAACTCTTGAAATGCAATTAGTTAATGCAATACAGTATAATTGTATTTGACATGGTAGATAATTATTGCAATCGTCCAAATGGCAAGTCTTCTTAACATTAAGAAATATGAAGAAATCAAATTTTAACATGACTGTGGTATTTTGGCTGTTTCAAGTATTATAACCAGTTTTAGAGTGTGATTTTCTTAATAGGTACTGGTATTGATTTTATAAAGTATGTCCATATTTTATGATATTAATACATTGCATTTTATTCATCCTCTTCACAGCCATCTCAATCATTCTAGAATCCAAATTTAGGTCAGCTTGATAACTTCTGACCTGGGCTGTCAAATAATCATAGAAGACTAGATTATTTTAAGCAGTAGAAAGCAATAAATAATCATCAATCATCAGTATTTTATATGAGACTGTGGCCCATATTGGATTAAAGAGAATAACACTGCTATCTATATACTATGTACAATGAGCACAATTCTGCCAGGAAAGGGCTGGACAATATTAACCAAAAGCAATATCGGATATTGAAGCCGATGACATTGCGATATATTGCATTTGTCAGTATTTGACCATTCTGCTACTGGTACCATTTACTGCTTATTTTACACACATATTACATATTTCAACGTCTGATTGATAAAAAATAAATATTTTGTACCGGTATTTAACATGAAATTACCCAGCTCTACTAAAAAACATTATTCATTTCCATACAAATAGATACATTTTGGTTTTCTAGTTACGTATAACCACACAAATGCCTTTTTTTAACTGTCAGAGAGATATTGATATGTTCGATTGGATATTGATTGATAGTTTATTACAATATAATTAATTGATCTTTCTTATTCCAGGCTAACTGTTATTACCTGATTATCTAGGTGACTGGGTCAGTATCAAAACACAAAGTAACATGGGATAAAAACATTCATAATTTACATGGATATGATAGAGATTCTGAAAGTTCCGTTGACCAGCAGGTCCTAAACCTAAAATCTCTTGGTTGTGGTTTAACAAAATATTAACTATGGATCCAGTTTGTTTTCAAGGGTACCAGGTAATGTCTTGCAGATTGACATAGTACTATATAATATTTATGAAGATGATAAAACTACCTGTTTAGTTTTTGTATTTCCTGATAAAAAAAAACCGGTTGTTGGTCATTTCAGACTTAATCCTATTCCAATTTTAAACTAACATAATTTTCTTATCATCAACATTACTAAAATCTCTACAGAGAAAACACTGATCATAGTTTGGGAATGGTTGTATTTAGAGAGCAGAAGAAAACTTTCCCCAGGACCAGTACAGATCTAGGACATTCTTGGACTGTTCATCAACAGAAATCTTTACATAAGTGATATCAAGTCTCTTCTACAATTGCAATTCTAAACTTTCCACCAAAGACCAATGGAAGACAGAATTCTGGTCTTGTCTAAATGTAATGATACCAAATTCAAGCACAATACAATTGACAGGTAATATGATGGTATTTTTCACAAATTTCATATTTCACAACTCTCGAAGAATGGTATAACAATCATTATTGTCAAATTAATTACAAAATAATGTAAGGTGCTTTTCACCAATTTCTTCAAAAATTCGAAGTCAGTCCGAGTACATTTCACAAATCTAATCTCAAATTGTTCAAGACTACTATGAAACTAGATCCATTAGAGTCTAAATTAAAGATAGAAAACACCAACCTCAAGTCACAAGCCAAACACAATAATCTGGATTTTTGTACTCTATTAACCAAGAAAGGTTCCATTCATAACCTCATTCCAAACTAAATCAAGATGGCAATCATATGGCTACTATGTTTATATTACAAGTGAACCATCTGGTAAATATTACATAACTTTATTTAAGTTATTTAATAATGACCAGGTTTTATAACTTAAAGGGGCAATCAGGTTGTTGGTATATTTTGCTCACATTTTACACCAAAATCTAATGTTTTTGTTTCTTGACTCTTACATATATTCTGAAGATTTTAACTAATATTATTGCTCCATTGTAAAGGCAAAGATCAATTTGTATTGAAAAATCAACTGTTATGATTTTAAATAATTTTAATTCTTTGTGCCGGTAATACATTTTTGAGAAACAATGGCAGTTCTTATGTTACCTATCGTATTTTAATTACAAATCTGCTACTTACAATATTGAAGAAATGAACTGGGCAATATTTTTTAAAATTATTTGTACGTGTTATTTGAAGATAGAGATTAAACCAATTTATTGAGTTTTGTTTAAACAAGAGTTTGTCCTCAAAGCATGTAAGGATTGGCTTATCACATGTACCACATGTTACACGAGTCTACACTCCCTCCAGATAGCCCTCAAGTCCTCCCTAAATACATCTGTTTCAATTTGTCTTTAACCAAACACTCCTTGTTTCAAAATCACATGTAACTATTGACAGCATATAAAAACTAAGTAAGAGGCATTTGCTATCATTTGAAATGGTCAATTCAAAATAAAAAATGGCAGTATGTTAAGTATTTGATATAAAGAAGGTTAATGTGTGACAAGTTTCGTTTCCAAGAATACCAATACAATTTTATTCATACTGAAATATGCATGATGACCATTTTCAGCGTAAAAAAATGTATATATAGTGAAAGAATAACCCAAGGCTGTTTCTACAAACCACAAAGTCCAGCAGCCAACGTAGTAAACATTTTCATTATAATAGTTATCCCCTTACCAGATATAATGACATAAATAATGTCACATTTACAACCTCAACTACCATTGGAAAATCAATTTCAGATTTTTGGGCAGTATTCAGCCTGCGAGACAATGAACTTTGGTAAATGTCCAATCCAATTGACTGTCCAGCTAGCTGTGGCATTTTTATTATCAATCATCTTATTTATCGCATTTAAGGAATAACTTGATTGGAAATTTTGAAGACATATCTTGAACTCTGTTGGGATCTATCCTCGCTCTCTATATTTTGCACGCATTGACCGATTTGATAGTAAATTATAGTATTGTATGTGTAAAGATAATACATTAATGCCTAGTGATAATTAGATAATGTACACGTAAGAGATAATGATATCACTGGAAATAAATAACAAAATTCCTTAACCATGCGGACACTCTTAACATGAAAATTAACATGAAGCTCAGAGGACAAATAAATAATATCAGAATGGATGCAATGTTGTATGAAATAAACACTTTTAGCTGTAGCTATCTGAACTCTCTGAAAGGGATGTTGAGCTCACAAACCTAAATATAAACATCAAGCTATGCAGACAGTTGATCCAAATGTTTGAAAGCAATAAACAGTATATTAGCTATATGGCACTAAAAACATTATAAACTGTGCAGTCTCTCTAGAAAGGGAGGAGAGTGGATATATTCTAATAATTCCTACATGGAGTTGACAATCCTAAATACAGAATTAATATTATCAACTATGTGGCCTCTGAATAATGTGGACTTGACATACCAAAATACCAAAGAAATGGTTTGATCTGGTTAGCTACACCTTGCATGGTAATTATTCCAAAATATATCAATTAAAAATCTGATACAAAGTGTTGTTTTATTGATATTTCAGCTAAGAATATAATGTTTTTGAAACCAAGTTCACTATTATTGATAATCTTTGTGTTGCTAGCTGATTATTGTACTTTTTATAATTATATATTGGTAGATAATAATTGTTTCTGATAATACTAAGATATCAATGTTCCTGATCATACAAAAACTAGACAATCAGAATATATGACTGATCATGATCATACAAAGACTAGACAATCAGAAGATATAAATGTTACTGATCATACTGACTAGACAATCAGAACTAGAAGATATACTTGTTCCTGATCATACAAAGACTTTTAGATGACAATCAGAAGATGTAATTGTTCTTGTTCATACAAAGACTAGACAATCAGAAGATAAAAAATTTCTTGATCATACAAAGGCTAAACAATCAGAAGATATACTTGTTCCTGATCATACAGTAACTAGACAATCAAAAGATATACTTGTTCCTGATCATACAAAGACTAGACAATCAGAAGATATACTTGTTCCTGATCTTACAAAGACTAGACAATCAGAAGATATGAATGAGCCTGATCATACAAAGACTAGACAATCAGAAGATATATTTGTTCCTGATCATACAAAGACTAGACAATCAGAAGATATACTTGTTACTGATCATACAAGGACTAGACACACAGAAGACATACTTGTTCCTGATCTTACAAAGACTAGACAATCAGAAGATATGAATGAGCCTGATCATACAAAGAAGATATAATTGTTCCTGATCATACAGATATAATTTTCTTGATCATACAGAGACTAAACAATCAGAAGATATAATTGTTCCTGATCATAAAGAAGATATAATTGTTCCTCTTCATACAAAGACTTGTCAATAAACAGGCTACATATATATTTTGGATTGCTTGAACAGCTAAAAATACACGACTTAAAAATATTGAATATTTATATTGATGTGTATATTTCACAATACAGTCAGATAATCCTATGAAATACATCAGGATACTTAACCAATGAGGTATATCAATATCAGACTATATGTATATAGGTTGAAAATAATACCTAGCCAATTTCAGTGCTATTAAAAATACATTAAGTTTAACTCATAATTTAATTATATTCTCCCACTCTAACTGTCAAGTACTAAAAATCACTTTCAAAAATATCAGACCATTACCTGTCTATTAATCAAACATTAACTTATTATCAAACTAGAATATCTAGACCATAAAAAAATGTCAGGGACTTGGATTCACTTATATTAACCAGCCATGTCTGTTCCCATAATTGTTTGGCAGCTTCATTAAAAATTCATTAAATAATTATGTCAGGGTATAAGAAAATATCTGATAAATACACAAATTTTCTTGACCCAAACTTTAAACTATACCTACTGTGATCAGGGACAATTATTTTCCTTTCTCCAGGAAATTCTATCCACAAGGCATAATAAGAGGAGGTATTATAGTATGGGTTGTTGTTATGAGGAAAAAGGAAACTATTAGTTACCGGTACAACAAAATAAATGTGCTAGTCAATTATCTACACAACTTTTTATGGCTGCAGCAAAACCCTTTGTTATTTACAAATCGGAGAAAAGGAAAACATTAGAATGTAAGTTACAATATGATATCTAAGCTCTTATCACAAACTCCATTTACGTATTTCGACTTTCGCGAAAACGTATTGTAATTCAAATAGCTATTAAACTGAATTTATTTCTCAGAATCCCATACCTTAAATTAACGGACACAACTACAAATTTCATCAAAATTCCCACCCTTCATACACTAATGAAGAAATAGAAGGAAATGTTCATATGTTACTTACAATATGTAGTAGGCCTTATTCATTAATAGTCTTTCCTGATCAGTAAATAAATCAATAATCTTAACTACTCCTTAGAAAACAACCCACCATTGATTCACAAACTACCCACACAAAACACTAGCTTACTCCATATTATACACAAATTTTAAACAAATACATCCATTGGTACTCAATTACTAGTTGGTACTGTTTTACACTAATATTATCATACCAGTATAGAACACTAACACATGTGAGAGGCCAGTGTTGGAAAATTCAATTGATTATTAACCAATGAAAAGGCTTGTTTTCAGACACTGCCAATCACCTTGATATAACCTTCAGTAAGTGCGTCTGCTACTCCAATCAGCTGTTCTTACCATCAGACAATTATATGATACTTGCAGACGACAGTTGATTCTACTATTCTACCAAAGGGGTTACAAAAAGGTTTACCAAACTTAAACCCTCCCCCAGGAAACAATTTGTAAGTTGATGGGCAAATATTTCATGGAATTTGCTTGGCCTATTGATTACTTTTAATATGCTTATGGTGAGACGGCATGAAGAGTCTAAATGTTCTAGAACCAGGGGATTATTGCTTTGAGAACTCTTTAAAGCTGCAGAAAACATCTGACGGTACTGGTCATACTCACCAGCATTGTGTCTTATTTGGAGAAGTATTTCCCTTTTTTTGCCTTAAGGACTTTTGGGGGATTAGTCCTTCAAATTACTGCTCTTACAAAGTATTAGAAGTTTGTATGGTAACAATAGTTTTGTCCTCTGCTCATAGAAAATTAACCCAACTGGTTCTCACACTGAACCTTTATTGTGACCTTAAATTAACCCTTTCTCTACTATTATTCCAGACCAAAATATACAAATTGAATTGACTGAGGAGAGACTCATTTGTTGTCTGCTTGACGAGCAACATTCAATAAACATTCAAGCACATGGATTCCAACTTGCTTGACAGTGCTGTTCGGTGTTAATCAACTACAACATCACATAGCTCTCTCAGTCAATTAGATTGTCGTCTGCTCATCAAAGGGGGAATTTAATTGAATCCCTTGGTTTTTAGAAAACATCTTATGACATAACTTGCAAGAGTCATTCAAATTTTGACCCCTTCATACTATTGTACACAGAAATCTATAATTGTCCTGGTATGTTTTGGCCACACTTGATTAACTGAATAGAATGAAGGAGTAATGTTTCAGTTTGTTTGAGGGGTATATTAGTAGATTAATAAATTATATTACCAGTATATATTATTTATATAGCTACTGGTATGTCAGAAAGGCTTTATGAGTGACCGATCTTTAGTTCAACCAATATCAGTCGTAACCAATAATCACACTCAGCCGTCACTGACATCAAATAAAAGACATATAAAACAACTCATATAAAGCTGGTAACATTTGTTTCAGACATAAATATATCATTAGGACACCAGGACAGGCATTCATCTAAGCAAAGTGATTTCACTAAATATTATACTATTGGTTGAAAATGCACACATTCAATTCTGGGACAAAAGATGAGACATTCACTTAGCATACGACCTGTCATGTTAGACTAAATTTTGAAACCAGTGCATAATGTAACAATTTAATACCTTGTATCTTGACATGTTTTGTGAGAAGTGAGAACTTACTACCATGTTTTGTGTGAAGTGAGACCTTGCTACCACCATGTTTTGTGCAAAGTGAGACCTGGCTACCATGTTTTGTGCGAAGTGAGACCTTGCTACCATAATTTGCCCCAAATAATTAATTTATGACAAAATTAAAAACACACATTTAGGTATATAAAAAAATACAAGAATAAAACCACCCACTATAACCAACACAAAATATTTTATGATGTCAGTCATGCATGACCATCCTTAATCAAATCAAAAGGCGATTTTTACTATATTCTTTCAGATTTGGGGATGGCTGATTCATTATTGGACAGATGCAAGGATATGACAATGAAATCTGGTACAATTGGGGACAAAGAACAGATACAATGGTCATATATCATTTAATAGGTTGGCAGATTGATGAGGGACACAAATTATAATCGTGTGCTGTTGTTTATTAATCCATAATTGTTGCTTATAGAATTTCTTTTCATTGACCTTTGTAAAAGAAAATGACAATGAATATTGATCAAGAAATCAAGAAATTATAAAAGAGAAAAACTATATCTATCTTCGAAAATATGTCATTATAAGCTAAGGTACTTTTTGAAATTCCATGAACTGGGATTTTTAAAGATTTTCTATAATAAGAGAAATTTCTATTGAATATACAACATTTGTACATTATGCAGATATGATTTTATTCTGATTTTTACCATTCAAGTACCTACAGTCCAATATCTGTGTTGGACAATGGACAACATACCACACAATTACCACCTCAACAGAAATGGCAACAATATTCTTTTATACAAGAAACTGGGTTAATACAGGAACCATAAACACTGTGGAATCTATTTTTAGAATCAATGGGTAATAAATTCATTTACAGACATACCTTGGCAGAAACAGTCCATTAGGTTCTGTTAGTCTGATAAAAACTGTCAAAATCTTTATTAAGTATAAGCTTCATAGTTACTGTGATTAGCATGTAAGGCATGCTTACCCCTTTGACAGCGGATAAGTCCACTAATGAAGATGTTTTTTGGCCATGTTTAAAGCCTTATTTTTTTGAAGGGATAATAGCCGAAACATAAAATTTTAATTTCTCTCAAACTTGACTAATTACAGTATATATCCATTAGTAGACTTACTGGTGTCGTCACTATACATCAAAATCTCTCTATAATCAGATAAATCCACAAAATCAAGTAATTTAATTATAAAACGCTTAATACATCCATTAAGTGATTTTCAAATTGTAATAATAAAGGGAAGTAACTCTAACATGTGGTTTTCCTGAGTCCTTGATCTCTAGTCTTGAATTTACCATAACATAGTCAGACAAAATACAATATTTAAATTCACACAGTGAAAAAGCAATGCATATGATTTTGAATGAATACTCCAAGACTGACAAAATATTCAACCCAATTAATTATAATAATATTTCTTTGTAACACTGAAGAATGATTGCCATAATGCGCTTGCGCAAGGATGTTTGAGCGTTGATTTCCCAAACGCTTTTATTCTCAAACTGAATGGAATTGTCGCTTTTTGAAAATTCATCAAGTGTGGGATGCATACTTATTTAACTAATAGTCAATATTAAACACAAATATTATCTGTGGGACGAGTGTATTCTAACAGCTATTATCCTTTAAATATTGTAAGAGGTAGTATACCTTGAACAAGATTCTACGTCACTTTTCAATATCAAAATCTAGTCTGGTATCTTTTCTTCTAACAATATATTTTGACTGTTTAAACTTAAATTCAACCTGTAACTAATAGGGTCTGTTATCTAGCAATCATGTCTTATCTTGGCCACCCTATGACCAGATTTTCTAATTGTATAGTGTGTGCTTCTTCTCTAAACAATTAGTGAGATATATTTACACATGTTACATGTATATAATTACATATCCATTATCAGTGATTTAAAATATAGGAAATGGATAGAAAATTGTAAATCCAAGTGAAGTGATGAAATAATTTTGAGTTATATATCCTTGACAACTACTGTTCTGTATTGAACTGTTATGAAGTTCCTGAACTTAGATTTGAAAATTTTTAAAACTAATACCAGAGATAGGTCATTATGACAAACATTAGTTTTAGTTTATGTCAAATAGCAGAACATTAAAGCCATATTATTTGTTTGACAAGAAGCCAACTTAGCAGTACATTCAAGTGATAAAAGAACTAAAGTAATGACAATTCCATTTAAATCCTGCAACAGTAACATTGTGTGATGTTATTCCAATGATAAGCATCAAGATCTATTTTCTTCTTTGATGTTTGAACTATTTAGGAAAACTGTGAACATGCTCGCAGTTTTATCTGAAAGATTTACACTAAATTCCACTTTAACTTTTGAGTATACAGAACTTATAATAAATAAAAAGAAAAAAACAATGGTTCTTAAAGTAAAAAAAACAGTTCATCTCAAATTCACACAAATTGTTATACATGATATATTTAACTTACAAAGTTTCGTAAAAATGAGATCAAAGCAGAAATACTTCGAGAAAAATATCAAAAACTTTGGAATTGAATTTACATTCAAATTTAATGAAATGGATGGTACCTACATGGTTTTCTGAGTTGTGAGTATTGGATTATGAAAAAAAAACTGTAAGAAATATATTGTACAAAGTGTATGTGTGGTGTCATACTAGAGTTATCAGTTTGAAATTGTAAATCAAAATTCATTTCCTTTTCTGATAGTTTTCTTTGATAATTTTAAAGTAAATATATAGTAAATTAACATGTTAGAAAGTTTCAACACAGGAGGGAGCAATCAAAATGAGATACAATATATCTTCAATAAGATTAGCCAAGGATAATATAATCACGTTGGTCACTAAATAAATTAGCTACATCAAGAGACAGAATAAGTGTGGATTCATCTAAGAGATAAATGATTCACTAAGAGCTTTTCTTTACACAACAGTATGATGAAATAATCATTCAACTAGTAAGGAGCACAAGAGATGAATATAATATTTTGCTATCTAGTAAGGACACAAGAGATGAATATAATATTTTGCTATCTAGTTAAGGAGCACAAGATGTATAAATTTCTTTAAACTTAGGTATTAATAGCTATCTAGTTTAAGGAGCACAAGAGATGAATATAATATTTTGCTATCTAGTTATAAGGACACAAGAGATGAATATAATATTTTGCTATCTAGTTAAAGGAGCACAAGAGATGAATATAATATTTTGCTATCTAGTTAAGGACACAAGAGATGAATATAATATTTTGCTATCTAGTTTAAGGAGCACAAGAGATGAATATAATATTTTGCTATCTAGTTAAAGGAGCACAAGAGATGAATATAATATTTTGCTATCTAGTTAAGGAGCACAAGAGATGAATATAATATTTTGCTATCTAGTTTAAGGAGCACAAGAGATGAATATAATATTTTGCTATCTAGTTTAAGGAGCACAAGAGATGAATATAATATTTTGCTATCTAGTTAAAGGAGCACAAGAGATGAATATAATATTTTGCTATCTAGTTAAAGGAGCACAAGAGATGAATATAATATTTTGCTATCTAGTTAAAGGAGCACAAGAGATGAATAT
The DNA here is from genome assembly GCA_030562195.1 of Nipponacmea schrenckii. Lineage (NCBI taxonomy): Eukaryota > Metazoa > Mollusca > Gastropoda > Lottiidae > Nipponacmea > Nipponacmea schrenckii. Next base: position 7,013,766 of record CM060203.1, on the reverse strand, counting down.
AATATTTTGCTATCTAGTTAAAGGAGCACAAGAGATGAATATAATATTTTGCTATCTAGTTAAAGGAGCACAAGAGATGAATATAATATTTTGCTATCTAGTTAAAGGAGCACAAGAGATGAATATAATATTTTGCTATCTAGTTTAAGGAGCACAAGAGATGAATATAATATTTTGCTATCTAGTTTAAGGAGCACAAGAGATGAATATAATATTTTGCTATCTAGTTTAAGGAGCACAAGAGATGAATATAATATTTTGCTATCTAGTTAAAGGAGCACAAGAGATGAATATAATATTTTGCTATCTAGTTTAAGGAGCACAAGAGATGAATATAATATTTTGCTATCTAGTTTAAGGAGCACAAGAGATGAATATAATATTTTGCTATCTAGTTTAAGGAGCACAAGAGATGAATATAATATTTTGCTATCTAGTTTAAGGAGCACAAGAGATGAATATAATATTTTGCTAACTAAATATTTTACTAGAATGTCTTATAGAATCCAGATGGCAGGTTGCATCACTTTAGTATCAGAAAGAATCAGAAATCAAAGATCACTTTCCTTTTGTTACACAATGTTTATTCAATACATATTATTAGTTATTTTAAACCATATTGTACCCACCTGACCTCTTAGATCTACATATACTTACCATCAAAATAACTAGAAGTAGGATCCTATTAGAGAGTTGGCTCTGTGCCTAAAGACAAGATATTACCCACTATTATTGTTATATAATGTTTATTATTATCATTGTATTATAAGATAATCAACTGTTATAAGCCCTCTAACAATTCCTAATAGTTTGTTCTTTACAAATTTGAATAGTTGTACTATATAAATGACATTGCATGTTTTGACATAGTCTCAAACTCGCTCTATTTGCACAAATAACAAAAAAAAAAGAACAACTTTTTCATTATTAACAGTTATTGAAAAGGAGAAAATTGTTGTTGTTTTTAAAGCTTTTATACTTCCCTTAAATATATCATTTTGTAACTTACGTTACTTTCATAATCATAGGCTACACTAAATACAATTGCTGTACAAATAAAGTAAACTAGGTTCAAGAAACAAATATCAAATTGCTATAATAATGAAGCTATAAATAGACAAGGCAGTGATAACTTCCTGATTGATAGCTAATCTGATTGAAAGGAAGTAAATTGCTGGATGAATAATGGTCAATTTTACAACAAATGGGTCCTTGCTGGGTCAAAGTTGACCTTGCAACAGACAGAATCACTGTACAGATATCAAGACATTGACTATCTACTACCAACTGTGATCAAATGTACAGATATCAAGACATTGACTATCTACTACCAACCGTGATCAAATGTACAGATATAAAGACATTGACTATCTACTACCAACTGTGATCAAATGTACAGATATCATGACATTGACTACCAACTGTGATCACTGTACAGATATCAAGACATTGACTATCTACTACCAACCGTGATCACTGTACAGATATCAAGACACTGACTATCTACTACCAGCTGTGATCACTGTACAGATATCAAGACATTGACTATCTACTACCAACCGTGATCACTGTACAGATATCAAGACATTGACTATCTACTACCAGCTGTAAATTGTACAGATATCAAGCCATTGACTATCTACTACCAACCATGATCACCGTACAGATATCAAGACATTGACTATCTACTACCAACTGTGATCAAATGTACAGATATCAAGACATTGACTATCTACTACCAACCGTGATCACCGTACAGATATCAAGACATTGACTATCTACTACCAACTGTGATCACTGTACAGATATCAAGACATTGACTATCTACTACCAACCGTGATCAAATGTACAGATATCAAGACATTGACTATCTACTACCAGCCGTGATCAATTGTACAGATATCAAGACATTTGACTATCTACTACCAACTGTGATCAACTGTACAGATATCAAGACATTGACTATCTACTACCAACTGTGATCAAATGTACAGACATTGACTATCTACTACCGACTGATATCTGTGTATGCTTCCATTGACTGCAATGTCTGATTGAGAGGATTTGAATCTCCAGTCAAGCTAAACCTACCTCTCAAGGCTTGACACAAATCATTCAGACTAAGTCAAACTGTCAGTCAAATAGAATCCTCTGAGGCCTTGGCTAACTAATAGCCATGAGTTTAATATAGTTAACCGGCCTGCCTCTAGCAGATTATTTAAATGAGACAATTATCAGAACTTAAATGGGAATACAGTACCGTAAATTTGAATCTCCTTGAAGGCAACTATAGTACAATACAGTTCAACAAATTGTCTCATTTGCCACTTTGACATAGTTCGTATTCACCTTGTCAGCCAAAGCTGTCTCTGAACAGTTTTCAATGTTGAAAATTTACCAAGACAACACTAATTAATTGCAACCTAATCAGATTTGTTTGAAACTGTTAAGGAATATTGAAGAGCTTAATAAACAATACTTTATTTTTTCTTAAAGAAAAACATACATGTTAATTTCCCAACTCATAACTCCATGAGTGGCTACAACAATATCAAATCATACCACATACAAGCAATTCATTACAATTAAAACATGGCCCGCATTTCAATCTCTTATAAACATGAAACTTTCTCCAGACAGGACAAAAGCAGATTAAAACATCATGATTGGATTTCTTAATGATCAATTTATACCATGTCTCCAAGCCAACCAAACAATAATACACAATACAGTCAGATACAATTCTGTTATGGCTGTACAGTACCACACAAATTGTTGTTAACCACAAATGTCACTTACAGAGGCAACCACACAATAACACAAAGCAAATTTGTTCTAGTACTGTGCAAAAAATATGCTACTGTCATGAAACTTAAAATCAGAAATTTCAACAAAAAAGAATTCTTAATTTTGAGTGATATTAAATGTGTAGAAACAGTAGAAAAGAGAGATCAGTACTGGTACCTGTAATCAAAATAATGGTATTGTGATCATTCTACAATACCCATGAGTACCCTGCATGTATTCGTCTTGCACTATACTATTATATATTGTATTTTATTGGATTTTGATTCTTTTTTAGACTTAAGAACTGCTTTTAAGCCATTTACATGTATTTTCATTAGACTTCATAATGACCACCACAGTAACTACCAATGAAATGAGCAAAATCAATAGAAAATGATGAACATAAGTAATCCTGACATTCCATTCCAATCAATACTTTCAATCCAATATCGGATCTTTCATTCATGTTCTCATAATAAACTACATGTGTCCATTACCAGGGGAATTAATACCGATATTTATATAATATCTTATGAATACATTCATACAAGGACAAACAAATGTTAAATGTCCTTGGCGGATTAAAATGCAAGCACACAAGGACAAAATTGAATTAAAAACAAGTTCTCTTAGAGATAGTGTAAGTAGTAACAAACATAAATTCAATAACATATATATCTGCCCCAATTTACATTTAATTGTGTTGTGACTATCACAAATAATCAGACAATTATATGTGTGTCATTGTATGACAATTTAAAGGATATACACAAGCAGTCCACTAACAAGTCAAGCCAAACTCAGACCTTTAATAGCAGTCCACTAATAAGTCAAGCCAAACTCAGACCTTTCATTTTCTCAAAATAATGAGGTAAAATAGATAAAAATATATAGCACAATATTTTAAGTCAATGAATCTCACAATAAGTGTGTTATTGGATAAAGAGTTTGAAACAACAAATGTTCAAGTTAAATGACTAAGTTACACATCTTTAGTAAAGATTTATCAAACTCACATGCAAGGACATGCAAAATGCAAAAAAAAATATCAGGGTGTATACAGGTGCACAGTATTCAGGATTAGTATTGTCTATTAGCTTTAACAGCTGATAGATCTCAATTTCAGATTGGATCTATAATTATTGTAGTTGGAATATTCATTTTACCAACTGATATTTTAAAGCTAAATTTTATCTGTTAATTTTAAATTTCAAGTTAGAAACTAAAAACATGGGTCTTAGTTTATTGTCTCAACCAAACGACCAAGGAGAAACCTGGTTGAAAAAACAGAGTTCATCTGGACTCTGGACCTATGTCAGGATTGAACCCTGGTCCTTCAAGTTAGCAAGCAAGCGTCTAACTCACTGAGCCACAACAGCTCCCACTGGTGTCATTTTAAGGCTTTAGTGAAAAAGAAAGTAAAACGCTTACCTTGCAGGTGAAAGTTGAGTACCGGTATAGAATAGTAGTCCAAACTAGGAGTGTGACAACATTCCCTGATAGCTTAGTTTATTATCACTAGTGTGGTCTTATCACTAGTTGGTGAGATAGTATACCTACAAAATATAACATAGAAATATTTCAGTTTGTGGTCCAACTTATAAAATAGATAGTATACCTATAAACAGTATCATTGAAAGGAATTTCAAGCTCCTGCCTGAGTTAACTTTCTTGATTAAATCTGGTAGTGTTTGTTTTACAAATCTAACAGTTTTCTGACTTCAATTTGTGAAGAATGATAGTAAAGCTTTTAAATCCAACCATTAAAAACTGACTTCCAATTCCAAATTAACTGTCCTGATCAGGATTGTATATCTGAAACATTTTTCAGCAGTATGAGAACTCTAGTCAACTAAAATCCCTTTAATTTAGTCTATTTTTCCAGATCAAATCTTTCATGTATAGTATATATGATAAATAATTACATATTTTGTCAAGATTTGTTTTCTAGTCCCTACCCCCCAAGGCTAGTTTTACAATAAGCCCTGATAATACCCATCAGATCCATCAGGAGGCCTGCGGAGATCTTAAGAAAAACAAACTAGGTTAGCAAAAGGACAAATAGAAGAAAAACATAAAGATAATAACTTGGGTGATATTTATAAAAAAAAATGTTTTAATTTTATTTACAAATAAATGAAGAAGACTTGACTGTTCTATACAATGGGAGCTCTGAAAATGTAATATACGCCAACTGGCAGCATTGAATTGAGCAAACACTTGACAGTTCAGTAACAATCACCAGAATGAAATATTCAACTTTTAATCATACACTTCATTTCTCGGTTGATAAATGTACAACATATCTAGACTTTATTAAAAATATGACAAGAATTGTACCTTCTAACCATTTTACAATTAAAAATTTAACATTTAAAAAGAAGTCTGTCCTAGCCTACTATGAGAATAACACGTAGCTAAGTATACAAATGTACCAGCTACAGATATTGAAAAAAGCACCCAGACATGACTGGCAAATACAACCAAATCAAAAGCCCTGAAATCATTTATTTTATTACAGTGCTAGCCTACTGTTAGAATTAACACATGGCTAGGTATAAATGTGTGCTATATAGGAATATTGTGCAGGCAGTCTAAGTTACATGTAAAAGAACAACATGTAATAATCTATTGTTTAACCATTCTATCACCTTCAACAAGCTTTTCAAGGTCATGTCTCACTGTCAAGGTCACATCAAAGGGTAGTGTAACATTATAATGCAATCGATAGGCACTGAAGTACTAAATGAAATTCATAAGGCTCTGTTTTACTTTCAGCAGACCACAGGGTACTGTCATTAGGCTAGAAGGACAGTGTTTTATTTTTAAAAAGAATTTATCCAGTGTGAGCTTTCAGCCACAAAATCAAATGCCCAGAAATTTTTGACTAAATTAAAATTTATTTTCATATCCTACCTTTGTGCTTTTAAATGACATAGTCATCTATTGTCCAATGAAATATATTTGGCAATATGACACGGGGAAATGGGGTAGGAAAAGAGACATCAGTACTACAAGCAGGTGTTACCATAGCTCACTAATTGGAATCTTCATGATGAAGAAAAAAGTCTGATTTGTTATTGAGGATAAATCAAACAGATATTTTGCCATTTCCATGTACAATTTTCAGCAGTGTCTTGCCATGTGAGGTTTAAATATAAGACAAACTTTTATTACAAGCTTTATTGGTGGCAGATCTTTTTAATGAATAATTGACATGGTTCTAAGTCAACAATACCTGGTATGATCGGGAAAAATATCCAAAAATACTACATTTACAGAAGATTTTGTCAAGACTAGTAACAATACAATAAACAACAATACAATCTGATGCTCTTGTTGAACACATCTGGTAAAAAAGCTAATAAAGCCAAATTAACAGCTTGAAAATAAGATGAAAAAGAATTTGACGTCCAATTCAAATATAAAGATGGGTGTGTATTTCAAAGGACAAATATTGTGTGGCCGATCTGAAGATTATACACTTTACCCTTCAACCTGAGCCACTTCTACAGCTCTAGTCAGACAAGAGTGGCTAATAAGTTAAATTGACCGTCCTGAGCTGAAAGAAAAACAGATTAGCAGTAGTACCCTACCTGGCCACTTCAAGTAATCCTTACAGCAAATATACAACAGTGTAACTAACTAGTTTTCTCTATCTTATCCAGTTAAAGTCACTTTTGCAAGATTCCTATGACTTACTATGGCAAACAATGTCCATTTAAAGTCACTTGTGTAAGATTTCTATGAAATATATGACAATCTATATCCATTTAAAGTCACTTGTGCAAGATTTCAATGAAATATATGACAATCTATATCCATTTAAAGTCACTTATGCAAGATGTCACAAATACCAAAGTAAAACAATGCACTGAGGTCCTTAACTACAAGTTATTCCTACCAACTTTAAACCTCTTGCACAAGAATTCTACAAGTTACTGAATACAATATTGTACTTGAAATACCTCCAACCCTTTAAATCATTACTTTATAGCATATGTTTTTATCAGATTATAACTGTTCAAGTCACTATTTAAAAGTGAATAAAAATAAATATATTGATTTTACACTGAAATATCCAACAAATCATTAAGTAAACACATCAAAGTCATTTCAATACAAAATCTAATTCACAGCTACTTCTAATAATTAGTAATAGTAATTATATCTGGCTAATAAATATTCAAATTGCCGATTAAGTCATTTTATATGTTTTATAGCAGCCCAACAGTAGACCAGACACTGAATTTGAGGTCTAGTGGCTTTAAAAAGACAATGTAAACAATAGACTATATCCTAAACCACTCCAAATCTCAATACTATCTGACCTTTATAAAAACACTGTTACAAATTCCATTGTAACTCTCTTTCTTACATCTTTTAAAAACTAACAGAAAAAAAATGCACCTGGTTGCATTTGTAATTAGTTAATGATGGATTCTCACCCATTTTATATTGACCTGATCCACCATCATTGCTATGTCTAGATACCAATCGTTCCTATATCTAGATAAAAACAGTCAATCAGAGGCTTTGACTGTGAAACAAAGTCATGATCTAAACGAAGTCATGATCTACATAAAAGTCAGGATCTATACAAAGTAAGGATCCACACAAAGTCATGATCTACACAAAGTCATGATCTACACAAAGTCAGGATCTACACAAAAGTCAGGATCTACACAAAGTCAGGATCCACAAAAAGTCAGGATCTACACAAATTCATAATCTACACAAAGACTCTGTGATCTTTGTACTGCCTTCTGTTGAGGGCTGATTAGCTGTATTTCCTGGTGTACAATGCAATCATATCATTCTATGATACAAGAATAGAGGCTACCGTATAGCAGTCAAGGTAAGTACGAAGTTCGTAATAACATGAAATTGTTAAGATGCTAAACTACCTACATTAATGAAATGGATGAAGATTATTTCTGACTATAATGAGGTGGAATTTTTGGGTCTACTTAGAGAGAAAACATTAGTTTTGTTAGCAGGTCAAAATCAGATCACAAGATTAGCAAAAAAAAATAAATAAGATGAGAATCCAACTTTAAAGAGTATGTAATATGAAAGTGATGTAGTCAAGGGTAACAATGGAAAGGAAATGTAGTGTATATTATAAACCAATTGGTATATGAAGAATTGAATCTCTCACGAAAATACATTGCTCAACAGGATGTGACATCAATCTAAATAACAAATAACACCAATTTGTCCTGAATATTGAGACCACATTTGTAAATGCTAGTTGAATTAATTAACATATTTAGATTCTTGTCATTGAACTCACTCTGTCAAGGTCATTGTCTTCATATAGCATTGAGAAATGGAATGGAGTTTTACACACTATTTTGTTGCTTCTAATTAGGTTTTGATGAGTGACTGAACAATCAATTATTCAGACATATTTCACCAACTCTCTCTATTCATCCTTACAATGGAATGCATTTTTATGCTGGGATAATCAATAATAAATCAGAAACAAGATGGGTCAATAGTCAACCCCCTGACCTTGACCTTGTCACTTATTCCCAAGATACAGTATAATCCCATGAATGATGTATTAATGCTCAAAGGTGTTATTATCTTGTCATCAATAGCAACTTACAGTCCTACTACCAATTCATTTATGACCTAATTTGCAATTCAAAGAGAGTTGTGTAAGTTGGTTGAAATCTTACTATTCAACCTGCAGGTCTTAGGACACTAACCAGTATTCCTCTCTCAATATGTTAAATAGTTGACAACAAGAAAAGGGTCTGAAATCTAAATATCATTCAAATTCTAATAACCTATCATGCCTAAGGAGCTATAGAGTTTGGAGTGACTTAATAGATTTTAATATGGTGTAAATAGAAACAATAAGCTTTATATGTTTCCCTGATACATATAATAATATGCAAAGGTTAGAAAATCATACTATAAATAGTAGCTATAGGTATACCTAATACACATACAAAGGTTAAGAAATCTGAATGATTTAAATAGAAGGTATAATTGTTCCTGATATACATACAAATTCTAGGAAATCAGAAATGTGTAAACAGAAGACAAGTATTGCTGATATATAAAATAAATTACAGAAATCCCTTTTGGTAAAAAGATTCAAACATGATTAGGCTTATATCAATCTGATTTTATCTCATTCACATATATCTTTTTAATAATTAATCACAAATTCGTTTAAGATCTTGCTAATTAGGGACAATGATATAATATCATTCAGTATTAATTTGCCTAATGATGAAGAAATAGAACTTCCTTCTCTATTTATTTCAAAGAGTGAATAAATTGTTGCCAAGCAAGATAGGCTGAAACCCTGTAAATATTTGTTGGGTAGTGTTCTAATTCAAGCTCATTCAGCATGAGACAACAGAAGCTCTGTAAGCTAATCCCACTTTTTATGTCAAAGGCTGCAACTCTTTATTTTTGGCTCCTGCTCAAGACCTGGCTTATGGCCTCAGTCAAATTTACAAGCAACTTTTGCTATTTTTTTCAGTGTGAATTATATCTTACGAGATTTTGTGGATATAATCCTACAACGGTAGTCTATGAACTTTTGTTTATATGACAGTTCGATACACTACTTTTCACCTCTTGATTAAGGCAAGGATAATAATAGAACCACATCAAGATACTTTCAACACTGCAATCTTTCCAAAACACAATTTAACAGATTGACAAAAACCATGCAATAATCTAATTTAAAAACAAACATTATCAGGGAGTCAATCAATTGATTTTGTTTCAATCAATCCTTCATTCAGGCCTGGTTTTATTAACAATTTTTATTACTGTGGTGAAGATAGACTAGAGTTATTGTCAAACTGAAGTTTGTTGTCAGAAGATTCATTAACTTTTAACTTTTCGAGGCATCACCATAACATCAACCAATCAGAATTCATGGTAAATTGTACATTAAAGTTATGTTTCTTTGACAGGCTAAAAATTTGATTTGTCAGTAATACTATTTAATTAATTAACCATAGAACATGGAATATATCATCTTAAAACCACAAAATATTTTGCATGTGATTGCATAAAAACTTAGTTCAGCATCGACATCTCTTCAAATTAAATTATTTGACGGGTCATGACGCTCAATGTCCTACTAAATTAAATATTTTTATAAAAATGCCGAAAATATTTGGGTTACTTTGTACAATTAGGCTTCTCTGATCATGTGATATAAGAATTGAGTTATCTTAAATCCAAACACACCAATGGCAAGCTCCATCCCATTGACTTTGATTTGCCATTTACGTCTTTATGTCTTTATCTTATCACAGCTATGTGGACATAAACAATCTATCTCAAATATATTACACAAAACTCAAACTTTTATCTGTAAAAATTGGATTTTTAAATGGAAATCTTCAAGAGAGAATAATATTATACATTGCAAATTAGATGAAGAAAACAAATTTATTCAAGTCATATGTCTTTGTAGTTGTCAAAAGAAACTATATAAAGGAAATGAAATAAAAGCTAAGAGACAAATAAACTTACGATATAAATCTTTTAGCTGTTACAAAAGTAATAGAGATCATCTTCTCTAATTAGTACCAATAAAGAGAGTCATATTTCTATGTTTATGGTGTCTTTGACACATTATAAAAATGAAATGCCCTATTGCCTGGGAAATTATACAAAGTTCTTTATATAAGGCAATTTTTTTTCAAATATCATGGCAGTAGCTAGTGGCCCTTTAAATAATTCATGTACCTCTGCAGAAGTGCTTCAATCAAGATTAAACAAAAAGTCAGGACAGATATGGGTGGGAGAGGGTGGGGGGAGTCAAAGCACTAAGCATCTTAAATTGCGTGAGCATGACCCTGTCACGTCAAATTTTGAATACCCACGCAATTTAAGAAGGAAACTGAGGTATTTAAATACGTTTAAAAACTACAAACACGCAAAGGGTCATAAAATACCAAATTTCTTAGTTTTTCTGACTTTCCTTCAGCCATATCTGTCCAAATATATATTAAAGGCTAGAGTCAGGCTTAGTTTAGAAGTTTAGTACCTGAAGTTGACATACTCTACTGCTTTTATTATTAACCACTACAAAGGGGCACAGAGGCAAACCAAACTATGTTTGAAATGCATGTTAATATATTATAACTGATTGTTATCAAGTATACAATTTTCCACCTTTTACCTCTATTATTCAAAAAATTACTCATATATCACAGGATGTACCAGCCATTCATATATATATATATATGTATATTTTGTATACAATCATCTATAGATATTAAGCCCAACAAAATCTGGCCTTACCGCTTCCTCTAGGGATATTCTATGTATGTACAATGTCCTTGTGACAGACCTGGTACCACAATACAAGTCAAGACATGTTCATTTATGCTACAAATCTGAAGTTAAGGACAGAAAGTAAAATTAGATTGATCTAATTTTGTGATTGGCTTTATAATGGCTCAATATTTTTAGTTGACAAATTGTCCAGCACAAACCAGATCATAACGGACATTTGCAGTAATTGAACCAACCTATGTTGGTGTCAGGATGCTTATTTCACACATTGGTTTTTGTTGACTTTCTCCAAGGTCTGAGTAGTCCAGGATTTCGGGTTGTGAACTTCAGAGAATTTGATCTATACCTTAAACTCTACTTCCTGGTGAGTCGGCCATGAAGATAAAAAAAAAAACTGTTAAAGATTAAATTACAAAAGAATTTGAAACACCGGTAAGGTATTTATTTATATCAAATCAAAACCTAACAAATTAATAATATTAAAGGTTTTACAAGTACAAAGAACCTTTTAAAAATATCTTTACAGTCATATAAATATACCATATGAAAATAGCTGGTATTATAAATCTGTTAAAATATATAGGAACAAAGGAAATTTACAGTTAAAAGTATAACTATCTAAACACTTGAAAGCTTTAAGTAGAGTTATTTAAAGCCCTACAGTTTAGATTAGGCTGTCACAAGAGTGTACTAGGTCCTTGTTTGATCCTCATTTTGTCCTTTGACCATTATTTACAATGACAAATAGCCTCAGTGAATATCTGTAAAACTTTTTGATTTAAGGATTAACCAGATTATTCCATTTTGTACAATCTTAAATCTACAAACTTGATGATATATGACTAATTTATTACCGTACAGGAGTTGAAACTTGATTCTGTCTTTACAATTTATTTGGGTTTTTTGTTTATATGGTCAAAGTCTGTGGTTGATACTGTAATATTATTGTTGCTTTATAAATTATCAGTCTTATTCCCTACTATGATAAGGTGATAAATATTTCAAAATATACTGCCGTAACCGGTATCAGTAAAATGACATACATCATCATCTTAATTACCAATAAAGTAAATAATTGCCTCAAAAAAAATGATATCAAATGTGTTTTTCCTCAAGCAAATTCACGCTTTGACTCCAATCAAAGTGCATTTATATAACGAAGCGCATACCACATATTGACTACAATCAATTTTTATTTAGAATTTTGTATTCAGTGACCATATCATGGCTAATAGTGCTTTCTTTTGGTTTGGACAAGATTCATTGAAATCACCTAAGTTGACAATTGCTACACCTACTGGTACCTCAAAAAATAAATCAAGGTCAGTATCAAATACCATAAAAATAGTTTGATAACTAAAGGTACTGTATAAAAGCATGAGGGGTTATCTAAATGTTAAAGAGATTTTCCAAACTTAAATTATACAAATGGTTTTATTAAGTTTAAAAGATTTTTGACATGAGAGGAGCTACTTCATTTTCACTACAAAAAATATACATTAGACAATGAAACCATCTGTTTCATTGCTGTGACAACTACCAAGTCTGTCCACCTGGTCTTTTTATAACACTTGTATCAAATTACACATTGTAGGCTACTCTCTAAATTAAACTCCTATTGTTGTATAGATTTTTAATCAAGTTTTCCATTTTTGTCAGTCCACTGATTTGAATTTATCACACAGGTAATGACTCAGTCATCTTACCTAAATATTGTAGTATTCTGTATGCTTTCGGGATACCGTTACAGTCATTTGCGATTTTACATGATCCATAATGACCTAACTATTAACTATATATATAATTATAATTGGTAATTACTATCATTGTGCTTAATACACTGCCTGAAGAACTCTGTTAAAGAGAGAAAGCGCGAGCAGGATAATGTAGTTTTCCTTTCAGGTTATTCACTCTTTTTTTTATATATAAGTATATATATATACGTCTATTAAAACACAGCTACAAGACTTTATCTTTCAATTGATTACTATGTTCCTAGAAATCAAGGAGATTCCAGATAGCTTTGACCTTGGCATCAGGATATTTCTTCAATAAGAAAAATCACCTTTAAAATGGATCATAAAGTTAATATAATTTGTTTGTAACACCAATACAGAAATGGTATCATAGGATGTTTTTCACTCGTTTTATATTCAATTCCCCTGTCAAAAAATACATTTACAAATTAATCAACTTTAAAATGGATCATAATGTTAATATAATTTGTTTGTAACACCAATACAGAAATAGTATCATAGGATGTTTTTTACTTGTTATATCTTAATTTCCCCTGTCAAACAATACATTTACAAATTAACACATCAGCTCAGTCAGATACCGGTAATTATTTTGGACGAAAAAAGTAAGCTTAAGATCAAAATAGGATTGGGTGAATTTTTAATTGGAAGGAGAAATGTCAATTCAATGTAAAAAGAGAGCAATAATATATATATTTGACAGTTATTTTTGTTTGAAATAGTAACATCTACAGGTAAAACCATATTCCTTCTGAAGACTTACAATACATACATGATAAATTTGGAGATTTTAAGATGACTTTGTCATGAATGTTGTCATTGCCAACAGATACCAAGATCTCAATGTGTTCATGGGGTCATCAGTCAAAGAACCACCAATGACCTATTGGATATTTCCAGTTGCAGTTACCTGTACGCATTTCGAAACATAGTATGTAATAAACCCAGGAGAAATGTATCCATAGGCTATATATTGTGTTTTTGTATGTTTATGCTCCTGCTTCTATATGTCTTTCATAGAAGGATATAATGTCTTCAGAAAAACGCACCAAGACTAGAGAAGTAACATTTGTTGTTCAAATAAGTGGACATGTGGCTATGTCAATTGTCAGAACCACATCGATCCATGTTATTCTCAGCCCCATCCCTCTCTCATAGGCCTACACTGAATATAACCCCTGAAATATCACCTTTGTTACAAGATGTTCACGTGTTAACAGGATGACGAATATTTTATTCTGATTCTCAACCAATACTGAAGAACTCGGTGAATTTATCGGCTTTCTCCGTGCCAAGTTCTCAAAACAGCCTTGACTTTGGACTGGCAGCAGTCAGTTCCTTGTTGAACTTGAAGTATGGCCTGCCAACTTTCACTCCAAAATATGTCTTGTCCGCCTTTTGAATTTGCTAGAAACGATTAGAAGTGTTGGTTAATTAAATTAGAAACCATTCAGATCGATTATCTATTTGAAATCGGTAAAATATGTAAGAAAATTCATGTTTAAATCCAGAAATTTCGATTCACTTACCTCACGTTTTAAGAACCAGAGTGCTGTCTGTAAATGCGCGTGCGCGAATCATTATCAATCGAGGAAAATTTATCATCAATGGATTCCGAAAATATTATTTCAGATTAAAAAAATCCTTCTTTTCATGTGTTTTTAAAAGGATCAGGTGGAAATTCAACATAAGAAGTAACATATTTAGGTAATCAGCACAGTTTTGGTCTCATTTTGTCCTATTTCGCGTAATATGTTACTGTATTTCTATTTCAGCTCTACTTTCGATTTGTTTGAAATTGACGTCATGAGAAACGTCACACATCACGTGTCCATTGCCTAATTTCTCACACTGATTTGACAAAACACCCAACCCAACCCAACCAATCTCCAGTTGACAAACCCAATAAGCCTTTCTTTTCATTTGCTTTGACTCACTGAAGTTTTAAAACGAAAGTCAAATTCTCTGAAAGTTGTGAAAGTATTAAGAAATTGAAATTTGGAAGTAGGCCCAAGTTGCGTGGTGTGCAGAAAGAAAAAAAAAGACAAAATTTAAGAAGTTCAAAATAAAATCTGCAAGAACTCACTTAACCAAATAAATAGTCATTATCAGAAAGATGGACCAGTTGAAAGTTCTGCCAAGTAATAGCAAGATACTTAGACGACATTCGACTCATAGTCGAGTCCCTGTGGTTTTCTAATTCATATGATCTAAGGGAGGTAACTATATTTTTGGTTTCACTTTCAGACAACAACAAGCCTTTTTTCTTTAAAAAAATATTCCAAATTTATATTCCGCTGTTATCTGTTAACTGAAATTATATTCAATCAAAATATGGCAATTAGGCTCATTCTTCAAGCACAAACTATCAAATACAAACTTTAGTCTTACTTGCTCCATTTAAATAATAAAAAATTCAATACACATACCCAAAAGTTGGGTGTTTAAGTTATCAAAGTGGCAGCTATTTATTTGCATTACTAATACTTTTACTATAAGAAAAAGCTGAAACAGAAAAAAGAAACTACAAAAAGATTTAGATAACCTCACAGATTGGTCTTAAGACTGGCTGCTACGATTCAATGCAGGCAATTGCAAAACGTTACATTTTGGAAAAAAACAATCCTCAAAATAAATATGTGAAGCGGATTACGAAAAAGATCTTGGGGTTTGAATAGACAAGGACCTGAAATATGTAAAGCACATGGAGGAACAGGTTAACAAAGCCAACAGAATCATAGGACTATTACGCAGATCATTTAGCTTCCTCGATAAAGACTCTATATAGCACTAGTACGATCACATCTGGAATATTGCAATGTTATCTGGGAACCACGTAAGGGAAAAGATAAAAAGATCCTTGAATCCGTTCCAAGACGAGCAACAAAATTGATACCTTACAATATAGAAGAATGAGAGGAGTCATAATAGAAGCCTACAAATTTACTCATCAAATTCACAAACTCAACAACACTGTTAAAATACTCAATACAGAAAAAGTATGCAACACGAGAGGTCACTCACTAAAACTACAGAAGCAGTCATGTAAAATCGGAGTACGACAAAACTATTTTTGTCTACGTAGGCCTACATGTATTACCAATCTATGGAACCAACTACCAGAAGAGATTATTTTTCCCCTACTCTAAACATTTTTAAAAATAAATTAGAAACCCTCACGTTAGAAAACCCAGATCAGCTGACAGGCTTGTCCTAAACTACAGTTGCGAAGAGAATATCTATGTATGTATTTGTGTATGTATAAAAACCTCTACGAAATATTACAATAATAATTGATAATAGTTGAATTTTGCGTCTTTCAGTTTTGTTCCTATTTATTCGTCTCTTAAAGAACAGTCAGAGCTATAGGGTCCGATGACTTAATGATTGAGAGCCTGTGGTCTATGAGTTATCGTCATTAAGGATACCTTTAACGGTTGGAAATCGAGACTAATGTTATGGGATATTCCTTCATTGCAAACTGCATAGCTGTCTATTCATTTACAAAACAGACAGAGTAAGACCCATTTTCTGTCATGTCGTACAGCTGTAAGCAGTGGGCCACTAATATCATGTAATAAGTTTTCATTATTTTGTACTATCCTAAGGGTATAGGCTAATAGCTAAATTAATCAAGCGCGGATTATATTAAATGGATATAGACTTATAAATATTAAATTTAGCCTTCCTGTATGTATAGTCAAATAAGAACCCGGTACCCATATACTAGTAAGTTCAATTGACTTCGATTTTCTCTATCTGCATGTGCTTGTCCAAATATGTACTTGTCACTTGATAGAGCTGAATGACTTCAGTTACAACTATCTGTATAGTTATCCTTACCAGCTGATTGAGCATCGTTTCAGCTACCTGGTCTCATTGTTTATTTCGCTACTTAATCACTGGCCGCTTTCAACTACTGTATGTATATATAGTCATCTGAATATTTACTTCACTAAAAAATATAGCTCCAAATCTGTATAGAACTCAATTCCTGTCATCTGAATAGTAGTCTAATTGTCTAATGGGATGATAGATCTCCATTTAAAGTTATCTGTATGTTTCATAATGTTAATCCAACGTTAGTAACGACATACCTTTGTTTTCCAAGCTTTTATTCATATACAAAGGCTAAGAGAGCAAAGTTAATGTTGCATTTGTTAGTTTTTTTTAGGTTGTTTTCAGAAACTTTTTATGGTCTGGTTGGGTTTGGAGATAGGAGGCATTAATACCTACCTTTACCTCTAGATTATGGAAACCTTTGGGGAGAAAATGGTCATCAAATAAAAAACAAGCATCCTTCATCCTCCGCCCTCATAAACCTGCTACCCGGACCTAGATTATTTTAACGTCATTAAGTACTCCTGGACCACCTTCGAAACTATTATAGTATTATACTACTAGCTTATTTCAAGTAATTTTCAAAACGAAACTTGAAATCTTGGTTTGAGCAGCCCAGCTCGTATTCACCACGCCATCATTGACGACGATGTGGTTAACAGGACCACGTATCAGGCGTGTCAATTAGGCCATCGATTTGTGTCGTCAGGTTTTAATCTTTAAAGCTTTAAGATGAACCAACTGGATTAGATTTCATCCTTTTCATCATTCCCAGATCAGTCGAATATCCTGCCATACGTATATTGTTACTATACTTTGACGTTGATTGGCTGTGGGTGGTCACAAATGAGTTATAATTAGGACTCTTTGATGAAACATGACCTTGGTACATCAGTAAACATTAAGTTTTAACAACATCCTCATTTTATATATAGTATATCATATTGCGGAAAGTACGTAAATAAATCAGATACATGCTTAAGTTGGAGTTGTAAATTTTACGTCCTTCCATTTTAATCAAAAGTAACGTAGAGTGAATTAGGTGTTCCAGAATTTGTTAGTTCTTTCAAATGAGATCTATGTAAAGATTAGGTATTCTTAAAATCCTTTATTAATAATATAAATAAAATGGAGTTTCTACCATATTTACTCCAGTTAGTGCTTATAAAAACGGCCATCCCCATGCAGTACACATAGAAACAGACAATATCAGTTGTACTCTTTTTTGATTTATTAAGAAATATGAACCTTTTTAATACGTACTCTTCCATTTCATTTCATTTGTTAATTTAGCTAATTAAGTTATATGACTCGCTCAACTGAAATCTTTCTCTCTTCATATATTTTTTTTATTTCATTTGAAGGTCCTCCGCGTATCCAAATCAAACCAAATATAACCTTTAGACCACCATCCAAACAGATTTCCATGACCCTAACCAGTTTTGGAGGAATAAAGAAGATCAAATTAATCACTCATGCTACATCTAACCTTCCAATTAGGACGGTTGCGATATCAGTTTTGTTGGACGCGGACATTTGGTCATTTGTTATTCTTGAGCTAAAGACAACTGTATGCAAGTATGGCAAATTACTTTATACGAGAAAGAATAAAAAAATATCGTACCCAAATAGTTCACTGTCGTTTATTATAGTAGTAATTTTATCCGTACTTTGAGCTGATAATAACTATAAGGCTTTATTAATAATTTACTGTTTGGTTTCCTTATTTCAATTTATGGCTTCTTCTTAACCGTGCACTTGTATGGGATTTCCCCCTTTCCCCCTGCCATAAAGGACATAAGGACATAAATTACACATAAAATTCACCTTCGTAAAACAAAGAAATCTTGACGAAAAGGCCACCAGCTGTACTGATGAGGAGCCTATCTGAAACAGCAACGGCAATGAAATTAGAAAACATTTAGTAACTATCACCCCCCTCGCCCCACCCCCTTTCAATTCTTAAAATATTAGCAGTACTGATAAGGATTGTAATTATGAAACGAGCATTGGCAGCAATGAATGTCTTTATTGGAAAAATACCAGGTCATGTGACAGGAACACGGCGACAATATTCCGCTATCAGGAACACTATTAAAGTGATAATGAACGGTTTGGATGCAGTACTATCAGCGTGGATTGACAAGA
This sequence comes from Nipponacmea schrenckii, assembly GCA_030562195.1. Classification (NCBI taxonomy): domain Eukaryota; kingdom Metazoa; phylum Mollusca; class Gastropoda; family Lottiidae; genus Nipponacmea; species Nipponacmea schrenckii. The sequence goes on along the minus strand of CM060203.1, from coordinate 6,994,951 downwards.
ACATATTATCACTTGACAGATGTGGTGATACAGTGGTAACAATAGACTTGTACAAATATCCCGTATGAGCTACCTTTCTTTTATTGATCATATGTTGTTTTTTGGGGTTCATAAAAATTAAATTTTTAAGGAATATTCGTGTGATTTTTAATTACAAAGGTAAGTCAATTTGGTTTTTATAAATTCACAGTCTCTTTAATTACCATAATGTGATTTTCGCCATTTCAATTAATTGTAATTTATAAGTATATCTTAGGTATACCAGAAATTATAATTAGCTTAAATGAGGACGCGGACAATACAAAATATGAAAGAAATATTTTAACCTGGTGGATTCTCTGAAAGGAATGCATATCTGAAGACCCTTTATGAAATGAACACTATAAGCATTATGAAGAGTAGACTATTTGAAAAAGATGAAGATTTTACGATCAAAAATACCAAACGTATACCATTGTGTACTCATTGAAAGGAGAGTCGAAATGAGAAAATCCTTAGACGCAATAAGCCTATTGGTCTATGTGGTATAATTTTTTTTTTTTTATGCTTGCCCTTTTGCACTGCTCCAGGTTCTTTAAAAAGGGAATTAACATTCTTTCTCATGTTCATTAACTATATTTTAATTTTGAGTATAGAAAATTATTCTAGAAAAGATCTATGCTTCTTGCTTCTTGCTTCTATGTATCTCCGGGATCAACCCGCAATTGCTATAAAAAGGCTAATAAAGTTAATTTTATTGTTTTAAAAGCAGCTCTGCAGTTTTGATGTTGGCATTAAAGCTTCGTCTACACGATCAAACACGATCAAAATCTTGTCATAATTTGTATGACGCTTGACAACAAATGTATATATATATATGACATTGTTCAAATTGGTTGCTGCATAAAATAGATTTATTGTTGGCAACATTTATATAAGATATCAAGCTTTAACAATTCAGCTGCCGTATAATCCTAAATCTCACGTAACTGCCTTCACATGTGACTTGACTTTCAAAATGGAGACTGGCATTAAAAAAATTTGGACAGTTCTAGGCTATTGATATTACTAAAATGATTAATCTATACGAGAATAACCTTTGCTCACAATTGATGAAAGGAAGTAACATCTATGCGGAAGAAATTTCTGAAGCTTGCCTGGTCTGGTATCTGTAAATCAATCAATAAACAGTCAGTATAAAATTCCGAATTTCCGTACTGTCCGAATTCTCCGAAGTGGGTCAGAAAAGAATAAAAAATCGAAACAAAATTCCCGCCATAGGTCGTGCACTATTTCAGGATAACGATTTTCTTTGTTCAAATCAAAATATCTCTTTTTATACGTGGACGTATATTGTCGTCACCCGGTCTGGCGGTCCGTCGGTCAATCCGTCAACAGTTGTTGTGGGCACAATAGAACGTTTTTTTTATATATTGCACTTGTCTTGTTTGTGAAAAAGAAGCCACAATTTTCAATTTTTGATACTTGGTATGGTATTGATAATTGATAAGATGGCGGTCAAGTTTGAATTTGACGATTTTTCAATAAGAATTATGAGTTATGAGTTATTGCCCTTGACTTAGTAGAATCGCATCAAAATTGTATTGTGAGTACAATTGAAGTAAAATTTGATATACAATTCGCCTACAAATTGAGTCCATGTTTGCATCTTCTTACACGGAACCGATTCTCATTTTTATGATAATGTAAGATATACGGTGTTCCCATTATTTTTGCCATAATTAGGTCTGCCGATTGCAGAATATTTCATACAAATCACTATTACGTTAATAATGAATAACTCTATTGGATATGGGAAGTAACTCCCATTTGTCACAAAGTTACTCTAGCGTAAACTCCGAATTGGTGTATACACTCTTCACATTCCTAAAGCAAAATGTATCTGTTGTAGTATTAAAAATATTTCCTAGTTTCAGCTTTAGTGAGAAGAAGATATAACAATTCTATCATTTTCACACAGCTATGCGTTGTCATTGATCCAATTGAACAAATCGTTGAAATTAATCGAACCATGACAGGCAACAGGTTATTTTCACGAGCAAGAACATGATTTATGAAAATATACCATTCGTTTTATCATCTTAATTCCATTATATAGTATATCATGAATATTCCTAATTTCGTTTGATTGATGGTCGGTTGGTTGGCAGGTCACGTTAACGTTCGATTCCAAAAGATCATGATTTACTATATTTATAGTGGGTTTGTGTTGGGCTTATGGTGGGCATAATCCTTTTTAGTGTCTAGTAGATATAAATAAAAGTCTAAACAAGGACAACCGGACTTAATATTTGTTTAGGGTTCGATTGCTTTAATTTGTAGCTCGATCATCTTAACTTTTTAATTTTAATTCTATAGACAAATAAGAGTCTGGTTTCCTTTATACACAGAGACAATAATTACAAATTATGTATCTTATATCCAACAAAAACCTAGAGGTGGGGTATATTCAGACAAAAATAAATATTTCGCTCATTTATTCTAAATAATAATAGATAAATGAAAGGACTTATAAGCTATACCTTTATCATTATCAAAGGCCACTTATTATTCATAAATTACGGGATCAAGTTTTCATTAAAAACAACCCTTAATTAGTATTAGACTCTTTGATTGTTCTTGGGTTGATGAAAATGTCAAACAATAAAGCAAAGTATTATTTTACATATAATTTTCATGGGAACGCATCATGAAAGTTGAAAGATGGCAACAAATAAAATTGGTTACTATTTTAGCTGCTTTTCTGAACTGTTCTAAATAGTAATCTGTCACACTTAACTTTTTTGGGCGATTATTTACGTAAGATAAAGCTCTCAAATTGTCCATTAAGTCAGAGAATTAACAGTGTGAGCAGCCGCCCTTTACTACTTACTTAACACCACGGTAAACAATAAGCTGTCTAGTCAATGAACTACTAGTTCGGATACAGAAAAGAAGAGACTAATTTGCTTCTTGTCTTCATAGTTCATATGAGACTTATTTCCGTCTATAAGTGTAAATATTGCGATGGCGACAATAAATACTGCTGTATAATCTGTTATATGTGATATCTGATTGAACCATTTGGAAAGAGGGCGAATGTTGTGAAAAATTTATGTTGAGAAATTCATCACTTCCTATCGAAAATAGACATAATCAATAACTTCAAGTACGCCAGAATAAAACAAATGGTAATTTGATTGGCTAGAGACAGATTAGACACATACGTTTCTAGGCAAAAATGCAAAGTCTAAGCCTCGATATTACAGATGATGAACTTTTAGACCCCAATCTGGCTGCAATATCCGACTCACACTGGCCTTTATGCGTCTGAATGAAGAACTGACAGCAGGGATTCCAATCAATCGTCTTATTAATCTAGGATAAGATTGTATTAATCTTGAGGTTTCTACATTATTCCATTTCCGGTCGCCAATGATCCTTTTGGATTGTCATCGTGAATTCGTCTATAACGGGTTAACATGTGTTACGGACTAAAATTTATTAAAATAGAACATAAACAGTCACATTAACGTAGCCATGTATAATGTGAATCTCTATCTGCAGGAAAAAGATTTACTGAAAGTGGCGAGGAATTGATGAATGAGCGTCAAGCGTCACATAATATACTCCCCTTTGGCAACATTCTATGTCGTAATACTGCGCTTATTTATGCTGCAAATGAAACGTGAACAAACATTTAATATAAATGTTGTTAGATCTGGGATCACTAAAACGTTAACCAAAATTGTCATTTTAAATTGTGGAATGATCAAGAATTTATTTTTTCATTCTGAAAAAGTGTAAAGAATACATCTGGGTTTTTCCTATTTCAGAAAATGTAAAGATTAATTGTCGACGATTTTAACAACAACAATTAAATGGAAGGAAGTACATTTGAAGTTAAGGTAAGATCAGATTATTTCATCCAATTTCAAAGATAGAAATTCTCTAAATAGTCAGTTGTCGGTGTTGTGACATGCTGCCATCTAGTTCAATTAGATTTTGTGGGTCTCTTATAATATTTTTTCTACTGGTTTACCTAAATTTGATAAATAGCTTTCTCTTTCATTGTCCTTACCTCTCAGATCTTTATTAATTTCATTTTCTTTGCATGACGAACCCCAAACCAGTTCTCTATAGTTTTTTTTAAATGTGGAGATGTCATTTTCTTTATCCTTATAATAATCATTTAGGTATTTCTCTTATTCTGATTTTTTTTTTAAAGCTCACAGTAGTTGTCGTGTTCAAGCTGGAAATCTTCGAGATACATCATCCATGCGCTGTGTTGTTGAATTATTGTTGCATGGTCATATTTATAGTTTTCAATTTCAATCTATTGTGTAGCTTTTTCAATATCAAATAAAGTAACTTTTTCAGATCTCTTCTTTTTCTTGATCTCCAGCGGCCTCGGGATCTCTGTGTCCATTTCATGACTTCTGTCGGTCAACTATTGATAGAACATATTGTCAAGCTATTAATGTTAATGTTTACAGCCTTTCTACCAAGAGCTCTAATTGGTTGTATTCGCTGGTGTACAACCAATCAAATCGCCTCATTCCGTGATACATTAGTGAATGTAAAGCCACGGCATAATATGTACATAGATCTTAATAGCTTGACATTGTAAAGATGTCAACAGTGCAATAAAGACAAGAAAAAACACTTTTTTCTAATCCTCAATGAAAGAAAGAGATAAAAAGGTCATGAAGCTTCGTTTCATATCATTAGTCAAATATACAGAAAATAAGACATTACACTCTTTCTCATTTCATTAGTCCAATATGGTAAAGAACAGCAGGACATAAAATTCATTTCAGTTGTTCATGACAAATAACGTTATAGTGCGTATCGGATATAGAATGTTGGGGTTGAATTGTCGTAATGAGTACATACAGATTAGTACAGATTAATATATATCAATTTTTCTGAAAATCATGGAAAATATTCTGAAAATAAATCAGGACAATCGACCAAGATAGTAAACACTTGACATTTCAATCAAAGAAAGATCACGTGTCTGTCTGAAGTAGCTTGACAATAACATTTAGTGCTTTTATTTAGTCATTTTTCACCACGTATAAAAACACTGATCTAATTGGGCTTTGTTTAAAGGGTTCATGTTAAGTTGCATGGATGTGGTCAGGTCAATAAGCGATTCAAAGCATTTTATCAGACCCATTGGAAGATAAAATCTTCAGCTAGTTTCTCGCTACCAGTGGTGCAGATTGGAAACGCTGACAAGGAAAAGGCTCCTATCCGTTAGGATGATACAATAAACCGGCTCGACAGTTTGGAATCTTGAAAAAGTAGGTCAGGTCAAAAAATATTGCCGGACCATTAGAAACTATGATCAACTGGACGATCGAACGTTTGCAAGGGCAAAAGCGAGTGTTTCAGTCGTTGATATGCTCAGGTCGACAGAATTCCGTAATCGTTCCCCGTATCTGTCGTAAGGCACTAAGAATCCAATGAACAGAACCATCTCAGGAAGGTTTTTAGTATTTTGTTATTATAACATTCATTGAATAACGCCTAAAGTTGGTTACTGAACACAAATGCGTTGATAAACAATTACTTTAACAAATAACATGCGGTGTTTCGTCTCTTATCACTACATGACTAATTTTGAATAACAAGCCCTCCATCTATCAATCACACCAATCAGTTGGTTCCCAAAGGAGAATGACACTTCAAAGACAACGATGATCCACGTGACCATATCAAGGAAACTTGCATCAAATTCACCATAGAAACTGAGTCCAGCCAGGTCAAGAAAGGCGCAGTATCCACTCACCCGAGGGGCCATCAAAATTTGCGAATAAAAAAACCTGAACAATGAACTACATCACCTGCAAGATGTCTTCACCAATCAAAATCTATCCCGAATCTCCGAAACCGTAATTTCCCAGACCGGAATAAACTACGACAACCCTGCTGAACTTAAACCATTGTAATCACCAACCCGAATCTCTTCCTCGGCAAGTTGTCCACCAAATCAGAAGAATGCTCAAATCGACGGGATAGAAACCGTGTCGAACAATTCAAAACATCCTCCGTACTCATGGGAAACTGCAACCTGCTATACCCCCAGCATACAAGGGCTGTGTATACTAGATCATTTGTTCATGCAACCAAGAAAACGTTGGTGAAACCAGAAGTTCCCTGAATCTAAGAACTCAAGAACATTTATCTACTATGCTATTTTGTATTATTGCTTGATAAAGACGAAAAGGCTTAGACGAAACGTCGCAATCACTTTATTAAAGTAGTTGTCTAAATAGTTGTTTCCAGTTATTCATTGCCCAATTAAAGAAGCTCAAGAACTAGCATCTATAGACATATTTATGAATGATCGAAGGGAACAGACAAATCTTATCTATTGTCTTTATTTTTCAGGGTAGGGTTGAAATTAGTTTGAATGATCAGAAGAAAGCTGTAACAGAGGAAAGATTCAAGTGTCTGCGGCAGATAGTCTATGGTGACAAAAAAACTCACATTGAAGGTAAGCATTAAGCAATTTCCGGTTATTCAAAAGGTGTTCCAGAATAAAATTATTACAAATATTGAAACATGACAAGGCTGTTCTTTTCAAACGTGATTTGCATTTGACCTCCTCGGGCTAATGAATCGATGTGTTTTTTCATATCCAAATGAACTATCCTACAGAACTGTTTCCTTATTGGGATAATGAAATGGAATAGAGTGTTTTATACCGTACTGATCGGTACCTTATTGAGGTAGTTTACTCCCAAAAGTCATACAAGCCATTTGTTATACAGTTTCAAACAACATCACCCATGAGTAAGTATTTCAAATTAAAAGTGATGCCAGGTATTTAGAACGGTAAGGATACCCTGCCTGCAGCCACATGTGCTTACTGTATAAGCTTCAATAAGTGACCTGTAGCATCAAGGAACCGGAAATGACATTTTCCTTTGTTGGGTCAGCTGATCCCTTAGTTTCTGAAGCTTGATGTCCATCTCTACTTGAGCTCTAGTCTGGAAATGAATTGAAGTGTTTCATAACCTACTGATCGGTACCGTTTTGATATAATGGAAAAAGGTTGTTTTTATATCTTGAAATATAGTACAATGTAGTTGTACACTGCACGCCCTGGTTTGAGTAAATTATCTAACCAACTTTATTATGCTATTGGTTTTCAGGGCCACATTGTAATACAGTATGGGATGGTATAGCATGTTGGCAAGCAGCTCGTCCAGGGGACATAGTTCAACAACAATGTCCAGCTTATATCCACGGCTTTTATACCACAGGTTCGTGTGCTTTATTTAGCAAACGAGCGCATTTTACTTAAAACCCCTTCTTCTTGTGAACTAACGTCTTATTAACCCCTTTATTTACTAACCCCTACCCCCGACACACCCACACACACACACACCCATACTTACCAAAATTTCAGTGTTTCCAAGGGGTTGAAGCGACAATCTTCTCATTTAGAAGGGTCCACATCGTGACTTAAATATCAGGCACGTCCTGCAATGGCTCTGAGTCTCTTGATTCGAGGTCTATTGTTATATCCGCTACTAGGCGCGTTCTCTATCTCTGTCCGTCCCACCAGCAATTCCGACATGATAAGTTTGAGACTGTACCGAGATCGAATCTTGATGAGAAATAAAAAGAAATTAAAGAGAAAAGTTTTAATTTCCAGGAATATCACATTTGAAAAGGTTTATGTGTTTTACATTATTTCATAACTAACAAATTTATTTAATTAAATTTAAATATTATTGACAATTGGATTAAATTGCCATTTGAACTGGAAAATAATCTTTATTCGTAGACTAATGAAGACTAAAACATTCCCAACTGCTCAATAATTAACACATTTCCTTCTCAATTGATAACTTTGGTATGGTTAAATCATTTTTAATGAGAAGCAAATCTGTTTTGAAGACATTTGATGTTAATCAACAAAATACAGAAACTTGCTTTTTGTCCAAAAGAGATAGTTATTAGGTGCAGTCAACTAAATATAGATTGGCCTATCCTTGTTTTTCTGGTCAGATTTCTTAGAATAATTATTGAGAAATTGTTCTTCACGAATGGTTAGAACGACAAGTTTGGTCCGATCTTGTTCCTCAGACGTGATAATAATATGTCATCTTGATGCCATGGGTCATTATTAAAGGTTTACGCTTTTAACTAATTGCCAACTGTAGCGAACATAGACCAAACTAAGAAAACTGATTTTAATTAGCCTATCTATTCAAAGATTTAACTATTTATTCTGATAATACACTTACATTGGGTTTCCTGATATCCGTTCCATTTGGTTAATAACAAATAAATGTGGTAAAAGAAAACCAATATCATAACTACACTCTATGACATTAAGGTATAATGAAGTCAAAATAATGGCTTAAGCAGCTGAATGAGCTCAATCTCAGCTATCTGTATATAATAATTACTTCACCACCTCAGAGCTCAACATCGGCTTCTTAATATTTGCATTACAGACCGTTATTTCAGCTATCAGTGTAGTTATCTAATACTGATGTTATGGATATACTACCCCTTTCTTTAATTCTCACTTATATCCGATGCTATTACTGCTATTATTTTTATTGCAATATTCAAACGACTATATCCTTTAAACTTCACCCAAGTCAATTCCATTTCTCAAAAACAGGTCCTCATAATGAATACCAATTTAAACCTAGAGCGGAAGTGACTTAATGTAAATTGATTTGAGATATCGACTCGAATGGCAAAAGAAAGTCGAAAGTCAATATCGAGTCTACCATAAACCTTTCACTTCTGAAATAAAATATAGAGTACTTCCGGCTTTAAATGATGTCTAGAGTATTCTCAGCCTATTTTACCTCAATGAACGATGCATAAAGGGATGCGTTCGTCGAAATGTCACTCTTTACCAACTCAGTTCCGTCTTTATATAGTCTTCTTAAAATTTACTCCATTCTATTCTGAAAATATATACTTGTGGATATTAAACATAGGGATAGCGTTGTCTTTGCAAAATTTCAACAATACTGTATTTACCAATGTTAATTATGAATAAAGGCCGTCTAGTACATCTACGATTAAATTTAAACTTTAAGGGACAGCTTCGCAATCCTTTTATCCATGAGAATGTGATTTTAGTAATGATATTCAGAAATTGTGTTCCCACCTCAACTTAGGTCTTCAAATCTATGTCTTTCCAGAAATATCCACACTTGAGACTTAAATGGCGAAACGTCTTTTCTTGAGACGATGTCATATACAGAAAAGGAAACATGGCCTATAATGGTGAAAAGTTATCCAGGCCGACAGTACGTTTTAGTAAAACCTAGAAAGTACCAAAAATCTCAAATCGAGCTAATGACCAGAAACCATTAAGCAGACACTTTTCAAAACAGCGTAATTTGTGGTATTTTTTCATTGTCTTATTTATTCAAATATAACAATTGAACTGATTTTACTAGGTTTTGCCAGAATAAAAAGGAAAAAATTGTAGAAGAAAAATTCAGCAAGTGTATTTCCAAGGTTTTACGAACATAAAGGGGAAAAATTGTTGAAGATAAGCTTAAAATTTTTCCTAGGTTTTGCCATCACAAAAAGGAAGAAGTGCCAATTTGCTAGGTTTCGGATGGATAAATATAACAATACTATTGACTTTTGAGGTTAAATTATCCAACATTTATGCAGTAACAGCGGTTTTTTTTATTTTTGAAAGGTGAGGTGAGGTGAAACCTATTATTTCGAGAAAAAAAATTTCTCAAAAATTCGACTCATACAAGGTTTTACCAAAGCACTCCAGAATTAAGATTGGCGTCATGATTTCTCTAATGAAGAATGCTTATACAGGTTATATTGTCGTCAATTCCGCTTTTAGTTTTACGACTTACTTAACCTTAACCGAGCTAAATGAGAAAAAGTGATTATTAGGCTTACAGCTTATTTATTTGCAGCAAAACTCTCACATATATTCGAATAGGTTTTCTTTGTAAATGTAAATGTAGACTCTTGTATAAGAAAATCTTACAAAAAAAAAACGACAAACAAGATCATTTATAACACTGACAGTGGGACAGACTAATCATGGAAGCATAAGTAATTCCTCACACCTATTCAATAATTTTCTACAAGTCTTGTCACGTGGGAAATTAAACTTCCGCCAGGAATGTAGGCTATAATTTTCAAAATTACTGACATAAAAGAAAAATATTGTTTCCTTTCACAGCTGAACACTAATTATGGCCCTAGAATTGATCGTCATTATGTGAAAGTACACATGCTCCAATGCACAGATTTGAGAAATGGGAGGGTAGGGATCACATTAAAATCCACAAGGATTTTCACAGGTGTCCAATTTTTATGACTCTTCAGCGCTATGCTTGCACAACGTCAAGAACGACGAAGCGTAAATTGATAAAACGACGTTAAAGCGTTTTGATAACATAATGAAAGATTGTTTATACGACAATGGAAGCGGAAGGGTAGGTCAATAATTAGTTGCTTGAGGAAAGGCTTAAGACACAGACTGTCAACATGACAAGAGATATAAATAAGGCTTCCAGATGAATTCCTGTATCTATTTCCATAAGCCCGTGAAAGTGACAGTCTTATTATGTCAATAACCAATGCTTGTGTGGATGGGATCATTATATTTATAAAGGGTAGTATAATAATATATATATTTATCCAAATTATCATTCTAGTTATACATGTATAGTATATATATGTCTGTGTGTATCCAAATCGTCATTATAGTTGTATAGGGTAGTATATATATATATATCTCTCTCTCTAGATTGTCGGGATAGTTGTATAGTAAGGTTTATCATGCTACTTCTAGTAAACTTTTAACACAATCCGCGTTTCAATGAAGAAGGGGCAGCTACTAGAAAAGGGGGGCTCCTAAGACACCATCTGTACTTGCTGGTACGCTGGAATTGCTGTGGAGGTATGTTTCCCCATCAGTAGCCGAAATTTAAAAAAAAAAACGTTAAGACTGAATTCGAATATTTGGTGCGTAGGCTACTTTGTTTTTTTGTAAAAATGAAAAACAATATAGATTCATAGAATAATTACTTGGAGCATGTAAATTATAATTGGAGTCATGTATTTAATTACTGCAAACAATTAAGCAATCATGTAAACAATATTTAGGGATAGTTTATTTTAAAAACGCATCAATTTTACAATAATTCATCTACACTGATCTCATTTGGGGTGCCCCTGCCCCCTTCCTCTGGTTACGCCACAGCATTTCAAACCAGGTACTTTACAAGATTTACCAAAGATCGAAATTAGAAGGGTACAAGAAGATTCTATACATGTCCCTAATAAACAATCAAAGAAAGTTAGAATTAAAAAAGGGGAGAAAATCATAATGGAGTTAAAAAAGGAACTATGAGCGTTTTCTATACATAAAGACTAGATAATCAGAATGGTGTAAATTGAAGCTCTTCATACAAATATATAGCGAGACTAGATTAATTGATTCTATAGGGTGATGTAACACAAGCCTGCGACAATATCCAAGATAAAAGCAATGCTGTAATAACCACGAACATCAACAATATTGATAATACACCTCAGCTAAAGATTTTGCCATGTTGACGTCCATATTCACAAATGAAACGTAATATGTAAACTTATTAGCATTGCATGAAAGCTGCCGGGAATTTAAAAAAAAACTTAAACAAAGGCTGTACCTTATTATCTTGTTGAAATAAAATGGAGTTTTATATCCTAATGGTTTAAACCTTGATGGGTAAATGAAATATAATGGCCAATTATATCCTACTGTTCGAAATTTTGTTGGTTTAATGAAATGAAATAGTTTTATTTTTTCTACTTTCTTGTACCTTATTCGGTTAATGAAATTAAATAGAACTGTTCAAAACGTTATTGGATATTTATATATTAATGTTCTAATCCCCGTCGAATTAATGAAATGAAAGGGAATTGAACTGTTCGAAATGAAATGAAAAATGAAATGAATGGAGTTTTACGTCCTACTCTTCTGCACCTTATGGGCTAATGAAGACGGGCAACGCCATGCAGTGTGCAATGAGGGAAATTTTGCCAGGACAGCGGCATTAGCCTACTCTTTTTGCGATTTCCAACTGTCGAGGGATCTTTAACGTGCACAGCCTGTAGCACACGGGGCTTGAACTGTTCGAAACCTGATTGGGTAAATAGTTTATATTCTACTGCCTTCTACCTTATTGGGTTATCTAAATGATACGTATCCCTCTGTACGTATTGAGCCTAATGAAATAAAAGTTGAATCTTTAGCTCTGTACCCTAGTGGATTAAATAAATGCTATTTTAAACGACACATTCCTGGATAGGTCTTAATAATATAGTTGACTTGTTACTGACGAAGGCTACACGAACATACCCCTTAAATCAGTAGTGACAAGTTTGGTGTCTTAGAGGTTAGTTAAATTAGATAGCTTTATACCTTAAAAAAGTAGCAACCACTGTATCTCTTTAAGGCGGGAGACTTATTTTGGAAACACATTATAAGATATAAGGACCTGGAACGAAAGAAGAGAGAAAATTAGGATATATGATAAGGTTTATACGGACAGCAATATTATTTGGTATTGTTAATTTGGTGATACATATTTTTTGTTTTACTATAGGGATAACATAAATGATTAACATGTAGCTTGTTCTAACACTCTTATCAATGTCTGTAATATTGTAAAATTATTCTTGCTCTTTCAGTTAAAGATGGTGTAATCAATCTTTCATACATTTTATTTATAGCTCATAGTTATTTAGCTAGTGGCAAAAAAGCTGTAGGCCTAACTTCAGAAATGCGTTACAATGCGTATTCAATCGACATGTTTTGTTTTAATACAAATATTTACAGAATTTCGAAGCGTACACGATTTCTTTTTATGCAGAGAAAACAGAAAACCATCTTAAAACGGGAAGCATTTTTTCGCATCTCGTGTTATTCTTAGTTCTGGAAGTGACCCCAATGAAATCGACCTCAACCGAGAGCTTTTAGAATTTAAAAATACAGCAAATATACCAGGTGAAACACTCACTACAACCCCACTCCTGCAATAAGCATCGTTTAGATGCATATATATTGGTTCACATTTTATTATAGGAATTATATGCTACGTGTGTATTTTCCTATAATTACCTTATGGTGTATATTTTGCATTTGCGATTATCACTAATAAACAGATATACATAGTTACAATATACATAGTTACAAGTTCAGTTAGACGACTTCAATCCTTTAAAGTTGTTTGTACTAAGTAAGAATTTTGTAAAGGAAAAAACATTTAATAAACTCATAACAAAATATCTTGATGAAAACTTCTTAATCTATTAGAAAAATCCATTAATGTACATGATAGTCACAATTCAATTTGGTCAACAAGAATACTTTTTATTCTTAAGATTTGTCAACTATGTATAAGGTGTATATTGTTCAAGGTTACATTTAAAATGACAGTTTTCTTCAACTTCTTATAACAATGCAAGGTCTACAAGCATCATTATGAATAAACACTTACTTGAGAAATAACGAAAAAATATTAGTTTCCATTTTCTTGGATACATGTCCTTATCTTATTAAGAACAAGGAATATATGGATGTACTTCCTCTGAATTTATTACATACTGGTAATGTAATGTAAATGTAAATGTATGTAATAAATTCAGAGGTAGTACATCCATATATTCTTTGTTCTTAATGCAGTAATCCTACTTCTATCTGTTTTCGAAAACAATTTTCTCGGGTGAATGTCTTGGTCTTTTACACTCGGTTCACCGTGGATTCGCGTTCTTGGTAAAAATCAAGAACTGTCGAAAGGTCTGAGCTCTTGCTCAGTCTAAATGTAATTAAGTGTTATAGATTAACTACAGTAACAAAAATGTATGAATGAGTAGTCCCACATGGCGTTATTCATGTTGTTGATCTTCTTCATTTAGCCCGATCAGGCACACCTTAATTAGTTATTGTTCCATGATTGTTTTTGTATTGCAGGCTTTGCGACAAGAAAGTGTATGTCGATTGGTGAATGGTTCATACATCCAGAATTTAACACATCATGGACAAATTACAGTGCCTGTACCCCACAAATATTACAGAATCCTACACATCCAGGGCTTCTCCTACAGGTAAAAGGATGGCTACTTTGTAGACCTCACTGTCAGTTCCATTACCTTGCCTTGTGGTTAGATAGAGTCTCATCTGATTTAGAACATTTGGCAGAGCGGCAACGTTAACAACCATGAAATGAAATTCGTGAATTTCTTTGTTGCATTCTTGGTTGTCGATAGGGCTCTTCCATTGGTGATAATTGATCAAGTTACCGCCAAATATGTCAGGAACTGTACTTCTAGAGTGTTAGCAGATTAAAATTGAAACACTTTTGAATAATAACGACAGTAAATCGTATGAAATATTTCATTTATCACATTTCAGGATCATCTCGAGCGCCTTGAGTTAATGTATCATATAGGTTACGGTGTTTCAATCATAGCTTTGACTGCTGCCTTCTTTGTTATGGTGTACTTTAGGTAATTATTAATATAAAAATATTAATAGAACATTTCCCTCCATGCAAACTACATGAGATTAATCATCTCCATTAGACGGATCTATTATGTACCTCAAGAAATATTATTGCAGGTTACTGTCTATTACAGTTGAGCGAGTAGGCTTTTTTTTTTATCAAGAACCTTTTTCACAAGAATATTATTTCGGAATCAGATTAGGAATACACATATTCCTTTAACCAAAACATACGTTATTCAGTTGTAGAAATGTTGACAAGCCATACGAACTATGAAGTAGATTTGTTTTGGATGTCTCTCTTCCTGCCATGGACTAGTCTTGAATAAACTAATCTAGCATTTTTTTCGCAGGCGTTTGCGGTGTCCAAGAAATATAGTCCACTTGAATCTGTTCATGTCATTCATATTCCGAGGTGCTCTGTCGTTTATCAAGGATGGTGTAATGGTGGAGGGACTGGGTCTCCCCGATGATGTGGCAACCTCGTCTTTAGGAACATTGTCATTTAAGGACGGGGGAATTGTAAGTACATGTACCTTTTTCGACTAGAAGCAGTAGCACTTATTACATTTAAACCTTCGTGGGTAAATATTATGATAGGGATATTATTATCACTTTGAAGCTAATAATCAATTAGTCGGCAAGACATGATTTACCGTCGAGTGTAAAAGTAAGTTTGCAGCTTTCTCTTTAGCAGGTGAAGTTCCTTTAAACTCACTTTCAAGCTTCACGAATCAGCCACGGCATCTTTCCTTGATTCACGGTTGTCCAGGGCTATTTTTTCTTCAATGCAAACTACATGGCCTTCTTGGAATATGAGCTATTAGGAACCTTGTTTTTAAACCAACTATTTCATCTGTTTTTCAATTCATTTCATTTTGTTTTATACAATATCTATAATGTTTCATTCGACTTACAATTCATTTCATTTCATTACTCTCATTTGGTTTAATCTCCCTTGTTTCAGCACTGGCAATGTAAGCTACTACTAGCAATGTTCCACTATGTTTTATTAGCCAACTATTTTTGGTTGTTTATCGAAGGACTGAATTTACACACCTTGATCATAGTGGCCGTATTTTCAGAGAAAAATAGAATTAAATGGTACATCGGCTTGGGTTGGCGTGAGTACCATTTACAATTTCAGCTAATCCAGTTTTATCAAACAATTAGAATATTGCATTGCCTTAATTTTTATGGATTGGTGTCCAAGTCAAAAATTCTCCAATATAACCCATCATATTCAGATTCTTTTATCCCTTATGTTAATACTAAAATGACAACGATGGCTGGTACGTAGTGTCCAAGTAATCTGATTACTAAACGTTGATTGATTGGTGGACAGACAAGTTCATATCAACTTCCAGCAAATGCTGATATTTCACACTAGATTATTAAAGGAATGAAGACACATTTATTGACCAATCAGTTCCTTATCATTTTTTTTTTTAAATTTCAGTAAGTCCCTTGATATTTGTGATTCCATGGATTGTCTTTCGAGCGCTGATGGAAGATACGCTGTAAGTATAATTTAAGATTCTGAGCATGTATTTCACTAATAAAGGAGTGGGGGGGGGGGTCTGCTTAGATTTCAAACAGAACGTTCATTTTCCGTAGACATGCTATCACATTCATATATAAATTTTCTTCATTTTCTTGTCTTTTCTCCTTATGGTTAATTTGCCATGATGGATTTGTCTCTTTTATTAATATGTACAGTCACGTAATATAATGTCCGTAAACTATAATTATCAGTCTTCATTTAACATATCTAGAGCAGAAACCTTGTCGTCCAACTTCATTTTCATTTTATTGAGTTCAAGAGTAGACAGCAGTGCATGGAAATTTAATCAATTTGTATTTTTGTTTTCTCTTTTGTAAACAATATTATATTGACATATAGGAAAAGGATCGGTGACTAGGATTTCGCTTTTAAAACCCCTTAAAATAGCAAATAAATTACATTGAACATGTACACATAAATGTTTTAAATTAAATATAGTATATCATACATAATTCACAACAGTACACAACGGAAGATACAAAGAAAGTAAAAATTATATCTAAGTTGAGCTAGACACATTCTCTCTCTGAAAATTAGAAACCTTTATTGTAAGTGAGAAATGATTGTACTTTGTCAAATATTTCTAATGATTCAATTTGTATTTCTAGGTGCTGGAACACTAATCCATCACCTGTTTTCTTGTGGATAATGAGAGCACCGATTGTGATATCTATTATTGTAAGTATCTAAAGAATTGGAATTCACAACTATATATTATATTAAGTTGTTCATTAGTCTGTATAATTGCAACTGCACAATGACAGAATTCTACCAAGGTTCATCAGTGACTGGCAGTATATTTGACAATCTGCAGTCAGATTCGACCAGTCCCCCTTTTTCGGTGTAACATTCACTGTGGACTGAATTGAACAGAGAAGACCCATGCAGTATGCCGTTGATTACATGTTGTTGATTGTTTTTTGTCTTTCAGGTAAATTTTGCCTTTTTTATAAATATAGTCCGTGTTTTGTTTTCTAAATTAAAAGGCTACAATACATCTAAATCTCGGAGACGTCGACATAGGTAGATACTGTCTTTTATTTATTAATTTTGTTTCTATATCAGGACATTATAGCTCAATCATGAGTTGAAAAACAGGACGTTAAACTCAACAGTACCATCTTTTTAAATGATACAGAGCTACTGGTGACTTTTTCTGTCCCCATTAGTTTGTGGTCTTCAACAGAAGACTTCGACAGAAGATATCTTAAGTAAATATTGTTTGAGTTTAATATTTAATTTCAGAAGATTAGCCAAGTCTACACTGGTTTTGATTCCTTTATTTGGTGTCCATTATATGTTATTCATCGGTTTCCCTGACAACCTTTCAGCTGTTCTAGAATTGATTAGATTATATTACGAGATGTTTTTTAATTCGTTTGAGGTGAGAAAATGTATTTCTGATACATATTTCATATCTATAGAATAATAGCGTGTTTTTATATTAGTTGGTGCTATATATCACTTTGTACTGGGTTGTGTAGTGACAACTCCAATTGTGATTGTATTTTGCTTGATAAAAAAAATTAAAATAAAAAAAAAAGCAAACAAGCAAAACATGTGGAAGAAATGACAATGTAAATTATTGAAATTTTGTGTCCAATAAACCCAGGCGTAGTAGGCTATATAATGCAGTATAATAACGATCAAGGTCCTAAATATGTCGTTATACTATACTAGATTTAAACCACGATTATTCTGTATTTTTCAGGGTTTCTTGGTTGCTCTTCTTTATTGTTTCCTTAATCAAGAGGTAAGCAAGCTCAAAATTCATTAAATACGTTACCCTAGATATGGATGCCCACATTATCTCAACCCTCTACACATGAATGTCCATCGATGTTGCTAAGGTATATTTAACAACATACATTACATGCATTGCTTTACTAAAATAAAGAATTTGAACATTTAACAAGATTTATGAAATTCATATCAAATAAGTAGTTATAACTAGCTCCCCGATTAATCTCACATTTAGCGTATAACTCCAATTACATGATGCAACTTTTATCGTTTTAGGTCCAGTCTGAAATACGTAAAACGTGGGTCAGATACAAGCTCAAAACAAATTCCAGAAAGTTTCGAAGATTGAATTGGCAAACAGCGTCATCGAAATTTGTGAAAAATCACAGTCAATGGCACTTAATGAATCCAATAAGCTTGGAGAAGCGTGATGTGCAAAATCCGAATTTAAATTCCATTTCGGATAATAGTTCGGAGGATAACAAACGTTTAGCCTTACGCATGCATTTAGATTCTAGACAAGGTAATGGATATATGCTGAAATCACCGTCAAATTCCATAGAAAAATGTCGGGTGGCTTTAACTCCGGAGGATGTGTATGGATGAAACCTTTCGGAAAAGATTTTGAATGCAATTGGCTGTTATTTTAATTTGTGTTGTCTCTTGATGGTCCTAAACAGTGGGCGTAAAATCCATTATAGCCCATGTGCCAAAATATTGCATTACATGACAGTGAATGTTACTGTTCCTGAAAGGTGTTGTTGCGTGGGGTGGGGGGGGGCGTCAAAATTACATAGAATTTATTTAACCCCATTTCAAAATATGAAAATATTTTTATCAGTTTATCTATATTTTGTACAAATGTTATTTTAGAATGAAAACACCAAAATATGACTGGAGAGTTAGTTGTTTCTGTTTGCGATGTCTCAATAATGTCCAACTATCACATATGGCAGCGGAAAAAAGACTATAGTCTCTGAAGTCTTAACTTTCCCTGTCTACAACGACGACATTGTCCAGGACTTTTTCATTCAATTTTCTGTAACGACTCTTTTAAATTCGGTGAAGGGAGAAAAAAGAAACATTCAAGTTGGGTTCTCTTACTGTTTAGAGTCCAATCAACCATAATTGTTGATAAATCGGTACTTCTTATGAATAATCCATATATCCTTATTAAATCGCATGTGGACGTAGAAAGGCCTGGGGAATACATATAACTAATCCGCTTTGAAAAGCTTAATCTACTCATGTTTGATCACGTGACCAAATGAAGAGACTTCATGCCGAGGACTTTCACAAAGCCGATATTTCAATTTAAGCATCGCATTTTACAGTTAACAATCGTTATTTTAATCTTACATTGATGGTAACCTTTTCACAGACGTATTATTTATTTATTTATTATACGGCAAGATTATAATGTGGTCGTATACTGTCATCACCCCCGATCGTCCACGTGAACGCGATAAAGAGACTGCAGTTTTCATCTGATTGGAATGAAATTTGGTGTGATCATTTACATGTATATTGACAAAATCTTTGACAAGTTCGATATTGACGATTTTTATGAGCTATAACCCTTGATTTAGTCAAAATGCTAAAAAATTAGTATCTGAACGCGATAGAGAATTTTTTTTATCTGATTTGAATGAAATTTTGTGATTATTTCTAGTTATTAGTGTTCTTGATTAAGTTCGAATTGACGATATTTCGATGCATGGTAATTTTTCCTTCAAAAGCTTGCAACAGTCCATAGAATTGAATCATACTTCATGCATAGAGATATAAACTATATGCCACAGACCAAAATTAACACTTGCCTTTATGAAGCGTAGGCACGTATCAAGTGAGTGTGGTTCAAAAGGAATTCTTTTTTTCAGTGTTCATATCATAAATTATGTGAAATATTGGTAACCTTAGTTTCCTTGACAGTAGGCTATCGTATCACCAAACATGATTACAGATTAGGCTACATAAAATCCCACCATAGTAGGCTTAGGTTAGCAATTGTAATTAGTTCTGTGGACTAAAAGATTACAATTGTTAATCCTCATTGGATCTAATTAACTGAAAAATTCAACTTCCGTAGACGCTTCATTTAACATGTGCAATCGCTTTTTTGGCCCGAATACAAATCGCGATCTTTACACACAAATGCTAATTCAATGGCAATAGGACCGTAGTAGAACTAGACTAAGATTTTACCTGCTTGAAGCATTTTGAGGGATCCTAACACTTCATCTGTGGTCTTGCATGCCCTAACCTTAACATCAGTCACATTTAAACAATCAAATGGGCATCAGACTGCCAACCTGGACCCTTGTTGTAGTCGCAATTGTTCCACCATGTTCCTTTTTAGTTAAACCTCAAAAAGTGAAGAGATCACTAAGGGCGGATAACTCACTTTCAAAATAAAATGCCTGGCCAATACTTGTTTTCTGTACAAAAATTCAATATAGCATAACCATGAATATTTTGAACAAGTCAAAATGAAAAGTAAAGCACTACATTTTATTAACACCCGCTCGACTGTCATTGTACACAAAACCACTATTTTGAGAAATAACCTTCCGCCAATTAAATTCACATTATTAAGGAACTTCTGAAAGAAAATGCAATTCCAAATCTTGACCAAAAATTAGTCACAAATGGGCATGCAAAAAAACTCAAAGAAAGGGAGAAAGAGAATTTCTAAAAACAAACTGACTAAATTCGTATGCAATGAATGATAAGCATAAGTTGGTTTTGTGGTCCGAGTCCAAAAGCGACAATGGGACAGAAGAATAGGGCTTCGCCGCCAGGTTTCGTGGGAAGCAAACTCGACCTTGACCTTAGTCAAACGCCATTGTAAAGTATTGCAAGCAAGTCACCCGTTTTCTCTAAAAAATAATGTTATATATCTTATATACAATGTGTTAGATCGTATTCGTTTCTAACACATAATCAAATGAATAGCAACGAACGAAACGAAGACCGGTGACTTGCTTACCATACATAACAATGGCGCTGGACTAAGGTCAAGGTCGAGTTTACTACCCACGGAACATGGAGGCAAAAACCCGGGAATCGTTTATTGAAGAGAATAAATATCTTATCACTTTGGAAGTGAACTTGAATTCAAATTAACAACGAAGTAGGGGTTACAAACATAATCGTCCAAAGTTGGTACTAAAAAATGAAATTTAACAATGGTAGGCAACAGAATCAAAAAAGAAAGGGCTGATAACCAAAATAGCGAGGAATTCTTAATTTAGATTCTTTATTACATAAAAAGACCATAATAATAATATGAGGATAATTAATCAAATTATTTTGTTCAGTGTAGGAACATAACACCCTAAAAATTACAACAAACATATTTTTTTTTAGTTTATACAACCCTCGGATTCACCGACCTCCATAAAATAGCGACTTTGAAGGAATTAGACGAATGAAAGACTAAATTTAGTATAAGTGCCAAAATCACCTGGTATTTTCCGTTAGCAAATTAATTTGAAATGATGTCAACTAGAGTGGAGTTCAAAAGCAGGAAGTGATGATAACACTAAATTTTGAATTCAAATGATGGACATATTACTGCCAGTTTGTGAAATGAAACAAGCACTTTCCTAACACACGTTTAATTTCATATATGGAATGCTTAATCTCTTACTCTAAAAGCACTATAGAAATTTTCAAGCCAGTTCTTTGATCAATGAATTTGGTCATACAAGACAATCCCATTTGCATTTTCTCGAGGATATAATTAGCAAGCCCATTCCTGTATTATATAAGTGACTCCATGATTCATTTCAAGACTCACACCTAACCTCTGATAGCAGCAGTTGTTAGCTGGCTGACAACCATAAGAGCTACTTGTGACATCTTTTCAACTCAGAAATCAGAGGCTAAGAGTTTGTCCCTTCAAACAATGCATAGTCAAAACTACTATTTTGTTATTTGAACTATTTTTTTTTTCAAATTTCAAATTGAAATGCTCATCAAGAATTTTTAATAGTAAAGAAAATTTGTGATGATTACAGAAATTCGGAAATGAAAATAAACAAGAGAAATTCATACATTGCTACAACAAGAAAAAATATATATTTACACCCAAGAACGTTCTCCACGCAAAATGATATACATGTACAATTTTATAAAACTTTTCCTTTCTCAGCTGATGCAACATTTCATATATATATATATATATAGAAGCAAGGCTGAAAATAGTTTATCAGCTATGTATTTGACCTCTATATTGAACTCTTTCACACATGCATACACATTTTAATGAATAAAATACTATGTGGGAGCAGTTCATTTTAATAATTAGGTGTTGAATGTCTGTTAAATTATTTTCAGCCCTGCATTATAAGGACTTTTTTCTGATATCAATCTGGAAAGAGAATCTGTATAAGACAAAAACCAAACTAATTCTGAAAAGTCAGCCAATTCAGACAAACTAATTATAGTTATTAAACTGCGTCATAATGAGCAACCATTTTTTTCTCCAAACCATTTAAATCACAAATTTCTTCCAAATTAATGACAGTTAAAAATTCTGTTACTTTCAGAAGCAACTCAAGATATAAGGGGGATAACTAGCATTCTATTATATGATTATTGTCAATTTTTCATTTATTACAACAATAAGTTATTTGATAAAATAGTAGTGAATATATATCGTTTACACATACAGGCATTTTGAATGATGGTCATTCACTCGTCCAAATAAAAAAAAAATTTAACACAAAATAACCTATATTTTTAATGAAACCAAACCCTGCAAGAAATTGTTTGGAGAATTAAACATCTTGGAAAACTGAGCAGGTTACTTAATTTCCAAGACAAATATAGCCAAATTAACGAACTGAACTTTAACAATTTAAAACCCCCAAAATAACAGACAAGATAACCTACCACTTTTGTACTATTTAAAGAATATACACTTGATCAGAGACGACACTTACTTACTGCACATTAGTATCAAATTTTCACAATCACTATTTGAACAAAAGTTATCGTACGCTAATACTCAGTGCAGTAGAGCTAGAGCTCGTATTGGACAGGGGAAATAACCCTCCAGAAAATTAGGTCGCATGATTCACACATCATACAAGAACCATGTCTAATATGATGATGAAGGATAATTTAACATTTGAGAATTTGTATAATGTCCAATTTATCAAGTCCTATTATAAGCTCAGTTTTTCCTATTACCCCCCTTTAACTGACCCGACAACCAATCCAAGCCCTCATAGAGGCCATCACCGCTGGTAGCACATGTTGCCTGAATGTACCAAGTTCGTCCACGTAATGAATGTAGTCCTAATTTGTCTGTAATTTCGGCAGCATTCATAGCGTTTGGTAGATCCTGAAATAAAATAAAAGGAACTATATATCCCGCTGATGTCTCGTATTTGACTCATGAAAAACTTTTACTACAGCACAAAAATACCAGGTTTCATTAACAGGTGGTGTACAGATACCATTTCAAGATACCATTATATAACCCATTTCTAATGCCATAACCAGTGCTTTAGAGAAGTTGACAAGAAGACAACTAAACAGCTTACCTGTTTGTTAGCAAATATTAACAATACGGCATCTCTCAATTCATCCTCACTTAACATTCTATTCAATTCCTCCCTTGCTTCTCCTACTCTCTCTCTATCATTACTGTCTATCACAAAAATTAAACCTAAAAAGAAAAGAAAATTGATAAAATAAACCCTTTAACAAAATAGCAAATTGGCAAGCAGTAGTTTGTAATACTTAAATGATTTTACACATAGTTCAAATTGAGCTCAATCACTAGTTTCGTAAATATTTAGATGACAACATACAAGCAGATCAAGTAGTGCTTTATCAGCTGGTATATATATCACATATTAGTTATCTATAGTAATACAGACAGCTAACATTTAACTCTCACCATGTGTACTTATATGATCAGTTGATCACACCCCTCAAAATCATTCGGTGTAAATTGCCTCCATCAGATAAAATTCATTCATGTATAGAACAATAAAACTTATTCAACACAAATAAGAAGCTGTCTATCCACAGTAACAAATGATGATATTAAAACAACAGCTGGTAAAAGCAATCAACTGTTAAAAACTAAAGCCACACTATGCCATGCCGGTAGCACATCATAATGTTGCCAAATTTATTTTTTTAATTGTACGGGGCAGAAATAAGACTATTAAAGTCCTTGTCTTTCTTTATAAAGGGTATATACAAGTGGTATTGGTACACAATTTGTTCAGAAAAAAATTACTCAGTAAAAGACTTTTTGAAAGACAGTACTAGATTGGTTCACTTTAAGGGAATGTAGGGATGTTTCTCAAACCGTATGTGTACCAGGGATATTGATGACTTATTAAAAAACTTATTACTGTGTGGAATCGCATAACCCTGATACACATATTATGAAAATCCAAACCCAATCCCTTTAAAACAACACCTTTAATAATTATTGCAATATTCTTTAATACTTTAAAATTGCAAGCCAGTGTCAGTCATTTAATCACCGACTTACCTTGAGTGTTTTGGAAATAATGCCTCCACAATGGTCTAATCTTATCCTGTCCTCCAACATCCCATACTGTGAAACTGATATTTTTATATTCTACTGTTTCTACATTAAAACCTGAAACGAACAACACAATACTATCAACGGTATGGTAGGTAGGGCCTATTATAGACTTCATAAGCAACATCAGCCTGCTTCTTGTTTTTGTATGAAATTATTTCTACTCAAAAGTTCATAGCTGGGCAGTTATAATCATTAAATACTGCCAAATCAGACAAAACCCCTTTGAAAATGAACAGAATACTTACCTATAGTTGGAATTGTAGTGACTATTTCTCCTAATTTTAACTTGTATAATATAGTTGTTTTACCAGCAGCATCTAGACCGACCATTAATATTCTCATCTCTTTCTTACCAAGCAGCTGGCCAAATAACTTGGCAATAGCTGAACCCATGATTGCAGTTATTTAACAACCTACAAATATTTAATGGTCAAGTTTAGATTGGATTCATTCCCTATAACTGTCTCAATCCTGACTGATTCAGGATGGTAATTAGGTATCTAGTCAACTCGACACATGTCATGTTTAATTCATTGATTTTGCCATCCTTGGTGACGATTGGACTTTTTCTCTTCGAAAAGTAGAATTACTTTTATATCTATCCAAGTTCAGTGTTTCAAAACGTCGAAAGGAAATTTAATAAACAAATTCAATGGCAAAGCCGGTTTACAAAGACTCGTTTGCTACCACCCCTTTTTAGTTTTCCCAATCAAATCCCTACCCGTGTGTCCATTACACATCTTATAATAGTTAACGAACTAAATAACATCACAATATTGTTAATGATTGGTCTAAATACGGTTTTAAAATTAAAGATAACCTTAGAAAATAAAACTACTTCTTTGAAAACTAATCAGAAAATTGGCAACAAAAAGCGGAAGCTTGCTTTACACAAAATGCCGAAATGAAAATGGCAAGAACTTTAAATATGTCATATATATTCACCTGCAAATCTATAAAACTCTAGTTGACACACTTTTCGTAACTTCAACTCAAAATATACACGTGTCTTCTATCATCCAAGTCAGAAAATTACAAAAATTTGTTATTACTTTCAACGATTTTCTAGCCAAAATGGCGTCCTGTGCAAGAAATTTCTATTACTAACTCCACATGCCACGTCAATGCCCCGGCAATTGGGATTTTCCAATTGGCCAATTTCGCCATCCCTATCATGTGACTCATTAATAGGAGATAACTCTGTTTAATACCCTTTTCAACAAACCACATTAATCTATCTCTTCTCTTAACTAGCCGCTAAGGAAAGAATTCAAAATAGTGCGTCAGTCTTACAACCAATATAGGAATTAGAGTGGTTAAAAGGTAACAAGTTACTATTCAACAGAAGACACTGGCACAGAGTTAGTGTAGTTCGGCTAACCATTGTTAAGGCTAATATGTTAAAATGAGAATAGGCCTACATAGGCTAGTACTTCTAACATAATATAGATCTACCTAAAAGTCATAATATATCATTATTATTACATAATAATGTATACAAATACTTTTCTTAAAAATTACTAAATAATCATGAAAATCAAACAAAATGCAGGCCTGACTTTCTGGAAAAAAAAACGTTTAATGATCACAGGCCTAGGCTATTGCACTGAAAGGGTAATGCTTACTGTGATACGCCATCAAATTTATTGAACTGTGTTACAATTGGAATAATATGCAAATCATATTGGATATTTAATCCAGATGCAGAAAGGGTTTGAAGGTTTGATCCAAAAGCTCCCCCTGTTAAGTCTTGACAATTTGGGGTTGATATCTTCTTCCAAGACCACTTGTAGTTGGCAGAGGTGGAGTTTATCATGATGCTGCTCTGCAGCAGGCGCACGGATCACAACGGTATTGACCTAAGATTGAATGGTGTGCAAATTAGGCAAGAGAAAACAGTAAAGTTCCTTGGCATGTACTTTGACCATAAGCTTAGTTGGAATAGCCACATCGACTATATCTGTAATCGTACAACAAAAATCTTAAATGTTATGCGTTATGTTTCAGGTACAACATGGGGAGCAGACAGAGAAGCCTTAATGATGATGTACAGGTCACTGATTCGCTCAGTTATAGATTATGGTTGCATCGTCTATGGTACAGCCTGTAATACTACACTGAAGAAACTGGACATTCTACAGATGAAAGCTATACGTATTGCCACTAGGGCAGCAATCGGCACAAAGAATGAGGCATTACTTCAGGAGGTGGGAGAGAAACCCCTTCGGAGGGAGGAACTCTCTCTCAAATTCTGGGGGAAACTTCAGTATTTGTCCGAAAGCTGTCCAACGTATTCCAGCATCAGAAGATTCACTCGTGTCGGAAAGAACCAGATAAATCGGAGTATCTCCTATGGTCAAGCAACTACTGATCTCTTGAGAGAGCACCAACTCGATCAAGTTAGCATCAGCCAACGACACCTATCAGATACTCCTTTTTGGAAGCTTACCAACCCGATAGTCAACACCGAGCTGACCCAGTCCACCAACAAGCATGTGAACCCAGTGGCAGCAAGAGCGCAAGCTCTTGACCTCATCGACTCCAAGTTCGCCGACCATTTGAAGATCTATACTGATGGCTCCAAGAGTAGCACAGCTACTGGTTACGGTTTGTGTATTCCGGAGAAAGGCATCAGACTTGCCAAACGGATACCCCCACACTGCTCAGTGTTCACTGCAGAACTACTAGCTATCAGGGACGCCATAGCATGGCTATCCCTTAACTATACGGAACCTGCCGTAATCCTGTCTGACTCACTAAGTAGCCTTCAGTCTATTTCTAACAATTTTTCTAATTGTAGGTCAGAAGTTTTGACGAACATCCGAAGTATGATTCACAACTACCAAACCAAAAACAACCACCAGATCGAACTATCATGGATCCCGTCGCACGTCTTCATCCCGGGAAACGAACAAGCTGACCGTGTTGCCAAGGACAGTTTGGGTCTGGAGAATATCGAGCCTGTAAAATTCTCGTATGAAGAATTTTGCAGTCACGTGTCCTCTAAGATCAACCAGAAATGGGACGACATGCTAAGGAACCTCAACACCGATAGATACCAGATTGATCCGAAGATACCAAACCAAACCAAAATTAACCATCCATCTGTAGCCATCTGCAAACTGGTAACCAGACTACGCACCAACCATGTCATGCGAGACCATCAGTTCAATGCCATTAAATGCCGATGCGGACACGTTGCCACCAGGACGCATCTTCTCATTCAATGCACCGAATTAAAATCATCTCGTAAGACATTGACGGACTACCTGGAAACCAACGGCATACCAATCACCATACAGAATATTTTGGCTCCACCCACGGACCACTGGTACAAAATAATGGAACTCATCTACCAATTTATTACCACATCTGTTTTAAACAGATAACCTAAGTTTCTTTTAAAATCTATATAATCAATTTTCAAAACAAGTTTCATATCAGAAACAAAAGAGAACATCCAATTTTTTTTTTTGTTTTTTTTTTTGTTTTGTTTTGTGAAAGCTTTCTTCTCTTCTTCTCTCCTTTCTCACGTCTCCTTTTCTTCTTTCTTTTAGGTCTTCAACTCTTCCAAGCACAGACAGATAATCAAACCAAACCAAACCAAACCAAACCAAACCAACAACCACCAACAACAACCACCATGATCATAACGAGTTTTGGAGGAATGTAGAAGACTGAATCACTCACGCCACACCATCCAGGGCCGAGTTTCACCGCCATGACATTCGTTCCGACCAGATCGTACGATTTCTCAAACCACCACCAAACCAACAGTTTTCTAAATCATCCTATTGATTCTAAATCCACTACCAACGACCACCAAAGTGCAACTACCTAGTTTGCGATATCAGCAATTGCTGGAAGCGAACGTTAACTCGCCATTTACCTACCTACCTTAGTTCCCTTAAAGAATCTTTTGTCTCTCTTACATATTGCATGAGACATTTTCTCACGATATAAAATAAATTATGTTGGTAACCTACTAAGTATGAAAGTTGACTTTTATAGGCGAAAACAAAATATTTCTATATTACAATTTTGTCGCATGGTATATTAAATGTGGATATGTGATTTTAATCGGTTTCAATACAGTGAAATCAATTTCTCATAATGATGAGTTGTGGTTCAAGTCACGTGTTTACATGAGTTTGTGAATTGTTTGGGATAAATTGGTCAGTTCAGTCGACACACTTGGTATTTGATATACGTGAATTTTTGGTTTGTTTGTTGATATGATTTGGCATTTGTAGTTTGGTTGTACTTATCTATGTATGTAATAAATATGTACGATGTCCGTGTGTAGTATGAAATCCAATTTCATTGTCAGTCATTATTCTAAAGCCAACTGGCCTATATATGAGAACATGTAATACACAATTTTTACATCAAGTCGAATTATTTCCACATATTTCATTGTATGCTGAATACATCTGTACATTTGTAAGTATTTTTTCTTATTCCTCTTTGTACGTCTGCACCCATAATATATGAATTGCATATTGCTATAATTTGTCACATTTTGTTAGTGATCTAATTGAAAGGGACAGAAATTTGATATACATACATATATATATATATCTTTGGTTTGAGAACACAGCAAGATAATTTCGGATAGATTTTATTTCAAGAAAAAAAATAATAAATTCAAAACAAATTTGACATAAAAGCTGGGACAGTTTCTGTTAGATCTACTCTGGTACTGCGGTGTGCATGGAGCGCACCTATCTAGGCTGACAACTGAGTTTTGAGTCTTCAAGCAATAAAAAAGCATTGAATGCAGTAAAAATTTTGACTGTCGCTATGTACATCTATTCTAGACTACAAGCACTTAAATATTAAAACTACAACTAGAAATCAGAAGAAAATATTCTGTTGTGAACGTTATCAAGGTTTTTGTCGTCAAACCTGTTCAGATTATAGTTAGTTATACATGCAGTAATAATATACCAGCAGTGTATTTTAATTCTGTTAATTAAACTAATCTCTGTCCACAGTAGGCTCAGCACTGGAATTTCAAGTCAATTCGAAACATTGACAATACATTTGTCAGTTGCATGTCATTTATCCATGTGTGTTCCCAAGTTCATGAAAAGATAAAAAAAAAATTATGATTTTATTTATAAGATAAACACACCTCTCTCCCAATCCAAGAACAATCTAAGACTCTCAGTACTATTTCGTCGAATTTGAATTGACAAAATGTATCTGGTGTGTCACACACTCTTTTTTTAAATAAAATAATGGAGAGTTAGTGAACAGTAATTTAAAACCAAATAACGGTAATGTTATCTAATCTGTTTTCAGATATTTTTCTTCCTATTTGTGAATGAGATGACAAAAATTGGAGACGATGAATATTAGACTAAGACAAAAAAAAAAAAAAAAGAAAAAACGGAATTTTATAGACGTAATGTAATTTGAATTATATTGGTGTCTATGCGTCAATGCATCTAAAACAACTAAGAGAATTAAAAATGTAAAATTTATAACAACACAAATTTGTACAAAATACAAAACAATTCATTAGGACAAGAAAAAAACAAAAACAATCCACAAGGTCATTTTCGTCATGTTGTTAACATTGGCGTTAATCTTGTGATCGTACGGTGAGCTGTTAAAGGTTAGTGTTGCCCCCTTAATTAGTACCAGCGATAGAAAAAGT
Organism: Nipponacmea schrenckii; assembly: GCA_030562195.1. NCBI lineage: Eukaryota > Metazoa > Mollusca > Gastropoda > Lottiidae > Nipponacmea > Nipponacmea schrenckii. The sequence continues at coordinate 6,964,899 of CM060203.1, read as the reverse complement.
GGGCACACGTGGAGGAGGGGGGGGGGTCAATCTTACCCTACTTTATTCTTAATAAATTTACAAAGATGATTTTTATACTTAAAACATGCGCAGAATCGTTTCAATAGAACCAGAACACACGCTTTATGAGAGGCTTCCCACCATGACACCTCCATATAGTAGCCTCCATGGTTTAATACTGGAGAATTGTTTATGGAATTGTAGATGAACACGAAACCGATAGTATTCATTTAGACAATTGTTAAAGGTAGCTGAAATCCTTCAGCTGGTAACATATATTTGGAAACATATTCTTAATAATATATATTATACACATAAAAAAGTTAATAAAAAAAGATAAAAAATAAGTTTAAAAATATTCAGGACTGTCCCGGGCGAACTGACAGGACCAGATGTCGAACCAAGATTTAACTATAATAATACAATCCGTCGCCCGATTTGTCCACAAAAGTTGCTGCTATTTTCTCTTGAATCTTTTTGAACGATTCTCGCCTTTTTGGGTTTTCCTGCCAACAGTTTGTCATGATATTATAGTAACTAAAATAGAAAAAGTACAATCACAAAGTTTCAAAGATTATTTTTGAAAGGCAATGAAAAATTAAGGCTATTATTTACCTTTTTTTTAATTAAAAATATTTAAACTTAAAACTTTAACTTGGTTGACATTGATTTGGAAAAGTTCTTATTTAATTTTCGAATTTCCTTAAAACACCCCTGGAGTTATAGACAAAATACTTACAAACTGTTACACATTTCTGGTTTGTCCATACGATAGCCCTCCTTGATTCTATTTTCCACATCTCGACTCCTCATGTCACTATAGGGTACTTCTCCTGAAAGAATAGACACATTTAGTAGGGGCCTTCCTTGTAATTGCTGAAGAGTAGGACGTAAAACTCCATTCATTTCATTTTATTTCCTTGTAATTGCTATCATTTACGAGAATTATGAAGTAGATGAAGTTTTAAGTCCCCCTAAACTATAACTGTCTATTGAATTACTATTACTAATTGAAGAATAAATGACTAAACGAATTGTTACACAGTGAATAAACGAATAACGAATTGTTACACAATGAATAAACGAATTGTTACACAATGAATAAACGAATTGTTACACAATGAATAAACGAATTGTTACACAGTGAATAAACAAATAAACGAATTGTTACAAAATGAATAAACGAATTGGTACACAATGAATAAATGAATTGTTACACAATAGATAAATGAATTGTTACACAATAAATAAATGAATTGTTATACAATAAATAAATGAATTGTAACACAATGAATAAATGATTTGTTACACAATAGATAAATGAATTGTTAAACAATGACTAAATGAATTGTTAAACAATGAATAAATGAATAGTTAAACAATGAATACATGAATTGTTACACCATGGATAAATGAATTGTTACACAATGGATAAATGAATTGTTACACAATGAATAAATGAATTGTTACACAATGAATAAATGAATTGTTATACAATAAATAAATGAATTGTTAAACAATGAATAAATGAATAGTTAAACAATGAATACATGAATTGTTACACCATGGATAAATGAATTGTTACAAAAAATGAATTTTAAAAATGGATAAAATAATTGTTACACAATGAATAAATGAATTGTTACACAATGAATAAATGAATTGTTGCAAAATGAATAAATGAATACCGGTAGTTACACAATGGATAAATGAATTGTTACACAATGGATAAAAGAATTGTTATACAATGAATAAATAAATTGTTACAAAATGATTACCGGTAGTTACACAATGGATAAATGAATTGTTACACAATAGATAAATGAATTGTTACACAATGAATAAATGATTTGTTACAAAATGAATACAGGTAGTTACACAATGGATAAATGAATTGTTACATAATGGATAAAAGAATTGTTATACAATGAATAAATGAATTGTTACACAATGAATAAATAAAACGTAACGTTTGAAATCAGTGGAGTGAATAAAATGAATTGATCTTACCTAAACTGAAAATTTCCCACAAAACAATTCCAAACGACCAAACGTCACTCCTTTGATTGGCATTTTTTAGCGACGTCATGCATTCCGGAGCAGTCCATTTAATCGGAATTCTTTCCTGAAAAACAATCATAATACCTGTCCATCAAAAGCAATTCTTTAAATGTAAGATCTTCTTGTTGTTCGATATTTACGATATCTTGATTACTACGTTGTCAAAGTTTTCTTATACTCAAGGGTAATAACTCTGAATAATGATAAAGAGGAATCAGACTACTAGTATTATTGTCTATGTAATTGAATCTATTGAATATCCCACACTTGTAACCTGTTAAACAAAATGTGGTTGTTTGACAAGGAATTATAAATTTAATCTTTTGATGAATAAGAGCATATTTTTTTACCTTAGCATCTTCATCTTCGGAAGCTTTGGTTGGCCCAAAACCAGTTATTTTGGGTTCTCTGGTAAACGTAAGTAACACATTTCTAGCTGCCAGCTTCTTGTGGACAATCTAGAAATAAAGATCAAATAATTGATTTCATTCAGGAGCATCCTCCTACTCTCTATTCCTACAATGTTGTATGGTCAAGGACTAGTAAGAATCCTTAAGATTTTCACTTCTTTCACAAGTAGACAAGTTCCAACACAATATCTTAATGAATTGATTGCCAGTAGGTTTGGCCAACCATTAGATAGAATGTTAATGAATCAAAGTTATTAACTATACTATAATCATTGTTAAGAGGTACGTTGGACCAAGAGCACGCTGGTAGACGGAAATAAGTCCAGAATCATTTTTGGTTCCTTTGTAATATATCTCCGTCTGTGTTCACCTCTTGCTCCGTCAACGTTGTTCTTCCCTCTTACAGTCGACTGTTTCCACCCTTTCTAAATCGACCTTATCCTAACTGAGCATATTTTATTGTGATATTTGATAAAAGAAAGAGCCCAAACCTTTTTAGACGCTAGGTAAGCCATTCCTTTACAGACACCAAAACCTATTCTCTGTAAATGTTCGTTGGTATCAGAGTTCATGTCGCCTCTCTGGGATATCAGCCATTTGTCTAGTTGTCCCGATTCACAATATTCTAGGATCATGACAGGTCCCACTGAAATCAGCAAACCATTAATCACAAGAAGGAATTTGTCACGTAAATAAGTTAAATTCCAAATTACAAAGAGAAAATCATAAAAAGTTAATAATCACTGCACTATTGTACAGAATAAGTAAAAGATTGAGTATCGAGATGATGAAAAATGATACAAAACTTACAAGCACTGTTATCGATGACAGCACCAACGAATTGTAAGACATTAGGGTGGCTTCCGACCACTGATGCATAGTAGTTGATTTTGGCTCGCATCAACATTTCGTCATCCGCAGTGAATTTATCTGAAAGTATTGAACCAAACTAAATATTTCAAAGTTGTTTGTCATAGAATACGTTTTCTGGCTCTAAAGCTCGCCTGAAGATTTGAGGGAATCGACTGCATAGGTCTAAAACCTACTATAGTTACGCTTAAAGTTAACCGAAGTAAATGATATTTTTCAAACTGCAGCAATTTCGATGATGTTTTTAGAATAACCAACAGTAAATTTGTAACCGTACAAAAAAGCTAAGTCTAAATTTAAAATCCAATATGACATTAATAAAAAAAAGATATGATAAAGGCAATACTATATGCAAATATGAAAATCAACTAATATTGACGAGCTTTTGAAGAATGTGAAAAATCATTTATGAGGCGAGGTTCAGTGAAACCGAAAATCACAGCACACACATGGCTAGCACACTTTAAACATCTACTAAATGACAATATATTCGAAAGTGGTAGGCTTCAGGTTTAAGTTACATAGTTCATGGATAGATTTGGAATAGGCAAATTGTTATCAGAGTTCCGACATTTATATCAGAATTCAAACAAAGAGATTGTTGTCGCCAAGAAAGGTCAATTAACATAATATTATGTTAACCAAAAACTTGAAAATTATTGTTTTATTTATAAAATCAATCGAATTTGAAAAATAGTAGCATTAACTCGGTTCAAATGTGCTAACCATGACTTAGAAACTGGAAGATGGCAGAATAACCCAAAATCTGAAAGGTTATGTAAATGATTTAAGAAATGACTTGTTGAATACTATTACTATGTTTAATCATAATCAAAAAATTATCTTTGAAAGCCCTTATGACTCATGTAAATAGAAACTACATTGAATTTAGCTTCATTTGTTTACAGGGCCTATAGATTAAGGAAACGAAACGGTCTGTATAATAAATAGTACATGTATATGTTTATTATTATTAAGAATGGTTATTATTGATTGAACTTATTGTTATATATTGTCTTACTAAATTATACCATATTGTGAAATTGTAATATGGGCTGCTGGTCTTTTCTACTGAATAAACTGTAATTGAGCTTTCTATCAGCTGGTAAATAATTAGAAGCACACAAGTTCATGCCCATCATAAGATAAGTCTTCAATAGAAATCCTCCACGTCTTTAGGCAGAAAATAATAGTCGCATATTCCAAAATTAAGAAAGTCAATGACAATCTTGTTCATAGCAAATTAAAAACAATCTGTATATAACAGATACTAAACTTCTCACCCATTTGGTGAGTTATTATTTGTTATAATTTCAGACCCTTTATATTCATTCCTTAATAAAGTATTTGTTCCATCCTAGGCCTGTACATCTGGGAGAATCAATCCCTCTCTTCCCCGAAATCTGATATTGAGATGTGTCACTTAGAAAATGGAAACTTACCTTTCAACATTTTAGCTACAACATCATCCCCACTCGTTTTCAGCTTAGCTCTAGAAATCTCGGCAAATTTCCCAGAGGTAATATTACCCAATAGAGTAAGTTGGTGGTGAGGAATCTGCCATGGCAGACCCTGTTCAAATGCCTTGCCTCCATACAGATACACGTCATCCTCCGCAGGACTGTACGCATTGTTCTGAAATTCAATAAACAATTGTGGATACAGTCTAAGCAAAGTCAGTTTCAACTAAGAAATATAGGACAATGTTCATAGGATGGATAATGCATCAATATTATCTGTACGTTATATAATCGAAGTAGATATAATATACGCACAATTTGAATTATGAAAAGTGAAACGAATAGCCATGTTAGATTCTAAAGATTAAGAAAGATACAATAAAGTTGTTAAATGAATCAATATAATCTGCACGTTATTTTTAATTGAAGTAGAATCAAATACTACTTATTCCATTGATTGATACGGATCGATAGTAAGGGTTGAACAGTAAATGTTAAAGTTTTAAACGATCATACTATTATGTTGTGAAGCATTTTTCTAGAAGAAAACAGAAACTTACAGGATAGGCACTAGTTGATGGTTGGGGCATGTTTGTATGTTTTGATTTCCCCAACGCATTTTGAATGTAAACAGAACCTCTTTCCTTTCGACGTTTAGTGAACGGTGGGCGGTTTGTGATAAACAAGAAAACCAAAACCGCAATCACTACCAACAGTAGCACGCCTGCAATTTACAGAAACAATAAAAGGAGTATAACTCTGATGAAGATATTACCTGTAAGGAAACTGCGGTGGTAAAATTTCAACAAAGGTCGAGATGAAATTTCGGATTCATGATTTTTTTCCCGGTGATGTAAGTTTAGAGGGACATGAAAAAAGCGTCTAGTCGTTAGGATGAAGCAGTAAACCGAGGCCAGATGTGCTACAGGCTGTGCACGTTGAATTATCCCTCGCAAACAGAGTAAACCAATACCGCTGTACTGGCAAAATTTCCCTTATTGCACACTGTATGCATGTAAAGCCTAGCGCACATCGACCTTACGACTGGTTGCAACTAGCAGCGCGCGGTATATTCGCAACTGGGAGGAACTGGCAGGATACGGTAGCAACTGATCAGTTGCCAATTTAGGCCGATGTGCGCGGTCTTACGACTGTTGTCTCCAGTCGCAATGGTTCAATGAGTGCGTCCGATCACATGAGACGTCATATGACTCGCCTTTATCAAGGATGGCTACCGACACGGGAAACGTGGAATTGTCGGAGGCTGAAGAAGATTGTTAAGTAGAAATGTGGCGGGAGAGGGTTTGCTTGTTTGATGCTAGTGTTAATAATTGTGTGTTTTGGGTTTTTTTTTTCATATTGAAATATGCCAGTCAGTATCATCTACTAGTAACTATGCGTGGTAGATCGGTAGCCTACAGAACTCATGTATTCATAGATATAGGCCTACACAACAGTTCCGATTTTTTTACATTGGCTTACGCCACTGATTTTTTTAAATGGTTAGCATATGTGTCCTTCAAAATATTAATCAAAACCGGGTGGTTATTATCGTGCCTTAAACGGCTTCAACACTTAATAAATAGGCCCTATAGGACAAATTGTACAAATTAGACATAATGAAACCCACGCACCTGCATCATGGAAGCGGCCATTTTGACGATCACATGATCAAACCAACTCTTCGTTGTTTACATGAGTTGCCGATTCGATGTGCGCGCTCTTAAAACTGAAACTGACCAGTTGCAGTCAGTTGGCAACTGATAAGTCGCAATCGATGTGAGCGGCTTTCAGTCGCAAAGCCGATGTACGCTTAGCTTAAGGGATATATATTGGACAGTCAGTGAACAGTTTTTACCTAGTATTGAACAGTCAGTGAACAGTTTTTACCTGGTATTTGACAGTCAGTGAACAGTTTTTACCTAGTATTGGACAGTCAGTGAATAGTTATAACTAGTATTGGACAGTCAGTGAACAGTTTTTACCTAGTAATGGACAGTCAGTGAACAGTTTTTACCTAGCATTGGACAGTTAGTGAACAGTTTTTACATAGTATTGGACAGTTAGTGAACAGTTTTTACCTAGATTGGACGGTTAGTAAACAGTTTTTACATAGTATTGGACAGTTAGTATTTCCAACAACACTCATCCATTCTACTAGATAGTGGATATTATAGTACAAAGCATGACCTCCTTCTGTTATTAATCAAAAGAAAATGAAGGTTTTTTGGTAAACTTTCCTTACACATGTACTGCAGGGTGATGTATGTCTCCATTGCTTTAATAAGGGCTGCTTGTATAACTAATTATTGACACCTATCATTCCCTATAAAATATTTTTAGCCTATAGTAAACTCTTACCTATGATGATACCGACTATAGATCCTGCAGATAAACCCTCTGAAATGACAAACATAGAAAGGAATGAATTTCAAACGTACCTAGTGTTTTCTGGAGTTAACGTTAACATTTATCTCATTTCACGCTACATGACGTTGCAAGTGGTCACAAGACATTTAAATCCATAGAAATATATCTGTGTAAAGCAAACATGCTCTCATGCAAATATGACAAATATTCTTTTAAATAACAACCAAGTTGCTTTATTAAAGCTACCATGCTCTTAAAAGTTAAAATTGTTAACCTGACAATTAAAATAAGCTACTCACCATCGCCATTTCCTTAAAAATCAAAAGAACATTCAATTACGATTTACAACTAAGAAATTCGAAAATAATATATACATATAATATTACCCATACCCTAACCAAACTTTCTGTAATTGGGATAGACAGAATGCGTTCAGTTTTAACAATCAAATACTGAAAACCACAGACAATGAGCATTATTTCTTCGCTTAAATTAGATTTCTATCTTACGATATTTTCTTAAAAATGACGGGAACGTTCATAAATCGGATATATGCATATCGTCTTGATTTCGGCATACTCTCATGCAAATATGACAAATATTCTTTCAAATAACAACCAAGTTGCTTTATTAAAGCTGCCATGCTCTTAAAAGTTAAAATTGTTAACCTGATAATTAAAATAAGCTACTCACCATCGGCATATCCTTAAAAATCAAAAGAACATTCAATTACGATTTACAACTAAGAAATTCGAAAATAATATATACATATAACATTACCCATACCCTAACCAAACTTTCTGTAATTGGGATAGACAGAATGCGTTCAGGTTAAACAATCAAATACTGAAAACCACAGACAATGAGCATTGTTATCTTACGACATTTTCTTAAAAATGACGGGAACGTTCATTAATCAGATATATGTATATCGTCTTGATTTTCGGCATGCTCTCATGCAAATATGACAAATATTCTATCAAATAACAACCAAGTTGCTTCATTAAAGCTACCATGCTCTTAAAAGTTAAAATTGTTAACCTGATAATTAAAATAAGCTACTCACCAGCGGCATTTACTTAAAAATCAAAAGAACATTCAATTACGATTTACAACTAAGAAATTCGAAAATAATATATTATAACATTACCCATACCCTAACCAAACTTTCAGTAATTGGGATAGACAGAATGCGTTCAGGTTTAACAATCAAATACTGAAAACCAGAGACAATGAGCATTATTTCTTCGCTTAAATTTACGATATTTTCTTAAAAATGACGGGAACGTTCATAAATCAGATATATTTTCGGCAATTTTTTTAAATGCAACCTTTTTATTGTTTTCGGAAAACAGTTATTTTTTTTTACTCTAATCTTTGCTTACCAGGACATTTTTCGTATCCGGACAGCTTTTTAACATCATCAATCTAGAAATAAAGAAAACAGATTGTACTCTGAATTTGATACTGATTTGACTGACTCGGTTTATCGGTGATCTCCCTTGATACAACAGACCTCTTGTTATTCAATGGCCAAAAGAGAACCTAATAAGAAATAACTCAACTTACAAAAGAAAAATTAACTGGCCAAGAATTAAATCATATGCTGTTTGGAACATGCTTCTAAATAATCATCTCAACCCACAGGCGATCAATGATTACAATATATTTGGAATTATTTTACATTTTTTATATTGAAACATATCAAGGATAAAGCACCAAAATTCCCAGACTGCCCTCGATAGTGAGGGATATCACTTACCCTAAAAGAACGCCTGGGTCCACTGATCATAGCTAGGTTCATCACATAAACGTTCAGGGTCACTCCAGTCGAATTCCCTGAGAAAGGAAGGCTCAAATCACAGTTATCTATATCCAGTTCAGCTTCTATATCAAAACAACGATCTATCTTGGCAAGACAAACCAGTTTCCGAACATCAGGATTTGCCTACAATAAAATTTCAAACTATTTTTCTGTTTTTTTCTTAATTACCAAGGTCAATAAGATACTTATTAATGTCATTCTATCCTTTCGTTTAACCAGCGTGTGTCCTAAAATTGCCGATCGCAGTCAGAATAGGTAACATCTTAATCGTGGATTAAAGAGCCGGTAATCTACAAAAGTAAAATACGCCAAATACCTGATATTTTGACTGTGGCCAGGGTAGAGTTCCATTAGCATACTCTGTATTGGTATCTTCACGTACAGCCGCCCATGATACAAGTGCTATACCACTGTCCATATCTTTAGCTACACAGGTTAATCTAAAATATAAAGAACAGAAAACTACTTTAGAAAAGGCAAAAGTTTGTATCATACAGAAATGAGGGTCCAGTAAAGAAAACTTTACGATCTGAATATTTAGTGTTTCAATTGTTTCAAAGCTTATTCTCGTTATAGATGCCGTAGAAATAGAAGCTGTCGAAAAACCATTGCACCTACTGTTAAATCAAACTATACATAGAAAAATTCGTGAAATCGTTGGCGAGCCAAGATGTTACCTACCTAGATCGACCTGAAACAGACCCACTTTCGTAATCATAATCAACTGAAGTCACGACAGGTGGCGAGGAGTCGAAACTCGTTTGTGTTTTCTCTATTCTCTTATTACCGAAAGGATCCGTCGCTCTCACCCAAAACACGACAGTTTCTCCACTGTCCACTTGTAGCTTCAAATCAAATTGTGTTTGAACAGGATCAGTCAAATTAAACCACGTGGTCGGTTGAGATGGTTGACTGTTCCCTCCATTATTGTCTTTGTGGTAGCCATATTGAAAAAACGTAATTCCACGTGCGTTTGGAACTTCTGATTGTGTTCTACCTTCTTTATTTTTGTATTCTTCGCTTACATATTTATGTTCTGAAGCACCCTCATAATAAAACTGTAACGGGTAATCTAAGATTTTATTCAAAAGCTGGTTTTCTTCTAAAAACTGGTTATAGAAAAATCCTGTCCAATCAAATTTGATGACACCGGAAGTGTCGGCCTGCCATGTGTAGTTTGACTCTTTGGTAGAAGAACTTGAATGAAGACGTTTTTCAGGATCATCCGAAATTTGGATCTGTGGGTTGGGATCGTACAGGACAAATCTGCGAACATAAACCGAGTTATTGGCTTTGTCAGCTACTTGTAGGATAATTGAATAGAGGCCTGGTTCGGGTAAGGTGTAGTTCGGATATTGGATGGATTCGGTGTGGTTGACTTCTGCAATCTTGATCGGTCCAAGAGGATCTTCCTCACGCAATTCCCCGTCGCCGTTAGGAGTAAGTCGGAATATTTCCCAAGCATATCGGTAAACACCGGAGAGAAAGTCTTTCCATCCATCCCACCTCAGTTTCAACAGCGGATTCTACAAAAATAAATATCAAATAAACATCAGCAGTGTGGATACTAAAAAAGCGATACCAAATAGATAAACTCAAATACCACATAAATATTATTTTCTTGTTTAAATATAATAACTTAAGAAACCTCTTTGAGATGGATATTAAATAAACAATAGCTTTGTGAACACCAAAGATGAAATGTATTTCAAGTAAAGTGTAGCATACCTTTGTGTATTCATCCCCAAAATCTAAAATCGTGGAGTTATCATTACAATTGGTGAAACAGTGGTATGGTTTCTTAGTGTCAAACCTAAACCTGACTAATTTCTCCACGGTATGTCCTGTATAATATTGAGTTGTGTAATATGCATCAGAATCTATATAATTCAATTTACGATAACCTCCTGATTTAATTGTAAATTTTATTGACATGCTGAAAAAAAGAAATTGAAATATTTGTTTATATCTGCGAGAATTTGTTTAGTTGTTCGGATTAGCTATCGACCACTTCAACGTGTTTAAATTACAGATATCCTGGCATAATAGTTTGAAAGAAAATGAAACAAAATTTTTCGAAACTTCTTAAAGATGACAACGGAATAAAGCTTTATATGAAAGCCGGCTGTGGCCATATCTACTCTCGACTTCTCGACCACGAGAAAGTTAGGAAAAAGGCGAAGAAATGGGCGAGGAAAAGGCGAGGAAGCACGGGTAAAAAAAGGCGAGGAAAAGGCGAGAAACCGATGAAAAGGGCGAGAAAGCAAGGAAAAGGCGAGCAAGCGAGGGAAATATTCCTCGACTTGTCGCCTTTTTCCTCGTCTTCTCGACTTCTCGTGGGCGAGTTTCCTTGTTGGCGAGAAGTCGAGGAAAATTCTCCTCGCTTTCTCGTGGGCGAGGTTTATTTTTCTCGATTTCTCGTGGGCGAGTTTCCTCGTAGGCGAGGTTTACTTTCCTCGCTTTCTCGTGGGCTAAGTTTCCTCGTGCGCCAGGTTTATTTTCCTCGCTATCTCATGGGCGAGGAAAATTTTCCTCGCTTTCTCGTGGGCGAGATTCCTCGCCTTTTAAATGTTTTAACATGCTCACTGACTAAATCGAAAGAATTAATTTTCTGAGAGATTCAAAATAGATAATTAGATGGTAAATGATTGTTTCCCATCCTTTTTAAACAATTTATCTAAAGCTAGAAACTCAATCGATTACCAATACATGTAATTAGAAAAGGAAATGGAATTTTATGTCCTACTCTTTTTACTTTATTGGCTAATGAAGACGGGCAACATTATACAGCATACAGGGTGCAAATTGTTCCAGGAAAGCGGCATTAGCCTACTCTGTTTGCGATTTCCAATTATTGAGGGATCTTGGACAGCCTTCAGCACAAAGAGTCTCGGTTTTTTTGTTCCATCTCAACGACTAGAACTTTTTCCTTGTCAGCATCTTTGGATTTGCAACAGCGACAGGGGGAAAACCGGATTGAAAAATTCAAAAGTTTGAGACCTGGACCCTGAGGTTTGCGTGCATCCAACTAACTCACTGAGCCACAGCGGCTCCCCCCAAAAAATAAGAGTTCGGCGACATCATGAGATATATCGCGATAAGGAAAGATTTTTATCACGATTGGTACAAATACGGCGACGTAAAGAAAACCGTTCAAAGGTTTTTGGAGCTGTTTTATCTGTTGTAGATTGTCCAAACTATTCGGCAACCAAACCAATAAAAGGGCTTAGATGTAAAGTACGTTGTAAAAATGTATCCTGCAAATTGCATTGTATTCTGCATGTCTTCAATACCGAGAATATCGGGTGTCTATAAAACGAAGACCGAAGATGGAAGACCTCTATAAAACGAAGACCCAACTATAAAACGAAGACCCACTCAACTATAAAACGAAGACCCAACTATAAAACGAAGACCCACTCAACTATAAAACGAAGACCCAACTATAAAACGAAGACCCACTCAACTATAAAACGAAGACCCAACTATAAAACGAAGACCCACTCAACTATAAAACGAAGACCCAACTATAACTATCTGATACAAGATTAAAAGTGATACATTACTTAGGAATTGCTGTATTTTTCTGATTATGATTATGTCGATTAGAACTTTTCTCTCTAGATGCCGCCTGTGTAATACAGAATACAATTGAAGTGAAATCAGGACAAAGGGTTTAGAAAATGTTTAATAGAGCTAGTCATTTTGGCATAAAATGAAGTATAAACAAATTTTCCTTCAATGTCAGGACTTCAAAAAGAATTAGTCTTGGTATCTGATTTAATTGGGTGTGTGGTCAGCGTTAACAATTGTTTGCCCCTTTTGTTTACAGAAAAGTGCAGTAAAAGTCTGTTTCTGCTTTTCAATTGCAGATATTCTTTCTTTCCTCTAATCTTTATTATTACCTCTATGCATGATTCATGATAATCCGATAATCCGGAAAGCCCGCACTCTTTTTAGGCCCTACTGGGAACGAAATTTTTGTCATGTTCAATTGCTCATTAATCCGGTTATTCGGATTCTGGTTCTGCACGGTCGTGATTGGGAACTAATTATCAATTTATATAGTGATTAGTATTCATCAATCCGACGCGTGTCACTTTGCCATTTCAAGTAGGCCTAGGCTACTTCATACTGGCTTCCGGATTAGCGGTTTTTGTCGTCGTATTGCTAGGCCTAAATCCTAATGATCATTTATGTAAGTGTTAAGGGTCGTCCCTCGGCCTCACGCTTGTCTTCATTACGGCTATCATCGATATTTGTGTTATATTTATTCCATCATATAATTTACGTTTTTTCCAAAACATACCTTAGTTCGAGGTGACAAAATGCCGAGATGAATTTTTACAAAAGTAATGTTACAGTGCGCAGAATCCAAGCCTATACTAGCCGATAAATCATTAAAATAGGGTGTCTGTGATCGGCTATTTAACCGGTTTATACAGACGATTTGAAACATACAGCTTCATAATGGCATAGAACTGGTTACAGTTCTATGATTATAGGCAGTGAGAATATATTTAGCCTATCGTTTTGTTTAGCCTAAAACCAAGAGACCATGAGACCAACAAATCTTTACTTTATCCCAACATAACGTAGCCTTTGAAGTGAAGGTTAATGTGAATTACCTGATCACATATCAAAAGGAAAGAAAGAATATCTGCAATTGAAAAGCAGAAACAGACTTTTACTGCACTTTTCTGTAAATAAAAGGGACAACCAATTGTTAACGCTGACCACACACCCAATTAAATCAGATACCAAGACTAATTCTTTTTGAAGTCCTGACATTGAAGGAAAATTTGTTTATACTTCATTTTATGCCAAAATGACTAGCTCTATTAAACATTTTCTAAACCCTTTGTCCTGATTTCACTTCAATTGTATTCTGTATTACACAGGTGGCATCTAGAAAGAAAAGTTCTAATCGACATAATCATAATTAGAAAAATACAGCAATTCCTAAGTAATGTATCACTTTTAATCTTGTATCAGATAGTTATAGTTGGGTCTTCGTTTTATAGTTGAGTGGGTCTTCGTTTTATAGTTGGGTCTTCGTTTTATAGTTGGGTCTTCGTTTTATAGTAGAGTGGGTCTTCATTTTATAGTTGGGTCTTCGTTTTATAGTTGGGTCTTCGTTTTATAGTTGAATGGGTCTTCGTTTTATAGTTGGGTCTTCGTTTTATAGTTGAATGGGTCTTCGTTTTATAGTTGGGTCTTCGTTTTATAGAGGTCTTCCATCTTCGGTCTTCGTCTTATAGACACCCCGAGAATATCCAAATTCAAGACCTGGGCTTTTTAATGAAACGAATCTTATAACCACCAGCATGTTTTTAAAACATAACTATTAAAGTGCGGGAGGCTCTTTTAGAATTAAAACATAATAATGGGACGTCATTGAGCTTTCTAATTATTGTCCGTTCCCATATGTCAATCATCGTCACCACCATCTGTAATGATCTCGAAAGGTAAAAAAGTAATTTGGGATTAAAGTTTATGGGCTTGAATTCGAAAATAAAACTCGTTATTATAAATAATTCAGGGCTTTAAAACGAGGATTCCCGGTGGTGTAATTAAAAACAAATAGAAAAGTGAGGTGTGCTTATATGGTCAGCAGTCATTTAGGCACACTGTTTTTTAGCCTTATTTAGACACAGTTCTGTAGGCACACGGTCAGATAAGCACAGTGTTATTTAGGCACAGAGAATTAGGCAGACTTTCAATTAGACACATACTTAATTACGCACACTTTTTTTAGGCATTTAGACACAGTGGTTTAAGCACATCTTCAATTGAGCACACCTTCAATTAGGCAATTCGGATTTCTCAGCCAGGTTTTCCCTTATCAGTGACGCAGGTCTGAGGGACTGACTTGGAAATCGCACAAGAGTAGGCTAATGCCGCTGTCCTGTCAATATTTCCCACATTGTACACTGCATGGCGTTGCCCGTCTTCTTTAGCCAGATACATGCAGAAGGGTATTTCATTTCATTTCATTATGTTCATTCTCAAGTTTAAAGTTCGATACACTTAATTTATTCAACCCACAAATCCCCCGCCAAATTCGTAGTCATCTTGACAACGATGGCAGGATGGACTAAAAGCAAATTCTGAACAAACGTTATCAGATTTTCAGATACGAAGTTGGGGGGGGGGGGGGGGGTGAATGACTCTTTACTACGAAATAACTTCATATATACTTTTGATATGCGTGTGTGTGCTTACCAGGTGACAGTATGTACCTTGTAGTCTGTAGCAATATGGCGATGTGCCTGGTCATGTGTGAATGCGTGCCTGATTAAAAGTGTGCGTAAATGAATGTTGACCTAACAGTGTGCCTAATTGAAAATGTGCCTTAAATGCTGTACCTAGATAGCACTGTGGCTAAATGACATGTGCCTATCTGACCGTGTGCCCGAATGAAGTGTGCCTAAAGTACTGTGCCTAAATGACAGTGAACCACCAAATGTCGAATATTATTTAGCTACGAATCTACATTTGTAATGTACTTTACACTCACAATATCAAAAGAGTTTAATTACAAATGGAAATGATTCTTTTTTTTCACAGATTTCAATTCAATTTTTTACTCCATTAATGGGAAATACTAGAGTTATCTATCCAATAAAGTATCAGAAATAATAATAATTATAATTAAAAATTCGCGTCGGTTTCTTTTTTCTAAATCGGCTATTGACCAACAAAGTGAACAGACTGACCTACATGGTTGTCCATAAATACACGAGCAAAATACTGAATTAATATCTAAACTCATTATTTTAATGAGAATGTGTTTCTTTTCATTAAGATTCTTCTGAAATCAAATTATTTTCAATATTTATATCACTGGCAAGTATACATGTAGAAAGATAATATTTCTCGCCCACGAGAAAGCGAGGAAATTTTTCTCTACCTTTCGCCCACGAGAAAGCGAGGAAAATAAACCTCGCCCACGAGAAAGCGAGGAAAATAAACGTCGCCCACGAGAAAGCGAGGAAAATAAACCTCGGCCACGAGGAAACTCGCCTACGAGAAGGCGAGGAAAATAAACCTCGCCCACGATGAAACTCGCCCATATTTTCCTCGCTTTCTCGCCTTTTTCCTATCTTTCTCGCCCTTTTCCTCGTCTTTTTTTACCCTCGCTTTCTCGTCTTTTTCCTCGCTTTGTCGTCTCTCGACTTCTTGTGGGCGAGAAGTCGAGGGTTATATGGCCACAGCCGGCCTCCATAGATTTGGGTTGTATTTTTAAGCTAACAGTAAAGAAAAGGAAAAACTTTTTCAATACACTCACATGTCTCCATTTTGTATTTTGAAGTTATAATTGGTATCTAAAACAGTACAGTTGTGGACACCCAGGGTAGGTCTATCTTTGGAGGGAGGAGCTCTGCATTTTAGTCCACCATTCGAGTCAGTCACATTATCCCCGTTGGCTAAAAAGGATAATATTGTTATAATTACTTTAACTACATCTGACGAAATTACACTCAATAAGACATCCGACTCAGAACGATGTAAATATAAGCTATTACACAGACTAGTAAATCAGAATGATGTAAATAGAACAGAACAGAACAGAAAAGGTGTAAAAATTATAAGTATCTATGATATCAAGACTAGTAAACCAGAATGGTGTAAATAGAGTTCATAAGTATCTCTGATATCCATAAAAAGACTAGAAAGTCAGAACGATGTAAATATGACATGAAATGAATGGAGTTTTACGTCCTACTCTTCTGCACCTTATGGGCTAATGAAGACGGGCAACGTCATGCAGTGTGCAATGAGGGAAATTTTGCCAGGACAGCGGCATTAGCCTACTCTTTTTGCGATTTCCAACTGTCGAGGTATCTTTAACGTGCACAGCCTGTAGCACACGGGGCCTCGGTTTATTGTCCCATCCGAACGACTAGACGCTTTTTCCATGTCAGTCCCTCCGACCTGCATCACTGACAAGGTGAAACCGGCCTGAAAAATCCGAAAGTTCATCCCAACCTTTGCCGGGATTGAACCCTGGACCTTCAGGTTAGCGAGCAAGTGTCTTTTTTTTTTTCATCTTGAGAAGTATTTATTCAATAAATATAAATATCACAGTTATATTATAGTAGTATGGTTTGCAGTATATATATCACAATAAAAACAATATTTTTGCTATTTCTGAGGAGAGATAGATGGAAGATACTATCATACAAAAGAATAAATGTGGTAAAATTCCTTAATGAAGAGCATCAACCTCGGGATTGAACCCTGGACCTTCAGGTTAGCGAGCAAGTGTCTAACCCACTGAGCCACCACGGCTCCAACGGAGTAAATAGGAGCTGTAAGTATCTTTGATACACATACAAAGACTGGTAAACCAGAATGGTGTAAATAGAGTTCATAAGTATCTCTGATATCCATAAAAAAGACTAGTAAATCAGAATGGTGTAAATAGGAGCTATAAGTATCTTTGATACACAAACAAAAACTAGTAAACCAGAATGGTGTAAATAGAGTTCATAAGTATCTCTGATATCCATAAAAAGACTAGAAAATCAGACCGATGTAAATAGGAGCTATAAGTATCTTTGATACACATACAAAGACTAGTGGTGTTCCTCATAGACATAATAAGGGTGTTTTTTTCTGGTTTGTTTTTACAATTTTAATAGTTTGAATTAAAAATAAATAATTATCAGTCCTCATAGGTAACACTCTCATATTGATTATTACATTTCACTATCATTTGAATCAGTCTTAGTCTGTTTAACTAGATTGTAGATTAATTACAATTCATTATTATTTAACTCGTGTTCAGTTTCTATCTCTTTAACAACCTAGTGATCACTTATTAATAGTTTTCTTCTATCATGCATTAATTCATTAGTTAAGTACAATTTGTACAGTCAAGTCTAAAATTTTGGTGATACTGCGAGAAATTTAAAAATGGCTGAAGCTGCGAAGGCCAGAAATAAGAATAAAGTGAATTGTAAGGATACAAATGAAAATGGTAAATCCGATGAAGTTATTTCAGAGAATATTAGTTTACCTGACAGCGAAGGTGAATCAGAATTGGATGAGTTAACTGATGATGAAATTTTAGAAGAGGTCGATCGAAACCACAGAGAATTGAAGGAACTTGAAGAAATTGAGACAACAGTTGTTTGAAAGCAGACAGGTAGGCCAAAAGTAGTCAATATTAATTCTGGTCCGAAACTCCAAGACTTGCGAAAGTCTGTAAATTTGGATTCCGAAGTCACCCGTCGCATGGCCACCTTGGGATTAATGGACCCGAACCCTCAAAAAGGAGAGATTGAAATTGCTCACAGTAGAACATCTGCAAAATCCGGAATCCAAGCCAGATCTTCAGACAAGGTCCTACTGCCCCAAAGATGGCCACACTCCGCTCTACAGTTCCAAAATGCTAGCAAGAGCTACTCCTTTACAGACCTTCCTTTTCATTTGTTTGTTGCCGGAGAGCTAGAAATCATCAATGACTCGAGAACTCTTATAGATGAACGAGAGGGTCGTTTAGCACTTCTGAAAAAGATGGTGTATTTCAGAGAAATATATTTTAGAATTGAGAAAAGAAACAGGGTTCCAAATTGTGACAATTGATGAAAAAATACATCATGCCAATTTCAAAAGGTTGAAAATTCCCCTGAACCGTTCAATAATGCAATTTTAGAAAATAATGGAAATTACCTTTTTAGACATGTTTCCGGAGAGATCGTAAAATCCCCTCATGTAATATCCCACGGAAATTATTTTAAAACATAATCACATGGTCAATATAGGGCCTACTGTATATTCAATCCAGGGATCGCCGGCTATATTGACCAATTTCGAGATACATGTTGCACCCCGTTGTCGGAAAACATCTCTTCCAATGATATTTTTAAGCGATTTGTCTTAATTTTGTATTGTAAATTATGTATATGTAATGTATTTTGGAACTCGTTGTCTAAAACATCAGACCCTCAGACTCACAGAACCCTTTAGTGCGTGTTTCAAAGTATCCGTGGACAATGGAGAGTGTCCAATGTCAATTAACAAAAGCCAAGTTTCAATATCTTACAACTATATTAAGTCTAGCTCACTGGTTGAGTCAGCTTCAGCCACTGGTTAAACTATATTTTATCTATACGAGGGTTTATTTATAAGTTTCGTCTTAAAGCTGAGACACAATTCAAATTTAAATCCACAAACCTTTATAGAGTACGGTTTTGAATTTTACTTCGACCAATCCAAATTTAGCATCACTGATATAAGTTGACGGAACGGGACTGGTAACATTCGGATCGAAATTGGAAATACCCATAAAATCGATTTTATTGTAATCTCTACGATTTGACCACAATTCGTCTCCCATAGTTTCATCCCTGTTGACTGTAGTATCTAAAAGGATGGAGTATTTATCCATAAAGATCCCTCTTTCATTTGAGGCATGCTGTCTTAAAACAATCTGACATTGGTAGATTTCTGGTTTATTTTCTCACTGAAAAATAAATATATTGTAATTATATATTCAAAAGACAGTTTAAAGTTCAGAAAATAATCCAATAGAACAATCTTCCTTACAAATCTGATTGTCGTGAGCATTCCAGTATGATTAAAACATCTTGGAGTGGAAATCATAAAGTTGTAAAACCATGAAGTAGTAAAACCATTAAAAGACTTAAAATGGCATTTTCTTTTTTCTTCGGGCGAAAATTCTTTTGCTCAAAATTATAAAATATATACTCGGAAATCTAGAGAAGTCTCCGTCTACATTTTTTAAAGAGTTTTCTTTTTACTTTTTTAGGTTCGTTCAGCTTTTTTTGGAGGTTTCTGAAAACTACTGTGTTAGGATTTTAAGTAAATAAGCGTCTTATTCCATAGAGATATATCTCCTACGTATTCTTAAGGTTTTAACTGAATAATTTCAGTGTTGGAGTATTCATTCTTTATCATATGTGAATTTAAATATCGTACATTGTCTGACGAGGTTAAGGACAAAATGAAAACCCCATGTTAGAGTTATTTTCCAAATCTCGCAATTTGTAAATGGATGTTTTAGGCATTTCATAATTAACTACATGTACTTGATTTTGTGGCTTTATCGGATTTAAGAGGGATTCTGATAGTTATGACACCAGGTAAGTCCACTGATGGATATATATGGTTATTGACCAAGTTTGTATCAAATTAAAATTTCATGCTCCTAGGAGCTAGCATTATACCTTTTACAATTATTAGTACACTCCGTTTTGAATAAACCCTTCAAAAAAATTCGGGTTGAGAAAATAGACACCTAGATGATAAAAACATATTTTTTGTAAATATTTAAGTATCATGTACGGTGTTTTGTACGAAATTTTGAATATTGCTACTTTTAAATTGGTCCATCAGATGATGAACTTGACCCTCAAATAAATAAAGTTTTGAACTCAAGTGTTTGAAGCTGCTTACTTTCAAGACATCCATTATTTTCAAACTGAAAGCCAGCTTCACAATCACATCTACTGCCTCCAGTAGAAATTTTCGAGCATTTTCCAGGATAACATGGTTTTAAATGAGAACATAATCCTGTAAAATAAAACGAACAAATATTGGATGAAGGCCAATTAATTTTGGTAATGGCTGTAACCACGACCCCGTTACTATCACAAAAGAAATCAAAATCATAGGAAAGTTCCCGAAATGAACTCATTTTATTTCCCAAAAGAAGAAACTTTTTTAAATTTTAAAAGAAAATGTTTATACGTCTATATAGTTTAAACAATTTTTGTGAGATTTCAAGGGAAAAAAAAATTTAAGGACAGGTACAACTTTTTTTATACATTATATTATATGTCAGAGTATCTGTTTTGGTGAGGCATGTGTGTGTCTTTTCAACTGAAAATATACTAATGACATATTTTCACATAATCAATAAACTTATCTATTTGCTCTAATACACCTTAACACTGAGGGATCATAAAAGATACTGAGTAAGCTGATATTGGCTGATCTTTCACTAGATGATAGTGATAATGCTATTGTAGTAATGATGATGATTAATAAACACTTACTTCCTTGACATGTCGGCCCATTGTACGCCGCAGTACACTTACATTTGTTAGGTTCAATGCAGTTACCACCATTCTCACAATCCGGATTGCAAATAGCTACAATTGATAACATAATATAAATAAACAGTCCAAAATTTAGCTATGTCAGTTTCTAACAGTAATACAAGCTAAAGTATTATATTTTACTGATGGAAAAATAATTACCTATATTGCAATTTTGGTCACCATTGTGCGTCCAACCTGGTAAACAGAAATAACGTCTTTCTTCGTACGCTTTCCATATCCATTTCCATCCACAGCAACTATAACAAATTCAGTTCAGTAATCCAGTATTATTAGTTAGTGGTTAGTAGATAATAGTCATAGCTCAATTTTTAATTGTGTTGAAAATCACACGACTGTCAAAGAAAAGCCTGGTCGTTATGTGTCGGCTACCTTCATTGGACAGAGTGTGATAACTTGCTCTATAATATACAATGTACACCCAAACTGAGCGAAATCACTAATCGTGACCAAGGAAATCAATTTGATCAGGGAATACTTACGCTAACCAAGTTCTGTACGCACAAACTCTCACTCTCCTTGATACACAATATACTCTGGACCCATAATTACTGAAAGAAAAGAATGAACAACCGTCTAAATAATTTAATATACTCGTAAGAATTTGTATTATATAGACTCATAGAGCCTAGAAGAATCGTAATATATATTTTACCTGAAAGAGCTCAGTTTCAGGTAACAGTTTAAATATCTCAATATTTATTTTACTGACAGAGTTCAGTTTTAGCTACCCTGTTTAGTCATCTGAATATTTCCTTAATAGTCCAGTTGAGGTTCAGTCATGTATATATTTACTTTATGGTCTAATAGAGCTCAATATCAGACATCCGTATATAGCATCTAAATTACTTTTACATTCAGCTTACGTAAAGCGAATGTTTAAGCGACTATAAAATAGCTGAAATTGGAGGTGTTGAAGTAAATATATCGATAACTCAACATATATGTTCAGCTGAACTATAATTTAAATATACTATACTGTACAGACAGCTGAGCTTTTATTTAAATATACTATACTGTATAGACAGCTGAAATTGCGTGCTATTTGCTGACAAAACAAATGTATAGCTTAAATATATATATAAGCTGGTAAGTAAATATCTAATAATTATAATGACAACACCTCGACAAATCTGGCACAATCTCATTAACATAAGAAATTGCAATTCTGTACTTTTCCTGATATTCCTAGCGCTACATTGTAATCTAACAAGTTTATACCAGATGTCCGTTCCAATAGTAGTATTTTTTAAACCAATCAAAGAATGTCATGTAAATTCCTATTCTTGACAAAAAGAAATTGTGGATATCGAAATCTAGAGTAGAACAGTATGACAGCCTTTATATGTTTGATCGAAGGGTTTCAGATTTAGAGGATGATCGATCCTATTTGATAGTAAGGAAGTTGGTAATAGAGGACTATGTAAAAGCCTAATTTAATTGTGATCAATACATAAAATTGTATTTAAGACGAGAATATACCTTCGTGGTGAGATAGTTTCAAAGTAAATCGTATTAAAAATTCTATGCATTCTTCCTTTTATTCATAGTATTCCTTACACATAATAAAATACCTGAGCATACATCTTGTTATTTATATGACATTTATTGCAGTTGAATAGCTATCAGCTATCTTAGTTTATCTTTGTTGATCAAATTTCACAGCCGAAATCTGAGTGGCCAGATGGGGGTTAGAATGTTGTCTAGGTAACATTCGGATTCCAGTCACGAACTCTATCCTCATTTTGACATAGACCTTATTAGCTTTTCCACACTCAGCATGAGTCAGCAGGTTCCAAGCTTTTCAACAACTATTAAAAATAAATATTAGGGCTAATCAGCAACACTGCCAACGCCAAGGTAGTTTCAGCAAATTTCCGGCCAACTGACAAATATAAAAAAAATATAAATATTATTATCAGATGCTAGGAAAAGTCAGCCAGCTTTGTGCTAACCTGTCATCTATAAACCTCATCTGTAGAAGAGTCAGCTAGATTTCAGCTTACTTGTCAACTATAGACATTAGCTTTGTAAGAGTCAGCTAGATTTCAGCTAACTTGTCAACTATAAACATTAGCTGTGTAAGAGTCAGCTAGATTTCATCTAACTTGTCAACTATAAACATTTGCTGTGTAAGAGTCAGCTAGATTTCAGCTAACTTGTCAATATAAACATTTGCTGTGTAAGAGTCAGCTAGACTTCACTAACTTGTCAACTATAAACATTAGCTGTGTAAGAGTCAGCTAGATTTCAGCTAACTTGTCAACTATAAACATTAGCTGTGTAAGAGTCAGCTAGATTTCAACTAACTTGTCAACTATAAATATTTGCTGTGTAAGAGTAGGCCAGCTTTCAGCAAACTTAGTCAACTATAAACATTAGCTGGGTAAGAGTAGGCCAGCTTTCAGCAAACTTAGTCAACTATAAACATTAGCTGGGTAAGAGTAGGCCAGCTTTCAGCAAACTTAGTCAACTATAAACATTAGCTGTGTAAGAGTAGGCCAGCTTTCAGCTAGGTGAGCGTTAGCAATATTTTATTCAACACAGTCAACAAACAATACCAGAAACTAGGTAACGTATAAGTAAATGTATAGCTTATAAGAAATATATAAAAGATTAGTCTAGAATGGTATGCAATACTTGCACCTGGGTATTAATAGTGGATATCTCGTGCTGATACGTGGGTCACAAACGTAAAAAGTTCGATAAAGCAAAGGGAATTCCCCTTGAAATTTAATATCTACCTTTTATCTACACTAAATATGATCATTGGAGCATGCACAGTATATAGAACCGTTTAAAAGGTATAAAATGAGCTGTTCTGAATATTTCTTTCATGGGTAATATAAAGGAATATATTTGTCTTAATATTCAGTAAAACGCCAAAGGGATATATAAAAGGATATATAAATATATGTATAAATATTCAGTGAATTAATTGAATGTACGTATTGGTCTAAATGTAAATCAAACCAAAAAGTATATTACTGTTTATCATTTTACTAAACAAACTGATATGAGAAATTAAGGGATATAGTTGTCTCACCGTAAGCTAAATTTCAGTCAGTTGCATCACTTTCCAGAAAAATGTTTCAGAAGTTAGAGAATACTAAGTTCTTACAGTTGATAAACTTATATAATAGTCCCTTCAAGCTCTATCTTGTCTAATTACCCTATGATATGAATTTATGTTACATGTTTTCAGAGTATTTTAACCTGGTAATCATATTGTAAACCGCAATTTGATGTTAAATTAGTCATGGGTTTGGAGTATTCTTTTCGAATCCACGTTGAACATAAACGGCTTAAATCCTGCTTTTTGGGCAATTTGAAGCAACAAATTATACATAGAAACTTATTCGTGTTTAATAGGACACTTCGTGTCAACATAAATTACATTCTTTGTGAATGTAATTTGAAAGGAACCAAAGTCACAAGTCCACAGCCGCAAAATCGCAAAAAAATAAAAAAGGAGCTTTGATGGAAGAAATTTAACATTGACACTGATTTTGATACACGTCCAACTAGAGACTAGTAAATCAGAATGGTGTAAATAGATTCTATAAGCGTCATTGATACATATACAAAGACTAGAAAATCAGAATGATGTAAATAGAAGGTAAAAGTGTCTTCGAAGTAATTAGTTAATAATCCCTTTTATGATTAAGCATCTTTTCTTTTGAAACTTTGTTTCATAAATGATTAATCGGTATTTCGGGAAATAATTTAAAACAATGGAGTGTCATTCCAAAAGGTACCGTATAGGAAATAACAGAAAAAAGGAAGTATTTACCTGATCTTAACATTATTCGGGAAATATTAAACCTTAAGTCTTAATAATAATATCCGTATTACATTTTGATTCAGAACCTCAACAGCCTGGTTCTTTTTTGTACCCAGTGACGCCGCCACTGATATAGGGTATAAGAAATCAGAATGGTGTAAATAGAAGCTCAAAGAATCCCTGATACTTAAATTCTTAAAAGTAGTAAATTCAATGAAGTCTACAAATGGAGAATCACATTATACACAAAAAAAAAAAAAAAAAAAAAAAAAATAGAGCAAAATAAAAAGAATAGAAAAAAAACATACCCTCTCCACTGAGCGTTTGAAATAACCACCAAGGCTATTAAAGTCAATAGCGCTAATCTGATCAGCAAGGCCATCCTGATAAGTTATGCAAATGATCGTCAACTCAATATTTATAAGATTGCAATACCGGGAAGTAGATTGTTTTATGACCCAATAGGCCTACCCACTATTCAAAATAGCTATACTACATTCCTATTCAATCTGTTTCAAATGTTCTTTTTACTAAACACGATCTAACAAGTTTTTAAAATCATGTTCTGTAGAACTATAAGCACTTTAATTTTGCCAAGATTTAGTCTTACTCATGAAATAAAACAGTTGAAAGTGGAAAGACAATACCAGTCAGTTTTGGATAATGAATAGCCTATCCTAAAAATTTTTTCTTAGCAAGTGAATAGTATGAAAAACTTATGCTAACTCAAAACAGGGGATACATAACAAATACACCTGATCGTGGATGACAAGTGCAACGACACGAACTACAATCATCAGATTGAAATCAGAATGGTAAAAGGATTATATTTTATAAACCTATGGCGGCAATTAGACAGTTTCTTCCTTCTTCAGGAGGCATCACGTGACTTATCCAGGTTCTTTGTTCTGAGGTACAAGTTATACATTTAAAGCTAGTTTCCCTTATTTTCATATATATATAGGCCTATATAACATAATTAGACCGGTAATACTTATATCAATAGAAAGTAGAGGTGTTCTACTGACTGGGAAAAATACCAGATGGTCCCACAAGTCCTTAATTAACTCGTAATTATGTTATTTATGACGGGATTTACCTCGGTAGGGTACTACCATAGGTATGTACGTAAGTCTCAAATGTCGTTCAAATGTCGTTGATCTTTTTTTTTTTTTTGATCATCCAGTCTGTTAATTCGGTACATAACCGGACGCTGCGGTTGTTAAGTATGCACGCATGCGTACTTGCCCACATTCCTTAATATTTTCCACAACAACAATGCCATTTTGGTATTCTATTTATTATATCTAGCAAAAGGCAATAAAACGTTTAAATATTACTTGTAAAAACATTATGAATTAATTTAAATAAGTTTTAACAAACTAATGATAAAATACAAAATCAATTCTTATACACCTTCATTCATTTGACGTCATTTGGTCACGTGAACACACACGGAGTCTAAATTTGGCGTTTCAAAGGAGATCAGAGTCAAATGGATTCCACAAGCATTTCTACGTCCACATAGGTCTTTTGAACTTGGGAATACATGGATTATTCATAAGAAACCCCAAATAATCAATTAGTAAGCTTAATTTGGCTCTAATTAAGGAGGGAAATCAACTTTAAGGGGCGGGTTTAACTTTTAAGAACCACAACCTTATAAATTGTTTAAATGGTGCAGGCCACGTATTCAATCAGAGCGTCGTCATTTAATCAGATTTATTGCGTAATTGTTTGGGAAGATTTGTGTCCGTCAACAAAACTATCAGAGTTTTAGATTTATTGAAATTTAGAATTGTATAATCCTGAAAGTGTTAGACAGGTCACAATAATTGAAAAAGAATAGATCTGATGCCCACATTCAGCTAGCCTACAAGCATTTGTATCATGGTCCGTACGAAAACAACATCCAAAGTGCTTGCGATTAGACCCAAACAAATTAACATTATTTTTTTATGATTATACCTGAATCTAGGAAGGGAACGGTTGAGTAAAACTAGACTAGGAAGTTTTACCTGAAAATTGAGAAGTTTGGATGTGGGAAACATTAATGGGAAAAAATGATACACAGCGACACGTCGTCTTTTGCTAGCTGATTATTAACTGTGTATAAACCCGTAACAAACTTCCTGGTCTGTAATAAAAGATTTGCTGTAGTTTCTCACGAAGTCGCTTGACTGACCCTTAATAATATAGCCTATATATACATATAATTCATATATGTTATCTTTTTTAGTTCACCTTGACTATGGTTTTTCCACCTGCGTTTCACTCAAAGAATATAGTTGTCTAATCTTTTTGGCTCTGATGATATAGTCCTTGAGCCATGACGACATAGGCCGAAAGTTCGGAAATAAATGTTAACATTGGATGCATACCAAACTACGTATCGACTAATTTGTTATATCCACATTTATAAAAAAAAATCCGTCGTTTTTTATTAATTGTATATTCTGAAAAAAATACACATTAAAGGCAGATACCCGGGTACAAGATGTAGAGACCCAGTTTTGCGAACATGGAAATACGCAGAACTATTTTGCAGACTATTTTGTCTCCTATCGTTTGCCCTTATGAGCACCTTCTCTAAATTTCAATATGCACCCCAAGTCATATTTATTTTAGATCCCTAATGAATATGGTTAAATATAAACATATTCAGATTGATATTTTATCTAATACTTCCTAAGACGATAACCTCGATATCTTTTTTAGAGTGCAGATTAAGTCTGAAAGGTTATAATTCTTCTTTTGTGTGATATCTATTTAACTTCCTTAAATAAACATAGTTCTTCTTGTAAATTTAAGGAGATCACTTGCTCGCTTACCTGAAATATGTTTCTCTCTCGTCGGTGATATTATAGGTCGAAGGGCGACATGGATACAGCGAACAGTTGTTCGGTTGGGACGATAAACCGAGATTAGTTCTGATGTAACTCGTTACGCGAAGTCAGCAGTATTTACATTCACTTCCCCTTCCTGTTTTCCATGTTTATAAATGGTAGGTTGACCGCCTTTAAGCGAACTAAAGACTTGAGGAATTATTGAGCAAAAATGACTCTCTTTGTGTACACATGTAACTATGAATGCGATAATTTGGACATCATGCTGTATATTCAATAAGTTAGGATACACTGGCCGAGCCATTGTCATGAGTTGGTGTATATAGGTATTAAAATAGTCGTTTCCAGTACAGACAGATGGTAAATGTTATAAGACTTAAAGGATATTTAGAATTGAGGGGTAAAAATTATAAACAAAAGACGATATTATGGAATAATATACTTATTAAATATAGTTACAAAACACACACAATAATTTGATGACGGCACTTGGACATTGTGTTGAAACTTTATTTGTTTTTATAAACCTTATTAAAGAAGTGTGCTTATTCGATAATATTATCTTGTTATTATGACATGTTATTTGTATTGATTGACAACAAAGTCGTATTTGAATATTGTTAGCTAAATCTTTTTGGAAGGGGATAATACAGAGAAGTTAAAACTGATCTAAATTAATCATTATATTGGTTCGTAGATGACAAGTTCAGGTTCGCTTCCTGCGGATGCTGATATCACAAACTAGGTAGTATTTGTTATTCATTGGTAGTATGATTGGTCTAAGTTGGATGATTATGTGCCGTCCGTTTGGTTGTTGGTAATTCTATCGTCAACCAAACCATCAGCACAGAATCATCACGTGATTGAGAAAACTTAATGAATAAGTATAATCCTCCTAGTAGAAAATGTCGCCAATTGCTGATTGGATGAAAAAGAAAATTAATTTCAAAAGGCAATTTAATACAGATTTTATATAACAATTATGAATTCAATGAGAAACAGATAAGCCTAAAGCAACTAAAAAAAAATAATCTAAAGCGACATAACAATGTGTGGTTAATAAAGAAACTTATTGTAATATTTTGAAAGACTATATTTATAAAGCAATTGTAAACAACATATCGACATATCTCTCATAATTCATATCAAAAACCAAAATCCGAAAGTTTTAGAAAGTTATGAAACAAATCTTCTCTGGATAAAGGAATGGATTGGAATCATAAAATCAAGTTAACTGCTGTTTATGGAGAATTAGATCTTCCCGTATTTCCAGTTTGAACAATTACATGTACTATTAAGTTAAGTAGATTATCTTGGTTCTTTATAATACTACGGTTGGTTCTTGTGATAAATTCGTATTTGATAAAACTGAGACTGGTTTACATTATACCAAAGCCTAAAATAAAAATAATATACATAATATTAAGTTTTGAATAAAAATCCACATGAATCACATGTCTTTATCTGTTTAATGTGAAACAATGCATAAAGCAACTTAAATATGTAGCCTCCTCTGTCGATTTCACTCATCGAAAAGCTCAATGGTATCACATCCCATTTCCAGCAACAGTTATATCGCAAAGCAGTTCTTCTCCCAGAGGATTACAGAAGGACTTATTATAAAAGTGGTTATGATGGTATCTCACCTTCGTTTTATATTAAACAATGGACTCCTGCTACCATGATTAGACCAAAAATGGTTCCAATTATAGATGATCTTTGATTTCTACTTCCTGCAAATTAAAATCTATATTATGTTAAGAGCTTAAAAATTTAAAGTGTAGTAATTAGGTGTAAGTCTAAATCTGGTTTCAAATAGACCGAAACATTTTCCTCTATTTCATGCATCTATTAGGTGCAAGTTTTCGTATTGATTTAAATCAACCAACTTTCGCTTTATAAGTGATCCTATGCCCATTTATCAATGGATGCGTAAAGTTTTTGATGACCAACGTAAGATTGGTTTCGTATAAAAGTAAAATTTGATGTAACATTAATGCATAAGGATGATATTTGCCCCTGGTCCACCACTCTATCAGAATACCTATAAGCGACTTAAATAAAGGCAGACGTGTCACTTATATAACACTCCATAGCAAAATAAAAAAGACAATTAACTTCGTGAAATAATTATAGTGGTAGGGTTAATAAATATCTGTCCATTTATTTGTAAAATTGTACAAGTAATGTTTACTTTGATGAAGGTTTATGACATCGGGACTATCTCAATGGTGATAAACAAACCAATGATTTACTGTATTGATGCCTTTGTATATTCCCAATCTTCATATGATTGAAGAAAATTCTAGTGTAAAACATCTAACCTGTATTAGTATCTCCCACCATTACAGTCGTACAATCTATTCCTTTGTATCCATCTAAACAGACACATGCTCCATCTATATGATTACACCCTTTGTCTGTTTTACAGAATCTTGCTGAACAGTTAAACTGACAGTCCTGACCATAAGTACCTTCATCACATGCTAAAACGCGAAAATATCAACAAAGTTTATAATGGACTAGGTGTCACAAAAATTCAAAGTTCCAAACTATCATGTATAGTAAATCTCAATAAAAAGAACATGCACAATTGCTTTGTGATGGGAAGACAAACCACTTTATTGTCATTGTTTATAATAACACCTGATTTAAATTTATGAAATTTACTGAATTTAATTCATATTTCATTTTATATGAATAGAGCCTAGCTAGAGTGAGAAAGTGTCCATATAATTCTTTACTTTGACTACAAGTTGTCCCTTTCCAACCAGCAGCACACACAGGAGGACATTGACCAGTCTCTGAACAGCCTTTATTGTTAAAACAATGACAATAGTTGGTACAATCTGAACCAAACTTTCCCACAGAACATACTGGAAATATTTAGAAATATAAACGCTAAAAGTGGATTAGGTGATTCTCTTTCATGGAGGCAAAAATGAAAAAAAAAAATATAAAAAGGGTAATATAATAAATCATAATTAGATTGTTAGGTTACCACACTAACTATCATCGAATACAGTTCTACATAATATATGTTCTGCACAAATTGAAAACCAGAAATCAGACACTGAGATTGGACAATTTTTTAAATGAATTATGTTACGCCCAGAAACAAAACAATATCTACGTAAAGGTGAAAAAAGCATATGGCATTACATCACGAGGTAGCTATTAAACAATTAACCACCGAAAGAAAAAAACTCAATTTGAGGTTGAAATTCTGAACAAATATTGCTTAAAGCTAAAACAAAACTGAGCACATTAAAATCAACAAGGTTGTTTAAACGCTGTCATACTCATATACGTTTATTAACTGACAATCAAAACACTACTTACCATGCTTCTCATACCCTTAAATATAAGTCAATGAAAAATAATTCAAAATTAAGATTTACAGCAATTGAAATCGAACACAATGTTTTGACATTGCAAGCGACCAAACATTTGGAGGTTAGGGTAGACAGAAATTCAGTTCTCCGTGCAAGCAAAAAATGAAAAGAATTGGTTACCATAGTCTGAACTTCGTAATGACTTGTTTAGGATAAGTTAGACGTGGTCATATTTTGCTTAGTTTGTTGAATAGAGTAGTTGATATTAGGTTCTTTGTTCAAATTGTTTAAATTGTTTCCATCCTGTGCCATAAAGCAAGTGTATAAATGCGTATTTGATGCGCATTATTTCTAAGCTAACTTTTGGACTTTTTTTTCCTTCATAACAGGACAAAGTTATTTCTTCCTTGATATTTAATGCATTATATCCGATTCCGCGAAGCCAAATCTATTTCTCTTTCATGTTTGCTTACCAGGACATTTTTCGTATCCGGACAGCTTTTTAACATCATCAATCTAAAAAGAAAAACAAACAAAATGCGATTGTAACCTCGTTCGTATACTGAGTTGATCGACTCAGTTCTAGAGTAATAACAGGTGTAAGGTCGGGGTATGGTCTCCTTTGATACAAGACGTAATATAGTTATTCAATACCCATATTGTCTAGAGGTATAGAAATTTCCAACTCTACTAAAGGAATTATTTAATTATTTCATCTTGGATATAGTATATAACCCACAAAAAACTGCATTCCACGTGATTGGGTATAACAAATGATGATCTACATCAGATCAAATACCACTTACCCTAAAAGAACTCCTGGGTCCACTGATCATAGCTTGGTTCACCACATAAACGTTCAGGGTCACCCCAGGCAAATCCTTTGAGATAGGGCCGAGGCTTAAATCACAGTTATCTATATCCAGTTCAGCTCCTATATCAAAACAACGATCTATCTTGGCCAGACAAACCAATTTCTGAACATCGGGATTTGCCTAAAATAAGATCAACAAAAATCATGGGATCATATCTTAAACAGCGGCTTTTGCCTATTAAACACCGAATTGATTTTTTAAAAAGAAGATAATAATAATTGTCTGTACGGCGCAAATTTACTTTTCAGTTTTATTGCGCCCTCGATTTTATAATATTTTTGCGAACGAAGTATTAATAATTCACTATTAAACTGGAGTGTTGTCCACGAAGGTGTCGATAGATCTTGAAAATCGTAATTTAGGTGGTAAATAGTTCAATAAGACAGGTGCTGAGAAAGATAGATCTCGAGGTTTGTATGCTTAAGAAATACTAGTACGAAGATCGTATGGTTCATCCAGTTTTTGAGGTTGTGGAAATTTGTTATTGATATTAAAGTTTGTAAAATTGTTTTCAAGATCGGGTAGATGTGTTCATATTCCTTGTTGTTGGTTACAAGTATAGCCCATGAATTCTGCATATGTTATAGTTTTTCTATTTGATTTTTCTGGAAGTCGATGGAAGAGAGAATTGTGACAGTCTAATGCAAGAATTAAATATGTTGTATTTAAGTAGGTAAAAGCCAGGAAGTAAATAGAGTAAATATGGTGTATTTAAATACGTAAAAGCCAGTAAGTAAATGGTGTAAATATGGTGTATTTAAATACGTAAAAGCCAGTAAGTAAATAGTGTAAATATGATGTATTAAAGTAGGTAAAAGCCATATAGTAAATAGTGTAAATATGGTGTAATTAAAAGTCAGTAAGTAAATAGTGTAAATATGATGTATTTAAGTTAGTAAAAGCCAGTAAGTAAATAGTGTAATTATGGTGTATTTAAATACGTAAAAGTCAGTAAGTAAATAGTGTAAATATGGCGTATTTAAATACGTAAAAGCCAGTAAGTAAATAGTGTAAATATGGTGTATTTAAATACGTAAAAGTCAGTAAGTAAATAGTGACTATGATGTATTTAAATACGTAAAAGCCAGTAAGTAAATGGTGTAAATATGGTGTATTTAAATACGTAAAAGCCAGTAAGTATATAATTAGTGTTTATATGGTGTATTTAAATACGTAAAAGCCAGTAAGTAAATAGTATATAAATATGTTGTATTTAAATACGCAAAAGCCAGTAAGTAAATAGTATAAATATGTTGTATTTAAGTACATGTAAGTAAAAGCCAGTAAGTAAATAGTGTAAATATGTTGTATTTAAGTAAGTAAAAGCCAGTAAGTAAATAGTGTAAATATGTTGTATTTAAGTACATGTAAGTAAAAGCCAGTAAGTAAATAGTGTAAAAATGTTGTATTTAAGTATATGTAAGTAAAAGCCAGTAAGTAAATAGCGTAAATATGTTGTATTTGAGTACATGTTAGTAAAAGCCAGTAAGTAAATAGTTTTAATATGGTGTTTGAAAATCAATTTAGAATCAATCAGAGCGCCAATATTTTTGCCTTTATTTAATCTTTCAACAACCACTAAAAAAAATCAAACAAGATGTGTTCAACCCAATCCGCTCATTTATTTTTTAAAATAATAATTTTGCCCTTAGTATCGTCCTGATGAAGATTGTAAATGCAAAACAAATAGCGACTTGCCTACAAGAGTCACCTTATAAATGCTATACCTGATATTTTGACTGTGGCCAGGGAAGAGTTCCATTAGCATACTCTGTATTGGTATCTTCACGTACAGCCGCCCATGATACAAGTGCTATACCACTGTCCATATCTTTAGCTACACAGGTTAATCTAAAATGTAATGAAAAAAAAGTCCAAAAGTGTCCAGTAAAGAAAACTTTTACGATCTGAATGTTTAGTCTTTCAAAGACTATTCACGTTATATTAGTCCTAAACTTGACTCTATTCCCAGCCACTGATGGCTATTTGGACAGATATAAAGTTTTTTTCAAGAATCTACCCAAGATGTTACCTACCTAGATCGACCTGAAACAGACCCACTTTCGTAATCATAATCAACGGAAGTCACATCAGGTGGCGAGGAATCGAAACTCGTCTGTGTTTTCTCTATTCTTTCATTACCGAAAGGATCCGTCGCTCTCACCCAAAAAACGACAGTTTCTCCACTGTCCACTTGTAGCTTCAAATCAAATTGTGTTTGAACAGGATCAGACAAATTAAACCACGTGGTCGGTTGAGATGGTTGACTTTTCCCTCCATTATTGTCTTTGTGGTAACCATATTGGAAATACGTAATTCCACGTGCGTTTGGAACTTCTGATTGTGTTCTACCTTCTTTATTTTTGTATTCTTTGCTTACATATTTATGTTCTGAAGCACCCTCATAATAAAACTGTAACGGGTAATCTAAGATTTTATTCAAAAGCTGATTTTCTTCTAAAAACTGGTTATAGAAAAATCCTGTCCAATCAAATTTGATGACACCTGAAGTGTCGGCCTGCCATGTGTAGTTTGACTCTCTGGTAGAAGAACTTGAATGAAGACGTTTTTCAGGATCATTCGAAATTTGGATCCGTGGGTTGGGATCGTACAGGACAAATCTGCGAACATAAACCGAGTTATTGGCTTTGTCAGCTACTTGTAGGATAATTGAATAGAGGCCTGGTTCGGGTAAGATGTAGCTCGGATATTGGATGGATTCGGTGTGGTTGACTTCTGCAATCTTGATCGGTCCAAGAGGATCCTCCTCTCGTAACTCCCCATCGATGTTAGGAGTAAGTCGGAAAATTTCCCAAGCATATCGGTAAACACCGGAGAGAAAGTCGTTCCATCCATCCCACCTCAATTTCAACAGTGGATTCTACAAAAATAAATATCAAATAAACATCAGCAGTGTGGATACTAAATAATCAATAGCTTTGTGGACGCCACAAAATGAAATGTATTTCATGTATTTCAAGTAAAGTGAAGCATAGGCCTACCTGTTATGGTATTTACCCAGATTATTCTAGAACTTTAGAGATTATATTTCCAGAAGTTACTAAAGGCTTCTCAACTAATATTATGATGCAATATGACCTTTGAAATCAGTGTGCAACAATGTATCACTTCTGGATTGTTAAAGTTGCTTCTTGATTGTTGATTTGTGTACCGGTATTACTAGTATACCTTGTGCTTAATAAATTGATGTTTCGTTGTGCATTCACTATTGGATTAAATAAATCTATATTTACTTTTTGATCTGTGTGTCTCTATTCTACGAGTTCGAGAAAGAAATACAACAATACCTTCGTGTATTCATCCCCAAATTCTAAAATCTTGGAGTTATCATTACAATTGGTGAAACAGTGGTATGGTTTCAGAGTGTCAAACCTAAACCTGACTAATTTCTCCACGGTATGTCCTGTATAATATTGAGTTCTATAATATGCACCAGTATCTATATCATTCAATTTACGATAACCTCCTGATTTAATTTTAAATTTTATTGTCATGCTGAAAAAAAGAAATTGAAATATTTGTTCATATCTGCTCGGATTAGTGATCGTCCACTTCAACGTGTGTAAAATACAGATATAAAGTTTTCTTTCGAAATTTCTTAAAGATGAAAACGGAATGAAGGTTTAGGTTGTATTTTGAAGCACCCAGTAAACAACAAAAGTAGAAACTTTTCAAAAGACTCACATGTCTCCATTTTCTATATTGAGGTTATAATTGGTATCTAAAACAGTACAGTTGAGGACACCCAGGGAAGGTCTTTCTTGTGAGGGAGGAGAGCTGCATTTTAATCCACCATTCGAGTCAGTCACTTTTTGCCCGTTGGCTAAAGAGGAAAATATTGTAATAATTACTTAAGCTAAGTTTGTCGGAACTACACACAATAAGACATCCGATATGAAATCAGAACGATGTTAATAGCAGTTATAAGTTTCTCTGATACACATACAAAGACTAGAAAATCAGAATGATGTAAATAGAAACTATGGGTATACCCAATACACCATTCAAAATCAGATATAAGTGTCCCTAATACACATAAAATGACTAGAAAAACAGAATGATATAAATATAAGCTATAAGTATCTTTGATACACATACAAAGACTAATAAACAGAAGCTTTAGGTGTTTCTCGTAAACATAAGGGTGTTTTTTTCTTGTTTGATTTTAGAATGGAGATATGAACAGGCTAATAAATTGTGACATAAGATGAAAAATTACATGATGCATATCCCTTTAAAAGGTTGACACCTCTTTCACTGTTTTGGACTTACAGAGCACACTGGTTTACCCCTTGCGATTGTCTTAATTTTGTATTGCATATTAGATTGCGTATTTTGGAACTCGTTGTTTAAAACATCACTAACTCAGACCTTCAGACTCACAGAACCCTTTAGTGCGTGTTGCACAGTATCCGTGGACAATGGAGAGTGTTCAAAGTTAACGTGACCAACTTTTTTTTTTATCTATATGAGGGTTTAGTTACAAGTTTCGTCTTGAAGCCGAGACACAATTCAAATTTAAATCCACAAACCTTTATAGAGTACGGTTTCGAATTTTACTTCGACCAAGCCAAATTTAGCTTCACTGATATACGTTGAAGGAACGGGACTGGTAACATTCGGATCGAAATTGGAAATACCCATAAAATCGATTTTATTGTAATCTTTACGATTTGACCACAATTCGTCTCCCATAGTCTCATCCCTGTTGACTGTAGTATCTAATAGGATGGAGTATTTATCCATAAAGATTCCTCTTTCATTCGAGGCATACTGTCTTAAAACAATCTGACATTGGTAGATTTCTGGTTTAAGCTCTTTTCTCACTGAAAAATAAATATATGTGTAATTATATATTCAAAAGACAGTTTAAAGTTCAGAAAATAATCCAATAGAACAATCTTCCTTACAAATCTGATTGTAGTGGGCATTCCAGTAAGGTTAAAACATCTTGGAGTGGAAATCATAAAGTGGTAAAACCATGAAGTAGTAAAACCGTTAAATTTGTAAAAGACTTAAATAGGCATTTTCTTTTTTCTTAGGGCGAAATTCTTTTGCTCAAAATTATAAAATATATACTCGGAAATCTAGAGAAGTCCCCGTCTACATTTTTTAAAGAGTTTTCTTTTTACTTTTTTAGGTTCGTTCAGCTTTTTTTGGAGGTTTCTGAAAACTACTGTGTTAGGATTTTAAGTAAATAAGCTTCTTATTCCATATCGATATATCTCCTATGTATTCTTAATGTTTCAACTGAATAATTTCAGTATTGGAGTATTCATTCTTTATCGTATGTGAATTTAAAATCGTACATTGTCTGACGAGGTTAAGGACACATGAAAACCCCATGTTAGAGTTATTTTCCAAATCTCGCAATTTGTAAATGGATGTTTTAGGCATTTCATAATTAACTACATGTACTGGTTTTTTTGTGGCTTTATCTGATTTTAGAGGGATTCTGATGTATAGTTATGACACCAGGTAAGTCCACTGATGGATATATATGGTTATTGACCAAGTTTGTATCAAATTAAAATTTCATGTTCCTAGGAGCTAGCATTATACCTTTTACAATTATTAGTACACTCCGTTTTGAATAAACCTTTCAAAAAAATTCGGGTTGAGAAAATAGACACCTAGATGATAAAAACATATTTTTTGTTAATATTTAAGTATCATGTATGGTGTTTTGTACGACATTTTGCATATTGCTACTTGAGTTTTGAACTCAAGTGTTTGAAGCTGCTTACTTTCAAGACATCCATTATTTTCGAACTGAAAGCCAGCTTCACAATCACATCTACTGCCTCCAGTAGAAATTTTCGAGCATTTTCCAGGATAACATGGTTTTAAATGAGAACATAATTCTGTAAAATAAAATAAACACATATTAGAGGAAGGCCAATTAATGTTGGTAATGGCTGTAACCACGACCACGTGACTATCACAAAAGAAATCAAAATAATAGCAAATTTCTCGTTAAACAATGCTCATCTATCCTAAAAGTAGATACTTTTTAATTTAAATGTAAATGTGACATCTATATAGTAATCAATTGTTAGTCAGATTTCAAGAAAAAACTAGAACTGTGAACAGTACTGAGAGTGGCAAACAACCCCTATGGGACCACTTGATACAAGGTCACATGATATAGCCTTTTTTGAACACTCAAAACAAACTTTTTAACAACCATTATAAGCATATGTATGAACAGCTTAGGTCAAGTACATTATTTGACTTGAAAATTATTAAGGTAATTGAAGGTCAAGGTCCCTTGATATAGCCTTTTGAATTTTTTTAAAAACTAAAACGGGTACAAAAAAAATTGTTGTTGACCATTATAGGCCTATGTGTGGATAGCAAAGGTCAAGAACATTCTACTTGTAAAAATTCAGGGTCATTGAAGGTCAAGGTCATTTGATATAATTGTTGTCGATCATAATAGGCAAATGTGTGGATAGCTTAGGTCAAGGACACCCTACTTGAAAAAATTCAGGGTCATTGAAGGTCGAGGTCATTGTATTTGGCCTTTTGAATTTTCAAAAAATTCAATCGGGCATTAAAAAAATTTAAATTTGAAAATCAAAATTCTGTTCCCAACAAGTTTTAGATAAAGTAACAAGG
This sequence comes from Nipponacmea schrenckii, assembly GCA_030562195.1. Lineage (NCBI taxonomy): Eukaryota > Metazoa > Mollusca > Gastropoda > Lottiidae > Nipponacmea > Nipponacmea schrenckii. The sequence continues at coordinate 6,926,329 of CM060203.1, read as the reverse complement.
TTTCGAAAAACACCAAAATCGGACAAATCGGATACAAATTAGGGAACTTATTAAAATTTTGCTGAATGTTACCGTTCTGTGATGACACATAAAGTATCACTTCCGGTTTGGATTTTTTATTCTAAAAGGGTTCTAATTATGCCTGATAGTATATATGTATAGCTTTTGTACTGATTTCTTACATACACCGGAAGCTGGGTGACCCAACGCGGTTCTAAAAAACCGGAAGTTCTCACGCAAGAACCGGAAGTGGTAAAAAAAAATTTATGATGCGGTTTTATTTCTATAGGCGACTTCTCTATATTCTGTAATTTTCAAAGCGATCGGATAATTAGCAACAAAGTTATGCAATTATTCAATCATTAGCAATTACTAACTACTGATGCGTAAAAATTTTAGTTTTATATATTCATTTTCTATTCCAGTACGTATCTTATCGTATTTTTCAAACCAAATGTCTATACTATTTTCAAGTTGGGCTAGGGAGCTTCCCGAAAAAAAAAAAGTCTAATGAAAACAAAGAGTGGCAAATTTCTAATTTGCCACTCAATAATTTCAGGACTGGTACAATTTCTTTATACATTATATTATATGTCAGAGTATCTGCTTTGGTGAGGCGTGTGTCTTTTCAACTGAAAATATACTAATGACTAATTTTCACATATCAATGAGCTTATCTATTTTCTCTAATACACTTTAACACTGAGGGATGATGATAGATAGATAATGAGAAATCTGATATTGGCTGATCTTTCATCAGATGATAGTGATAATGCTAGTGCTCATTGTAGTAATAATGATGATTAATATAAACACTTACTTCCTTGACATGTCGGACCATTGTACGCCGCAGTACACTGACATTTGTTAGGTTGAGTGCAGTTACCACCATTCGCACAACCCGGATTACAAATAGCTACAATTGATAACATTCGTATATATATAATCAGTCAAGAATATAGTTATGTCAATTTCTTACAGTAATATGATTTCAAGTATTATATTTTATTGATGAAAAAATAATTACCTATATTGCAATTTTGGTCACCATTGTGCGTCCAACCTGGTAAACAGAAATAACGTGTTTCTTCGTACGCTTTCCATATCCATTTCCATCTACAGCAACTATAACAACAAGTGGTTGCCTAGAAAGATACGCCCACTTTAAAATATATTCTCTGTTTTAACACAGGCAGAAACTCTAACATTATTTAGGTCTAATTCAAGTTTTCATCAATATAAATGTTCACACCAAATTTGATTCAAATCAGATGAAACCTAGTCTCTATTGTATTTACTAGCTAATTTTCATGAAAACTGTATTGTCTATCGCAATCACAAGCCAATTTCGCAGTGTTTTGACTAAGTCAAGACTAATAACTCAAAAACAGTTTATCAAAAAATCGCCAATTTCGTACTTGACCAAGATCTCATCAACTTCAATGATCACACCAAATTTCATTCAAATCAGATTAAAACTGTTGTTTTGACGCGTTTTGACTAAGTCAAGGGCAATAACTCAAAAAAACAGTCACCAAAAAATTTTCACTACCAAACTTGTTTAAGATATCAATATAAATAATGACACAAAATTTCATTCAAATCCAATGGAAATTGTGATTTCTATCGCGTTCACAAGCCAATTTTGACGGGTTTTAACTAAGTCAAGTGCAATAACTCAAAAACCATTAATCGAAAAATTATAATTTTGAATTTGTCCAAAATCACATCAATATAATTGATCACAGCAAGTTTCATTCAGATCCAATGAAAAATAGCCAATTTTAACGCGTTTTTACTAAGTCAAGGGCAATTACTCAAAAACTGTTTATCGAAAAATCGCCAATTTCAAACTTGTCTGAGATTTCATCAATATAAATGATCACAGCAAGTTTCATTCAAATCCGATAAAAACTGTAGTCTCTATCGCGTTCACAAGCCAATTTTAAACGTTTTGACTAAGTCAAATGCAATAACTCAAAAACCGTTCATCGAAAAATCGCCAATTTCGAACTTGTCCGAGATCTCATCAATATAAATGATCACAGCAAATTTCATTCAAATCCGACAATAACTGTAGTCTCTATCGCGTTCACAAGCAATTGTGGACGGACAGACGGACCGACAGACCGACGGTCAGGGATGACGACAATAAAAACTTTTCAATTAACCAACTGACCATCATTTCAACCATATACCTAACTAAAATAGGTTCTGACATTATCATTTCGTGCCATTTTGAATGGTCTAAAAGTTAGTCGGCATGTGTCTATCTGAATTGAAAAGAGGTTGATAAACTTCAACATAAAAATCTACCCAAGGAATCACATTCACAGTAAAGTAGCAAGGAATTTAATTTGGACAGGGAATACTTACGCTAACCAAGTTCTGTACGCACAAACTCTCTCTCTCCTTGATACACAATATACTCTGGACCCATAATGACTGAAAGGAAAGACAATTTGAATATTTGCCGAGCTGATAGTTTACTCATCCATCTTTACTTTACAAGCTTAATACATGTAGAGCTCAGTTTTAGATAGATCTATAGTAGTCTTAATAGTAACGTTATCAAGTAATAAAACACAATTTCAGCTACATGTACTTGTATAGTTGTATAAATTTTCACATTACCAGCGCATTTCAAATTTCTATAATACATGTACGAAAATTAGGTATTCCCTGATACACATACAAAGACTAGAAAATAAGAACGGTGTAAGTGGAAGCTATTATTGTCCCTGGTACACATACAAAGACTAGAAAATCAGAACGGTGTAAGTGGAAGCTATTATTGTCCCTGATACACATACAAAAACTAGAAAAATAAGAACGGTGTAAGTGGAAGCTATTATTGTCCCTGATACACATACAAAGACCCAGAAAATAAGAACGGTGTAAGTGGAAGCTATTATTGTCCCTGATACACATACAAAGACTAGAAAATAAGAACGGTGTAAGTGGAAGCTATTATTGTCCCTGATACACATACAAAGACTAGAAAATAAGAACGGTGTAAGTGGAAGCTATTATTGTCCCTGGTACACATACAAAGCCTAGAAAATAAGAGCGGTGCAAGTGGAAGCTATTATTGTCCCTGTTACACATACAAAGCCTAGAAAATAAGAGCGGTGCAAGTGGAAGCTATTATTGTACCTGATACACATACACAGACTAGAAAATAAGAACGGTGTAAGTTGAAGCTATTATTGTCCCTGATACACATACAAAGACTAGAAAATAAGAACGGTGTAAGTGAGAGCTATTATTGTCTCTGGTACACATACAAAGACTAGAAAATAAGAACGGTGTAAGTGGAAGCTATTATTGTCCCTGATACACATACAAAGACTAGAAAATAAGAACGGTGTAAGTGGAAGCTATTATAGTTCCTGATACACATACAAAGACTAGAAAAATAAGAACGGTGTAAGTGGAAGCTATTATTGTCCCTGTTACACATACAAAGCCTAGAAAATAAGAGCGGTGCAAGTGGAAGCTATTATTGTACCTGATACACATACACAGACTAGAAAATAAGAACGGTGTAAGTTGAAGCTATTATTGTCCCTGATACACATACAAAGACTAGAAAATAAGAACGGTGTAAGTGAGAGCTATTATTGTCTCTGGTACACATACAAAGACTAGAAAATAAGAACGGTGTAAGTGGAAGCTATTATTGTCCCTGTTACACATACAAAGCCTAGAAAATAAGAGCGGTGCAAGTGGAAGCTATTATTGTCCCTGATACACATACAAAGACTAGAAAATAAGAACGGTGTAAGTTGAAGCTATTATTGTCCCTGATACACATACAAAGACTAGAAAATAAGAACGGTGCAAGTGGAAGCTATTATTGTTCCTGATACACATACACAGACTAGAAAATAAGAACGGTGTAAGATTGAAGCTATTATTGTCCCTGATACACATACAAAGACTAGAAAATAAGAACGGTGTAAGTGAGAGCTATTATTGTCTCTGGTACACATACAAAGACTAGAAAATAAGAACGGTGTAAGTGAGAAGTCATACAAAGATAGAATAGAAGGTGTAAGTGAAGCTATATTCCTGATACACATACAAAGACTAGAAAATAAGAACGGTGTAAGTTGAAGCTATTATTGTCCCTGATACACATACAAAGACTAGAAAATAAAAATGGTGTAAGTTGAAGCTATTATTGTCCCTGATACATATATAAAGACTAGAAAATAAGAACGGTGTAAGAGGAAGCTATTATTGTCCCTGATACACATACAAAGAGTAGAAAATAAGAACGGTGTAAATGGAAGCTATTATTGACCCTGATACACATACAAAGACTAGAAAATAAAAACGGTGTAAGTGGAAGCTATTATTGTCCCTGGTACACATACAAAGACTAGAAAATCAGAACGGTGTAAGTTGAAGCTATTATTGTCCCTGATACACATACAAAGACTAGAAAATAAGATAAGTTTAAGTGGAAGCTATTATTGTACCTGATACACATACAAAGACTATAAAATAAAAACGGTGTAAGTGGAAGCTATTATTATTCCTGTTACCCATACAAAGCCTAAAAAATAAGATAAGTTTAAGTGGAAGCTATTATTGTCCCTGGTACACATACAAAGACTAGAAAATAAGAATGATGTAAATGAAAGCTAAACTTGACACATATACAAAGATTAGAAATCATGTAAAGAGAAGCTAAAAGTATTCCTGTTACACATAAAATAGTATTATACCAACATAAGAAATCTGAGTATCTAATACACAAAGATTAGAAATCAGAATGGTGTAAATAGAAGCTATAGGTGTGTCTGATACATATATACAAAGACTAGTAAATCAGAATGGTGTAAATAGAAGCTATAGGTGTATCTGATACATATATACAAAGACTAGTAAATCAGAATGGTGTAAATAGAAGCTATAGGTGTATCTGATACATATATACAAAGACTAGTAAATCAGAATGGTGTAAATAGAAGCTATCGGTGTGTCTGATACATATATACAAAGACTAGTAAATCAGAATGGTGTAAATAGAAGCTATAGGTGTGTCTGATATATATATACAAAGTAAATCAGAATGGTGTATCCTTGATACCCTTTGAAAGTACATGTATATGAATTTAATGTACACGAGGAACAGGGGCGTAGCGTGACCATTTTGACGGGGGGGGGGGGGGGTGTAACGTGTAAGTTTTACCGACGAACACGTGTTCTTCCGGAGGCAAAAATATCTTACTCGCACTATTAAGTATATACATTATACACGAACGAAATCCATCGGTATAGCAAATCCTAAACCTTTGAAAACCATATCAATCCGTGTATCTAGAATATGCCTGAGAGGGGGGACTGAAAGGTGATTTTTCCAAGGGAAGTCCTGCAGGCCAAAGGCCTTCGTATTTGGCCCTTGAAGTGGCGGGGGGTTCGGGAGTCCTTCCCCGGAAACTTTTACAAACTAGGAAACCCGTAAAATACCTATTTCTTTTATGTGCAGAAGTACTAGCGATTTTAATCAGAGAAAATAAAGATATTAAAGGTATAAAAGTTGACAAATCCGAAAAATTAATCTCCCAATTTGCTGACGACACTGCTATTCTTTTGGATGGCAGTGAGCAATCACTGAGACAAACTTTAAAAACTTTAGACTTTTTTTACTCTGCATCTGGTTTGAAAGCAAATATCGACAAAACAAAAGCTATATGGATTGGTTCTAAAAGACACTGTAAAAACAAAATATGTAAGGATAAAAAAATTATTTGGGAAAATGGAAATTTTAAACTTCTTGGCATTATATTTAGTACTTCGTTAAATGAAATAATCAAGATAAACTATACTGAAAGTATTAGAAATACAGTAAAACTTTTGAATATGTGGTCATGGCGTCCTTTAACTTTGTTAGGAAGAATTTGTTTGATAAAATCGCTAGTTTTGCCAAAATTCATTCATCTTTTACAATCTCTACCGAATCCACCGGAACGAATGTTTCGGGAAATAGAATCACTTTTCTTTAAATTCATATGGAAGCAGAAGCCAGATAAAATAAAAAGAGACATTTTAAATCAGGATTATGATACAGGGGGGTTAAGATTTCCAGATATTAGGATTTTTAATTTATCTCTTAAAATATCGTGGATAAAAAGACTGTGGTTAAACTCAGACAAATATCAATATTTAACTAATAAATTTCCAAATTTCAACAAACTCTTATTTGCAAGTGGTCCTAACTATCTTTCTTCTTTAAAAATAGAAAACCCATTTTGGAAAGATGTATTCCTAAGCTACAATGCTTACTGCAATAAAATACTTCAAACGGAAATTAATGTATCGTATAATATTCCTATATGGTTTCTCCACAAAAATGATAATTTTATTAGGGACTGGTTTAATAAGGGTCTGCGCTTTTTTTCAGACTTAATAGACGATACTGGCAAATATTATGATTTTAAAACAATAAAACAGATTTATGGACTCCAATCAGGGACTTATTTAGAGTTGGAAAAACTCAAACACAACCATAAATTGATCAAAAAAACTTTAACTGAAAATATCATTACTTTTGGACCAAACCAATCAATTTTCTATGCACATATGTTTAACAATTCTGGTAGTCGTCATGCTTATGACATATTGAATAAAAACGCAAAATTTATCTGTAAGAATGAAATAGCCTGGGAATTACAATTCCCAAACAGGTTGTTTAATTGGTGCACTGTCTACACAAATTCTAGGTCTTTACTTCACAATCCCAGAATAAATGAAATGCAATACAAAATAATACATAGAATTCTAAATATTAGATCCCGTTTATATAAAATGAAATTAATAAATGATAAAAATTGCATTTTTTGTCATTTTCAAGAAGAAAATTATGAACATTTATTTTTGGAATGCAAATATGTACGACCTTTGTGGAATTATATAGAGAATTTACTACAGGATTACAACTAAAATATTCAACTCAATATTGAGGATATTTTATTTGGATATCCATCTATTCTTTTCAACATAATTTGTCTTTTTGTGAAATATTTTGTGTACAACTGTAAGAATAATCAATATAATCCCTCTTGTATGGCAATGAACGCTTTTATAAAAAAACAGATTTCGATTGAAAAACTCATCTCTTGTAAAAAACCTGAAATGGATAGACTAGTAGCAATATGGGACAACCTTGAGAAAATTTTTATCTGATAAAAAATGAATTAGAAAAGAAAATTATAGTACACAATTTTTAATCCACACTCCTACAGTTGAAGAACGTAATTTTAATTTATGAAACATGAATGATAGAATTAACTCAAACTTGATCATAGAACATTATATGCATGTTCTCCGACTTTCGTATTTTCGGAGGAGAACAGGTATATTAAAAAGAAGAAGTGTCGATCAGATCTCACTATGACAACCTCCACAAAGCAAATAACTTTCAAATGCTATATAACACAATTATGGAGGGCGTCTTAACCTTGAGATCTGATATTATTATTATTATTATTATTATTATTGAGAAGGAATTTAAATTATATTTAATAATTGTAAATATTCGCAAAAATTTGTATATACTCTTTGTACTGCTTATCTTTGTGTTGTATGTTATCGTGACAATAAAATATTTAAAAAAAAAAAAAAAAAAAAAAAAAAAAACCCGTAAAATACATATGACGCGATTTTGGAAGTCATTTCCACTGGTCCAAATTATCAACTTTCATCGGAAAACCATATGTCTTCTATGTCCTTTTTCGAGTTATTCTGCTTTTTACCGACATGGGGGGGGGGGGGGGGTTCAGGGGTTCTCCCCCGGAAACTTTTACAAACTAGGAAACCCGGAGAATACATCTGACGCGATTTTGGAATTCGTTTCCACCGGTCAAAATTATCAATTTTCATCGGAAAACCATATGTTCTTATAGCCTTTTTCGACCTATTCTATGTTTTACCGACAAGTTCAGAAAAATGACTTTTTTGTAGACGAACAGTTTTCCGATAACATCATAACTGACACAAGGTTTCCACTCTTTCGGTCAGCCAATCGGTTTTGCCGAAGGCTCCATTCCCCATCCATGACCGTCTACTATCGACCGATTCTGCGTTTTACCGACAATTTAGTAAAAATCACTTTAATGTAGACGAACGGTTTACCGATAACATCTTAACAGACACAAGATTTTCACTCTTTCGGTAAACAAATCGGTGTTTTACCGACGGCTCCATCTATGACCTTCTTCAATCGGCCAATTCCGCGTTTTACCGACAAATTCAAATAACGAACAGATTACCGATAACAAGGGTATCGGTTAACCAATCTGTCTTACCGAAGACTCCACTCATAACTAACTTAATACCGACCGATTCCGGTAATTTTAGTACAAAACTAGAAATACTTTTAATGTTGACAGTTTACTGATAACATCATAACCAACACAAGGTTTTTACTTTTTAGGTTAATTGGTTTTACCGACGGTCCCACCTTGCGGTCTTTTATCGACCGATCATAACCAACACAAGGTTTTGACTCTTTAGGTTAATAAATCGGTTTAATCGATCGGTTCCGCGTTTTACCGACGGTTCAATCCATGACTCCTTTTTACCGACCGATTCCGCGTTTTACCGACGAGTTCAGTAAAAGTGGAGGTAGGAATACAATGATAATATTATGTATCATGGGATCACATTAGTAGTCTAAATATATGGACTTATTTACGTGGAAATATTTCTTCCAAAAGACAAATATGGTCAAATACGGGAAGTAAATTCGCCATTTATTACCGAGACATATTCAGCTCTACGGAAACTGCCAAATATTACCGATTACAGTCTTTTATATATAGATGTATATGAATACCTTAAAAATACAAATACATTATACAGATCTTTATAATGATTTACAATCAACGGAATTATTTCACCTTTGATGTCGACGACGATTATTTCATGTATTTACCTGTCGGTTAAAGGGGGTTAATAGTAATTAAGAAACATAGTTGGCCTTGGATTGTAAGTTAGATATAGATCTCAAATCCCTCGGTTAATATTCGAGCTATTTCGAATATTAACCTCGTATCGGTCTATATCTTATACAAACAATACTATACATTAACAGGAATTTGTTCCCTTTATTGTACGTTCTGTGGATTTTAGCATTTTATTAAGAAAATCAGGTATTTTTATGAACTGTGGAATCTACTAGTATATCATATATCCAACTAATCCTGAAAGTTTCATGCTTCCGCAATTTACAGATGTTTTTTCATAGCTAGGTGAAAATCATGGTATGTGAAGGGAATATAAGGCAAAAGTACGCACCTTTAAAGCCTGAAAAATGAAGTTGTGGCACTTTCTGAAAGTGGGAACATTATTTTTTAGTTTGCTACAACATATATGAAGAGATCCCAGGTGAGAAAAAGTAGTCTCCAGGGTGTGCTACAAAAAGTCATTTTTAACATATATACATACAAACAAAATCAATCAACAACAAATATACAGGCAATATAAAATTGATAATAAAAGAAACATGTTGTAACTGTTAATAGAAAGATGTATATACAAATATAATCAAAATTTCTTAATATTTGATTTGGAAATGTAAGCTGATATATTTTTGTAAAACAATTTGGGATTGTTGTTTAAAATTTTGAGATTGGCAGGTAGACTATTTCACAGGCTTGATCCCTTAAAACTTAAGCTACATTTGGTAAGGGAAAGTCGTGGCTTTGGAAGTTTTAGTCTTTTATTGATATTAGTGTAAGGAGTAGTATGAAATTGAAATATTTTGGACAGATATGTGGGGCACTGATTATTCAATATTTAAAACTTATTAAAATTAATTAATAATGTTTTTACAAAATGATATTTAAACGTCTTATTGCCTTTTGCTAGAGATAATAAATGGAATACCAAAATGCCATTGTTGTTGTGGAAAATATTAAGGAATGTGGGCAATAACAACAGCGTCCGTTTACGTCATGATTTATGTACCGACTTGACAGACTGGATGATCAAAAGGAAGATCAACGACATTTGAACGACATTTGAGACTTGGCACTGCCGTGGGAATTCCGGTCATAATTAGCCTAATTACGAGTTTATTAAGGACTTGTGAGACCATCTGGTATTTTTTCAAATCATTAGAACACCTCTACTTTCTATTGATATAAGTATTACCTGTAATTATGGTATAATATATATATATATATATATATATATATAGCAGCTTTTATTGTGTTCAGGCCAACACGTCCTTCGTGACGAAACCGATGCAATGGCAACGGCAATATGAGTCCAAATTTCAAAGTGGGCGTATGTAAACCATAGTCAGGTTGAACGAGAAATGTATAAAGAAAAAAATTATTAAGATTGAATTTCATGAAGACTATATAAACTAAAAATCTTTTATTAGAGACCAGGAAGTTTTTTACGGGCTCCTACACAGTTGATAAACAGATAGCAAAAGACGACGTGTCGCTGGATATCATTGTCGAGATACTTTTCATTGGGATTTTTTTTTTAATTTATAAAATGCAAAAAATGTGTTGATCTGCATTTTATTTCAAATTTCAAGCTATTAATTTCTCTCACCGCCGTTCTTCACAACTGTGTCTAATACCTTGACTATATATTGGAAGAAGAAGCTATAAGTATTCTTGATACGTTTAGAAAGGCTAGAATATTAGAATCACGTAAATAGAAATTATAATTATCCCTGTTATGGATACAATGTTGCACTGTAATGTGTATCTTTGAGATATTTGTTCTGAGTTTGGAAGGAAATGTGAGAATGTATATTTTCCTACCTCTACCTTCTTGTTTTGAAAGACAAGGTTGTCTAGTTTTAGAGTGAGTTGATTTCACCATGAGTTGTGATAATCGTCTGAATATCAACTGACTAATGGGCGTGTCTTATCTGAGTGGTTCATCAACAAGTATGGCGACTGGTAGTAGTAAATAAACTTTCTATATGGTTTTAATTCTGTTTGGCATAACATGAATGCCAGATTCATCAATATAATCTTTTTTTTACAGAAAACATGTAGATCCCAGCTTCTCTATTTTGTTTTGCCAATCACCACTAAGCGAATTTCCAATCGAGCCATTCACCCTTCAAACTTGAGTACATAATATATTATACGTGACGTAATATAATATTTTGTGAGAAGAGACCATTTATCATTTTACACATAATAAATTCTCAACAAAACCACAACTCCGGAAATGCAAATGCTGGAATTCTGCACTCTGCACAGTGAGGTCACTTGAAAAACCTTAACTCGAGCGTGTCCATTTCCCCCTGGACTCGGGCCATTCCCCACGTGGGGTGAATTCATCCCATTTGAGAACCGTCGGCAGGGATATAACCGGCACTATCATACATTAAGGGTTAGATATAACCCACACTTTAAGACATTAAGGCTGTGATATATCCTACATTTCGAAACATTAAGGCCCAGATATAAACCAAGTTATGAAACATTCAGGCCTTGATATTACCGACATAACGAGACATTAAGGCGTAGATATTAACGGCATTGCGAGATATTAAGGCCATAGATATGTCCCATAAGCCTAGATATAACCGACACTATGACACATTAAGACCTATATATAACCGACACCATGAGACATTAAGGCCTAGATATAACCGACATTATGAGACATTAGGCCCCAAAAACCAATTTGAAAAAACCAAAAAACCAATTAGAACATTAGCCTAATATACCGACATTAGAGACTTTAAAGGCCTAATATAACCGACATATGAGACATTAAGGCCTAGATATAACCAACATTATGAGACATTAGCCTAATATAACACATTAAAGACTTTAAAGGCCTAATATAACCGACATAAGACATTAAGGCCTAGATATAACCAACATTATGAGACATTAAGCTAATATAACCACATTATGAACTTTAAAGGGCATAAATACCGACATTATGAGACATTAAGGCATAGACAAAACCGACATATGAACATTAAGGCCTAGATATAAGCAACATTATGAGACATTAAGGCATAGACATAACCGACACTATGAGACATTAAGGCCTAGATATAACCGACACTATGAGACATTAAGGCATAGACATAACCGACATTATGAAACATTAAGGCCTGGATATAACCGACATTATGAGACATTAAGGCCTAGATATAACCGACATTATGAGACATTAGGGCCTAGATATAACCGGCAATATGAGACATTAAGGCCTAGAAATAACCGACATTATGAGACATTAGGGCCTAGATATAACCGGCAATATGAGACATTAAGGCCTAGATATAACCGACATTATGAGACATTAGGGCCTAGATATAACCGGTAATATGAGAGATTAAGACCTATATGTAGGCGTAGATATTTCCCACATTGCGAGACATCACGAGATATTGAGCCTAGATATAACCAACATTATGAGACATTAAGGCCTAGATATTACCGACATTATGAGACATTAAGGCCTAGATATAACCGACATTATGAAACATTAAGGCCTAGATATAACCGACATTATGAGACATTAAGGCCTAGATATAACCGACATTATGAGTCATTTATCCAATGTAATGGAAGATGAAAGATACAATATTGGTTTATGATTTTGTTTATAAGTGTAGAATGAAACACGTGTGTGTTAAAAATCAATTAAGTATCAATACACTTTCATCATTAAAATTGATTTAACGGCCAATATGTGGGAACAGGTTCCTTTTGCCGATTCTTCCTAATTTATACTTACTGCGATATAAGAGTTCACGCCGGAAGAAAAGTTGATTACGGTCTAAAGTGGTCCGATACTCAGTATTTAACTTAGGGATTGACCAGCTGTCTATTCTTCAGACCGCTTGCTCACTGTCTACGAGTGGTTTAAAGGCGGGTAAGGGCTTGATTTGTAACAGTGAAATGTATGGATAAAATCTTATCGTTTACTAGATGTAAATACAGGCTATAGACTTAAGAACTACAAAACACATTTAGACTTAACATGACTCAAACTTCCATCTACAGCTCATCGAAAGCTTATTTTGTATATGGTGTTATTATAGGACTATCTGCTGTGCTTGGAATGGCAGGGTACTTCAAGGAATTTTTTCAATCGGAACACCTAAGTCATTCAATAAATAGTTCACAACAGCGGATGATAACAGATACAGGTTTGTACAGTTTGTTGATAGAGCATAACACTTTTAAGTAATGCTATGCTATATTGATAATGAAAAGACATCATCATCAACATAGGTTTGGGTCCTACGTCTTATGTGCATGATGAATTGCAGAACGTGCTTACCGAACGGTACACAGGTAAATAAAAATAGTACCTACGCTACGTTGCAGAATCTTATCTTCTTTTCAGAAGCAGATGACGACAGATTGGCGCATATCCTGTTCAAGAATGTTCGAGTCTTATGTTGGGTGCTGACACAACCAGCTCATCTGGAGAACAAGACCATACACGTGAAAAAGACGTGGGGAAAGCGATGCAACATCATGCTGTTCTTTACGTCGTTACCAAATCAAACTTTTCCTACCATCGGTCTTTTTGTGCCAGAAGGCAGGAAATACCTGGTTCAAAAGACAATGAAAGCATTTCAGTACGTGTTTGAAAACTATTACTATGAAGCTGATTGGTTCTTGAAAGCTGATGACGACACTTACGTCATCTTGGAAAATCTACGTTACTTTCTTCTGGACAAGAATCCCAAAGACCCTGTGTATTACGGACAACATTTTCATAAGTATATAGACCAAGGTTACAACAGCGGTGGGGCTGGCTACGTTCTCAGTAAAGAAGCGTTACGTCGATTGGTTATAAACGGAATGAACGCAGATGAATGCGTTATGAGGGGTGCAGAAGACGTTCGAATGGGTAATTGTCTCAGTGGGGTTGGGGTGAAAGTGGGAGAAACGTCCGATGCTTTAGGAAGGAGTCGGTTTCATGCCATCATACCAGAACATGTTATATTAGGCCAATTTATGACATGGTATGAGAATTTTACCAGCACGCAGGGGGTAAGTATTACTTTTGAACAAGGCAAACTGTAAAGAACAGATGTTGCAAGTTAAATTTATCGTTTGATGGACAGTGCCATACCAATCAACACCATCACATTTCATTGAACAGTATTATTTTCCGGCAAATCATAAATAAGCGCTTTGTAATCACATATGCACCCTACTTCATAATTCAAAATTCCATGTATATCGGTAACAGCATGTGTGTATGTTATCGTGTTTAACAAGCTTTTGTCTACTCTTTGTCCCCTGCACCCATCTGAAATCTATTCACAAATAAATTTACACATGACATTTTGTCTCACAACCTTTTTTATTACAGGGAATGGAGTCTTTAAGTAAATATGCTATAACGTTTCACTATGTTGGACCACTGGCCATGCAAGAAATGGAGTATTTTCTATATTACCTCAGACCATACGGTATGCAGCGAGGGATGTTTAATATCAATTGAAATGGGGACAGTTGAAGTCTCTAACAAAAAACTATTCCACTGTTGCCACCATGTTGAAGTAAATTATTGAGATGTGTAATTAGGAATGTTTATTTACAAATGTTGTGATATAAAATATGACAAGACAATTAAAATGTTGACAATATTTACAGACTTGTGTCATAAAATTACACCAACCCACCTCTAACAAATACATTTACTCCCCCTCACCCTTTTATCAATACCTCCTACCCTCAGTTTAATCATTCCCCCTATCATTCCATCCCTCAAATGCAGGTTTTCTATTTTAACTAGTGCAAACTACACGAAAAAACATATGTGAAAAAGTATAGTAGTAGTGACCAGGGGCGTAGCTTACGGGCGGGTTTGGGGGGGGGGTGTTGGTTTGTCGCACTGAACTCGTCGCTAAAACGCGGAATCGGTCGGTAAATTGCGGAATCGATCGATTGAACCGATTAATTAACCCAAAAAGTCAAAAATTTGTGTTGGTTACGATAAAAGACGGCAAGGTCGGACCGTCGGTAAAACCAATCGATTTTTTAACCGAAAGAGTGAAAACCTTGTGTCTGTTAAGATGTTATCGGTAAACCATTCGTCTACATTAAAGTGATTTTTACTAAACTTGTCGGTAAAACGCGGAATCGGTCGATAATAGACGGTCATGGATGGGGAATGGAGCCTTCGGTAAAACCGATTGGCTGACCGAAAGAGTGGAAACCTTGTGTCAGTTATGATGTTATCGGAAAACTGTTCATCTACATAAAAAGTGATTTTTACTGAACTTGTCGGTAAAACGCGGAATCGGTCGATAATAGACGGTCATGGATGGGGAATGGAGCCTTCGGTAAAACCGATTGGCTGACCGAAAGAGTGGAAACCTTGTGTCAGTTATGATGTTATCGGAAAACTGTTCATCTACATAAAAAGTGATTTTTACTGAACTTGTCGGCAAAACGCAGAATAGGTCGAAAAAGGCTATATATATCATATGGTTTTCCGATGAAAATTGATAATTTTTACCGGTGGAAACGACTTCCAAAATCGCCTCAGATGTATTCTCCGGGTTTCCTAGTTTGTAAAATTTTTCAACCACAATCCCCCCCCCCCCAGTCAGTCAAAATGGTCACGCTACGCCCCTGGTAGTGACAAACTAATCAAATTCCAGACCTAGACATTTTATCCATTTATGTTCTGTTAGTCAATTATTTCAAGGGGTAGTTATTCAGATCAAGTGAGCTAGCTCACCGAAGAAGAAAGAAATAATATATTTCAGGTATTATTGTGTTCTTTAAAAAATTGACAATCATAGCTACCCTAAAACTGTTTCCTTCAATGTAGAGCTAGACTGACCTTCCTCAGCACATAAAAAATACAATGGTCAGTCTCTGGACATGATATTTATGAACACAGGTCTTTAATTCATTCTGTATAAATCAGCAAATATCAATTATATAGCTATTTTAAGTGTAACGTTGGTACTAGGCAATGGTGCATGTTGAGCCCTCTTCTGTTCACCCTATTTCAAAATGAACTTATTAGCATTTTTGTCGACCCCACTGTAGATAACATATGTTCTTTACTCTATGCAGGATGACATAGCTAGTATTTCAAACACTGTAAATGGTCTTCAAAGACAAATAGACTGTATTGGCCAATTCTGCACGAAATACGGCATGGCGGGTAAACTTAACGAAGACCAAGGTCGTAGTTTTTCGTAATAATGGACAGATACAGCACTACGAGAAGTGGTATTATTAGAGACAACTAGTAGAATGTGTATCCATTGTAAATATTTAGGATTAATGTTTTCTTCCACTATTACGTGGAATCTTGCAACAGATACATTATCAGAACAAGCAGCTAAGGTGAAAAATCTTCTCATTAATTTCGTACAAAACAAAAAATTAAAATATTAATTTTTATTTTAATGTCATAAAATATTGGTTACATATAATTACAATGGCGGAACATAGATATACGAAAGCTTGTTACTATATGAGTAAGAGCCTTGACGATGCAGGTAGACAAACGTAGTGCCCATCGGTGAAAGACTTGTTAGATACGGATTTGGATATATATGGCAAGAGCAATTTGTTCCAAATAAGCAAACATTTTTATATCTCTTTAAGGAAAGGTTAATTGACAATTTTATCCAAGAATGGCTTACGAAAACCACCCAAACAGAATTCTATGGCACTATCAAAACCGTATTTAAAAGAGAATCATATTTAACTATGGCAACGCCAATAGAGTTTAAATCTGCTTTGCTACGTTTTAGATGTGGAAACCACAACCACAGATTATAAGTAGAGATAGGCAGTTGGAATAAGATTTTGTAAATACTGTTACACAGCTCATAGTAATAAGTTTGTTGAAGACGAGTTGCACTTTCTCTTAAATGTCGTCTTTATACAGAATGAAGGAAAAACTTATTTCCAAGTATTTCCAATCGTTTAAATGATAAATTATCTTAAAACTACTAGTAATTGAAAACGTTTATATTGGCGAATTATTTATACTGAGAGCCACAAGACTAAGATTTAAAACTTGCAAAGTCTGTAAACACTATATATACCCTTTATGTTAATTTAACGTAAAAAATCGCAATATTAGACATTTTGTATAAATGTGATAGATTCTCTACTAAATAACTTTAAAAACTTCGTAATATATTTAGTTTCTTTTTGTAAATATGATAATTTTATTTAAACTTCCATCTTATGAACTATTTATATCTATGTTTTGTGTACTGTGGACTGGAGGCCTTAAAATACTGAATAAATTTATCATTATTATTATTAATTCATTCTGTTTTTGTGACTTTTGCAGATGGTTGATCTGAAATGATAAAAAGAATACATTTTATTATCAGCAATCTAATTCTAAAAAAGTTGTCTCTGGAGGGGAAATATTTGCAAGTTTATAATCAAAAGAATTGTCTAAAAATCAAGCCATATTTAATACACTGACGATATGTCAGGACTTCAATTCCTGAAAATTGCACAAAAAAACAACAAAATTCAATCCAAATTCTTAAAAATTGTATTATTTACATAATCTAAGCTAAATTTGAATTCTAGCCTTAGATAAAAAATATGATGTTACCTCCGTCATTTCGACTTCTTCGCTTTCCTTTCTATGAACTTAACTGAAAAGGTAAAAAAAAAAAGATTTGTACAGCTGAATTGTAAATGCATATTTATCTCTCTGAAAAAGACCATCTCTCTAAACTAAGGATGATGATAGATAGATAATGAGTAAGCCGATATTGGCTGATCTTTCACCAGATGATAGTGCTAGTGCTAGCGCTTATTGTGGTAATAATGATGATGAATATAAACACTTACTTCCTTGACATGTCGGACCATTGTACACCCCCGTACACTCACATTTGTTAGGTTCAATGCAGTTACCACCATTCTCACAAATCGGATTACAAATAGCTACAATTGATAACATTCGTAATATAAACAATAAGTCCAAAATACAGCTACAGCTGTAAAAAGCGTCTAGTCGTTCGGATGGGACAATAAACCGAGGCTCCGTGTGCTACAGGCTGTGCACGTTAAAGATCCCTCGACAGTTGGAAATCGCAAAAACAGTAGGCTAATGCCGCTGTCCAGGCAAAATTTCCCTCGTTGCACACTGCATGGCGCTGCCCGTCTTCATTAGCCCATATGATGCAGAACAGTAGGAAGTAAAACTCGATTCATTTCATTACATTTCAGCTACAACTGTATGTCAATTTCTAATAGTAATTGAAGCTCAAGTATTATATTTTACTGATGGAAAAAAAATAATTACCTATATTGCAATTTTGGTCACCATTGTGCCTCCAACCTGGTAAACAGAAATAGCGTCTTTCTTCGTACGCTTTCCATATCCATTTCCATCTACTACAACTACATGTATAATAAAAACTATTAAATTTACCAACTGACCCTCATTTCAGCCATCTACCTATCTATAGTAGGTTCTGGCATTATCATTTCGACCATTTTGAATGGTCTAAAAGTTAGTCGGCATATGTCTATCTGAATTCAAAAGAGGTTGATAAACTTTAATATAAATATCTACCCAAGGAATCAAATTCAAAGTAGAAAGGAAGGACAGGGTATACTTACGCTAACCAAGTTTTGTAGGCACAAACTCTCACTCTCCTTGATACACAATATACTCTGGACCCATATTGACTGAAAGGAAAGAATATTTGAATATTTGCTGAGCTGATAGTTTACTCATCCATCTTTACTTTTCATGCTTATTAGAGCTCAGAGATTTGTCTCAGCCACAACGATTTCACACTTAATCGTAAAACAAACTTCAGGCAAAGGATTCATCCCTTAGTACGCAAACCTTTTCATGGGAACGGGAACATGAGGTATTACCACGGGTTTTCGTGACCTGGTATATTGATAATGTATATAATTTAATAAATCTGCAAAAATTTGGTCTCGACGTGTAGCTAAAAGGCCATTCTTTCGAGACCAAATTTGTGCAGATTTATTAAATTATAACGTTGTATAGTGATGTTTTATAAAGGTACTTCTGACTTATAGTTACATCCCCTGTTATATATATAGTCATAGAGTACTATACATTACCAATATACCATGTCACGAAAACCCGTTGGTATTCATTACTAATAAGTATACTTTTTACGTATTATTTACATTCATTCATGCGAGTTCCTAAGAAAATACAGTAAATATTCATATTATAGTTACAGGTTTATACACAATTAATAAACAATTATAGCCAGAGACGATGTGTCTCTGATTACCATTGCCAATATCCTTTTCATCAGATTATTTTTTTTATTAAATAACAAAATGTGTTAACCCCCATCCTCCATCTTATTTCAAATTTCAAGCTTTTAGTTTCTCCCACCCGAAATTCTTCACAACTGTGTCTAATACCTTGACTATATATTGGAAGAACTATAAGTATTCTTGATGCGTATAAAAAGAATTATAATCAGAATGGTGTAAATAGAAGCTTTAATTATCACTGATAAATTTAATAAATGAAATGAATGGAGTTTTACGTCCTACTCTTCTGCACCTAATGGGCTAATGAAGACGGAATGATACATACAGAGACCAGAAAACCAGAACGGTGTAAATAGAAGCTTTAAGTGTCACAGATACACATACGAGGTCTAGAAATAATGACATCATAATGATGTGAATAGAAGATATGTAATTGTCCCTGATACACATATAAGACTAGCTGGTTATAAAGGTGTAAATAGAAGCTATAACTGTCCCTGATACACATATATAACAATGACTACAAAAACGATGGTTCGTATACGACATCTTTGTTTGTTGTTTTTTTTCATTAATTTTGGATTAAAAAACTGGAATATAATTTATAAACTGGAATATAATTTATAAACTGGAATATAATTTGAAAACTCCAAAATTAAAAATAAAAAGATGTAAATGGACCATTGTAACTATAAGTATCCCTGATACACATACAAAGACTATGAAAATCATTATAATGTAAATAGAAACTAGAACTGCGTCTTAGAATGAACATAAAATTGAAACTTGGCCAAAAAGAGCATATATTCATCAATAGATATACATGCTACCATATAACATAAAAAATAAACATCCAAAGACTTACTTATTATCAATATAAAAAGCATCTGCTTATTGAAACGCTTAATAAATTGATTTTACGGGTATTCTGTTACTTTATGACACCAGGTAAGTTCACTGACCATTCTTGAGAACTACAATTTTATGTCCACTCTAAGACGCAGTAAGCAATAAGTTCGCGAAAAAATCTGCGCAGTAATTTACATGTACCCTCAAAAAGTATAACGAATTTACAGAACAATCAAATACAACAAAATGAATAGAAAAAAAAACGTACCCCCGCCACTCAGCTTTTGAAATAACCACCAAGGCTATTAAAGTCAATAGCGCTAATCTGATCAGCGAGGACATCCTGATAAGTTATGCAAATGATCGTCAACTCAATATTTATAAGATTGCAATACGGGGAAGTAAATTGTTTTAATAACCCAATTGGCCTACCAACGATATTCAAAATAATATATATTTATTTCTTTATATCAATTCAATCATGTTAAAATGCATTTCTGTAAATCCGGTTCATTTAATTCGTAAAATCGGGATAACTGATAGTCACAATAGTACGCTAAGTGTTTTACTTATCTCCAAGCGGCTCTTATAGTCTAAATATATGGACTTATTTACGTGGAAATATTTCTTCCAAAAGACAAATATGGTCAAATACGGGAAGTAAATTCGCCATTCATCACCGAGACATATTCAGCTCTACGGAAACTGCCAAATATTACCGACTACAATCTTTTATATATAGATGTATATGAATACCTTAAAAATTCAAATGCATTATACAGATCTTTATAATGATAAACAATACTGTACATAAAATACATTAACTTCAGATACTAAAAGTGATTCCATAAAATCTATTATATCTTTAGCAATAACCCAATCATATCAAATTATCAAGGGCAAGACAATGACATAAACACACAAAACGTTCATCGAAATATAAACAAACTGGAAAACGATATGCATAATCAGACCAAATTTTATTACAATTGATTGAGTATTGCAGCTTCCATTGTGTTTAGGCCTACTCGTCCTTCGTGACGAAACCGATGAACAGAGACAACGGCAATATGTGTCCAAATTTCCAAGTGGGCGTATGTGAACCATAGTCAGGTTGAACGAGAAATGTATAAAGAAAAAAATTATTAAGATTGAATTTCATGAATACTATATAAACTAAAAATCTTTTATTAGAGACCAGGAAGTTTTTTACGGGCTGCTACACAGTTGATAAACAGCTCGCAAAAGACGACGTGTCGCTGGATATCATGTTTTTCATAGGGATTTTTTTTTAAATCTATGAAATGCAAATGTGGTGATCTTCATCTTATTTCAAATTTCAAGCTATTAATTTCACCCGGCGTTCATCACAAAAGTGTCTAATACCATGACTATAGTTTGGAAGAAGAAGCTTTAAGTATTTTTGATACGTATAGAAAGGCTAGAAATTAGAATCGTGTAAATAGAGGTCGAGCAGTGTCCTAGACACTCAGGTGCATCATTGTTAGTTTTAATTACATTTGTTTGAATACATATGACTTTTATTGTTAACTTTATCTATGTTATTTTGTTATCAATGTATGATTTATATTTTATTCTTTACAACTTATGTCATTTTAAATAAATGGCCTATTTCAACTTTACAACTTTGTATCTCTTAAGCAGAACTGAGCCAGTCCCGACGGGCTGACATAAATAGAATTATAATTATCCCTGATATGGATACAATGTGTAATATGTATATTTAAGATATTTGTACGAGTTTGGAAGGAAATGTGAGAATGTATATTTTCTTACCTCTACCTTCTTGTTTTGAAAGACAAGGTTGTTTAGTTTTAGGGTGAGTTGATTTCTCCATGAGTTGTGATTATCGTCTGAATATCAACTGACTTATGGGCGTGTCTTATCTGAGTGGTTCTTCAACAAGTATGGCGACTGGTAGTAGTAAATAAACTTTCTATAAGGTTTTAATTCTGCTTGGCATAACATACTAAAGGCCAAGATCCCAGGTTCTCAATTTCGTTTTACCAATCACCACTAAGCGAATTTCCAATCGAGCCACTCACCCCTCAAGACTTGAGTACATAATATATTATACGTGACGTAATATTATATTATGTGAGAAGAGACCATTTATCTTTACACATAATAAATTCTCAACAAAACCACAACTCCGGAAGTGCAAATGCTGGACTTCTGCACTCTGCACAGTGAGGTCACTTGAGAAACCTTAACTCGAGCGTGTCCATTTCCCCCTGGACTCGGGCCATTCCCCCCTTTGGGGTGAATTCACCCCCATTTGAGAACCGTGGGCCTAGATATAACCGGCACTATGAGACATTAAGGGTTTGATATAACCCACACTTTAAAACATAAAGGCTGTGATATATCCTACATTTCGAAACATTAAGGCCCAGATATAAACCAAGTTATGAAACATTCAGGACTTGATATTACCGACATAACGGGACATTAAGACGTAGATATTAACGGCATTGCGACATATTAAGACCATAGATATTTCCCATAAGACTAGATATAACCGACATTATGAGACATTAAGACCTATATATAACCGACATTATAAGAAATTAAGGCCTAGATATAACCGACACTATGACACATTAAGACCTATATATAACCGACATTATGAGACATTACGACCTATATATAACCGACATTATGAGACATTAAGACCTACATATAACCGACATTATGAGACATTAAGGCCTAGATATAACCAACATTATGAGACATTAAGGCCTAGATATAACCGACACTATGAGACATTAAGGCCTAGATATAACCAACATTATGAGATATTAAGACCTATATATATAACCGACATTATGAGACATGAAGGCATAGACATAGCCGACATTATGAGACATTAAGGCCTAGATATAACCGACATTATGAGACATTAGGGCCTAGATATAACCGACAATATGAGACATTAAGACCTATATATAGGCGTAGATATTAACGACATTGCGAGATATTAAGGCCATAGATATTTCCCACATTGCGAGACATCACGAGATTAAGCCTAGATATAACCGACAATATGAGACATTAAGCCTAGATATAACCGACAATATGAGTCATTTATCCAATGTTATGGAAGATGAAAGATACAATATTGGTTTATGATTGTTGTTTATAAGTGTAGAATGAAACACGTGTGTGTTAAAAATCAATTATGTATCAATACACTTTTATCATTAAAATTGATTTAACCGCCAATATATGGGAACAGGTTCCTTTTGCCTTAGATTCTTCTAATTTTTACTTACTGGGATATAAGAGCTCACGTCGGAAGAAAAGTTGAATACGGTCTAAAGTGGTTAAGTGGATAAAATCTTATCGTTTACGAGATGTAAATACGGGTTTAAGACTTAAGAACTACAAAACACATTTAGATGCGGATGATAACAGATACAGGTTTGTACAGTTTGTTGATGGATCATAACACTTTTAAGTAATGCTATGCTATATTGATAATGAAAAGACATCATCATCAACATAGGTTTGGGTCCTACTTCTTATGTGCATGATGAATTGCAGAACGTGCTTACCGAACGGTACACAGGTAAATAAAAATAGTACCTACGCACGTGGCAGAATCTGATCTTCTTTTCAGAAGCAGATGACGACCGATTGGCGCATATTCTGTTCAACAATGTTCGAGTCTTATGTTGGGTGCTGACACAACCAGCTCATCTGGAGAACAAGACCATACACGTGAAAAAGACGTGGGGAAAGCGATGCAACATCATGCTGTTCTTTACGTCGTTACCAAATCAAACTTTTCCTACCATAGGTCTCTTTGTGCCAGAAGGCAGGAAATATCTGGTTCAAAAGACAATGAAAGCTTTTCAGTATGTGTTTGAAAACTATTACTATGAAGCTGATTGGTTCTTGAAAGCTGATGACGACACTTACGTCATCTTGGAAAATCTACGTTACTTTCTTCTGGACAAGAATCCCAACGACCCTGTGTATTACGGACAACATTTTCATAAGTATATAGATCAAGGTTACAACAGCGGTGGGGCTGGCTACGTTCTCAGTAAAGAAGCGTTACGTCGATTGGTTATAAACGGAATGAACGCAGATGAATGCGTTATGAGGGGTGCAGAAGACGTTCGAATGGGTAATTGTCTCAGTGGGGTTGGGGTGAAAGTGGGAGAAACGTCCGATGCTTTAGGAAGGAGTCGGTTTCATGCCATCATACCAGAACATGTTATATTAGGCCAATTTATGACATGGTATGAGAATTTTACCAGCACGCAGGGGGTAAGTATTACTTTTGAACAAGGCAAACTGTAAAGAACAAATGTTGCACGTTAAATTTATCGTTTGGTGGACAGTGGCATACCAATTAACACCATGACACTTCATTGAACAGTATTATTTTCCGGCAAATCATTAATTAGCGCTTTGTAATCACATATGCACCCTTCTTCATAATGCAAAATTCCATGTATATCGGTAACAGCATGTTATTGTGTTTAACAAGATTCTGTCTACTTTTTGTCCCCTGCACCCATCTGAAATCTATTCACAAATAAATTTACACATAACATTTTGTCTCACTAGCTCCGTTTTCATATTACAGGGAATGGAATCTTTAAGTAAATATGCTATAACGTTTCACTATGTTGGACCACTGGCCATGCAAGAAATGGAGTATTTTCTATATTACCTCAGACCATACGGTATACAGCGAGGGATGTTTAATATCAATTGAAATGTGGACTGTTGTATTCTCCAACAAGAAACTATTTCCACTGTTGCCACCATGTTGAAGTAAATTATTGAGATGTGTAATTAGGAATGTTTATTTACAAATGTTGTGATATAAAATATGACAAGACAATTAAAATGTTGACAATATTTACAGAATTGTGTCATAAAATTACACCAACCCACCCTTAACAAATGCATTAACTCCCCCTCACCCTTCCTCTTTTACCAATAATCCTCCAACCCTCAGTTTAATCATTCCCCCTATCATTCCAACCCTCAAATGCAGTTTTTCTATTTTAACTAGTGCAAACTACACGAAGAAACATATTTGAAAAGAGTATGGTAGTAGACACAAACTAATCAAATTTCAGACCTAGACATTTTATCCATTTATGTTCTGTTAGTCAATTATTTCAGGGGCAGTTATTCAGATCAAGTGAGCTAGCTCACCAAAGAAGAAAGAAATAATATATTTCAGGTATTATTGTGTACTTTAAAAAATTGACATTCATGATTGTCTCTTATCCTAAAAGTTTGACTGGCTACCCTAAAACTGTTCCCTTCAAATTAAAGATGGTAAAAGTAGAGCTAGACAGACCTTCCTCAGCACATGATAATAAATATATAACAATGGTCAGTCTATGCACATAATATTTATGTACACAGGTCTTTACTTCATTCTGTTTTTGTGACTTTTGCAGATGGTTGATCTGAAATGATACAAAGAATATATTTTATTATCAGCAATCTAGTTCTAAAAAAGGTTGTCTCTAAAAGGGAAATATCTGCATGTTCCAAATTCAAAAGAATTGTCGAAAAATCAAGCCATATTTAGTACACTGACAATATCTTAGCACAAAAAAACAAACTTCAATCCAAATTCTTTAATATTGTATTATTTACATATTCTAAGTTAAAGTTTAATTCTAGCCTTAGGTAAAAAAATAAAATCTTTACCTCCGTCATTTCGACTTTTTCGCTTTCCTTTATATGAACCAAACTGAAAAAGTAAAAAAAAATGATTTGTACAGCTGAATTGTAAATGCATATTTATCTCTCTGAAAAAGTTTTGTTGTTTGAACTCCCATTGAATATATTAAAAGTTAACAGTCCTACCTTTCCTCTACCACGACCTCGTTTATTAGCTGCATTTCTGGTTTTATTTCTTTCAATACGTTCATTAAAAATCATCTTCCAATGATCAATTTCTTCATCACCTAAAAAATTATAAACTCAATGAGTTTTAATCGCATAATATAACTGATTGTTAACTGGTCATGTGATATGGAAAGTCTACAATTTCAGTATCCATGGTCATCATGTGGTGCAAGTTCAGTATTCATGGTCATCCAGTGGTGAAAGTTCCGTATTCATCGTCATCCAGTGGTTGAAGTCAGTATTTATGGTCATGCGGTGTAGGTTCCGTATTCATGGTCATAAGGTGGCGTTAAGTTGATTATTTATGGTCATAAGGTGGCGTTAAGTTCAGTATTCATGGTCATCATGTGGTGTAAGTTCAGTATTCATGGTCATCATGTGGTGTAAGTTCCGTATTCATGGTCATCATATGGTAAAAGTTCAGTATTCATGGTCATCATGTGGTGTAAGTTCCGTTTTCATAATCATCATGCGGTAAAAGTCAGTATTCATGGTCATCATGTGTTGAAAGTATTCAAGATAATATTTGGGTGAAAACTTACCTTCAAAAACTCTTCCCTCTAAGACTGTTCCATTAATTTCAAGTTTCCCACCATTAGCTTCTTTAGCTTTGTCTAAAGCAACCTGGGCTTGGTTTTCCTCACTGAATCTTACTTGACCCTGTAAGAGAAGATACATTTTGAAAAGCCACTGAAATAAAGCATTACATCACACTGTACTATCTGTGCTAGGGAAACTAAAGGCCAGCTAGGCCAAGAGCTAGACCTAGTGATAAGGTACAAATAGCATAACCCTCCACATTTTTCGCATAAAAACTGTCAAGTGAATTATAATATGCATAGTTTTATCCTACAAAAATTTACATTTAGTCAAGTTTGCTGTACATGATTACCTTTGGATCCCCAGGATTATAATCCACCCAAGAAACTTTGGCAAAATCTTCAAAGAAATTTCTGACATCTTCTCTTGAGACTCCTTCACCAAAACCTTCTAAATTCAAAATGGCTCCCTTTGTTATCCTGTCTTTAATATTCTCCATTTGCTGTAATTGAAACATAAAGAAATAAAGGAACCTACCAAACTTACAATCTGTTGAGCCAATCTTTACAAATTGACTGTAATAATTAAACCTTAAATTAATTTTATACAAAAATACAAAGTAAACAAGTCTACTGCTCTTACCTCTTGAAATTCTTTGGCGGTCTCTCTGGAATACACAAATTAAGTAAATTTAGAATGAGATTTTGGTTTTAGCCCAAACTATGCTATTGCAGTCTGGTGTAAAAATCTTTGTTATCTCAAAATATACGAGGAAGCCTTGACCTTCAGGTTAGCAAGAAAGCATCTAATTCATTTAAGCACAAGAGTTTCAATAAATTGATCAAGGTAAAAATAAATAAGGGGAAGAAATTGAAGTTTTGCACACTATCAAAAGTTATATGTAAGTACCACTCTCTAACTAAATAAAAAAACTTACGCTTTGGCAGCTTCTTCCTTTTCTAGCTTTGACTTTCGCTTTTCTTCTGTTTTCTTTTTATAATAATCATTTCTGTTAAAAAGAGAAATTCAGTGAGAAATCAAGAGTGATTGTAAGAAGGTCAAGCTGGTCCTTAATAAACATATCTTTTCTATCAAAATCACAGGGTTGAACTGTAGATTCTAGAGCTTTTATTAGGAAATGTGAAGGGATGGAAGACTTGGGTGTCAACAATATATATGTGTACATAGAAATGTGAACATATTAATATCAATTAAAATGTGACATACTTGCAGAGTTTGATCAATTCTGTATCACCATATTTCACCGACT
Source organism: Nipponacmea schrenckii (assembly GCA_030562195.1). Lineage (NCBI taxonomy): Eukaryota > Metazoa > Mollusca > Gastropoda > Lottiidae > Nipponacmea > Nipponacmea schrenckii. The sequence continues at coordinate 6,898,513 of CM060203.1, read as the reverse complement.
CTGTTCCTAAAAACTTCTCTGCATCCGGTACTTCTTTAAATGTGACAAAAACTGAACCCTAAGCAAACAAAAAACGAAATACTAAAACACCTTTCACATTAATACTTCTTCATAACTACAACTATGTTTCAAAAAGAAGAAAACCTCATATATTAAGGACCAGGAGAATAAGAACTATTTGTGTTACATGCTTTATACACTGACCAATGATCAGGCTTCCATAAAGTCACCTTTTTTGAAGTCAAGTTTTGAAGGTTTCAATAAAGAAACATCATTCTGTTAATTAGATAACATCACTATGCCAGGCATTTCAACCACACTAACCTTAAAAGTTGGACCATTTCTACGTAAATATAAACTGTCCACAGCACCATAGTTCTCTAGAAAAGATTTTATAGGGTCAAAGGTAGCATCCTCTGGAAAGCCTTTCTGAAATGGAGAGTATATAAAATTTCGGGAATAGTCTCAATATTATCAAAATTCACAATACATTAATTTGCAGAAACAAATTGTAACCTGAAGATATTATGAAAACCATACATCATGCAATTTACAGGGAAAGGAGAAATAACCATTTTCACAGGTAAATTGGTTGACTCAAAGCTATAGTATAATTGGTGTAGATTGCAAGAAAAATGTTGAAAAACATACACAATAGACTGTTCTTTTGGTAAGCTCTTCTCGATGCTCTTTGGTGTTTTCTGGTAAAGGTTTGTCCAGTGATCGTCTGATCTTTTTATTGTCATCAGAAACTTCAATCAAACCACTTCCCGACTTTTTAATGGCTGCTGCTATAACTTCTGCATCTGGGCTCAATTCTTTCAGTCTGTTAAATGTGAGAAGAACCTCAAATGGAACAACTAAGAGGGGGTAAAGGAAATTTCATATTGGATGAATTTTGAAATTTGAACATCCTTCTTCAATGCTACATAACTTATTTTTGAATGCAAAGCCATGGAGTGTGAAATGATGGAAAATTTGAATTAAAATGTGGGCTATGAAACTTTTTTTAATGTTAATAAAGGATACAGCCCTCATCTTCTTTAATTTTCTCCTGTAAAAACTTGTCTTTGGGTAGATTGATATCTCCAAAATAATACTGAAATAAATATATCATGAATAGATTATAGTCTCTTTTGCACAGCTTAGTAACAATGAAAAAGGAATCATTCTAATATGTAAGGGACATCGATGGAAATGATTTTCACCATTCTAATTTTCATATAGGCATTTTAAGGCAGATACCCTCAGCATATGCATATTCAGTAAAGCATTTCTATGACAGGAAACATAGACATAACAAATTGAAATCACAAATAGCTTTCAACACACTTTAGAAAAACACAACCAAACTTCTTGACAACTCATTCAAATCATGCTCTTGTTATCACAGCTTGAAATTCAGCATTTTAACACCCAGTCTTAATAGAGAGTTAACATAGTTATTAGATCCTTTGTTTAACCTTTTATGGCTTAAGTAATAAGGCTAACAAAATGCCACAGGCATGTGCCACTCAGGGTTTACACACCTTTCTGTCTACAGCAATAATGAATTACAAATACAAGACAATTAGAGAAACTACTTATTCATGTGGCACATTTCTTGTCAAAAAATCTCAAATATATTTGTCAATTAAAAATAGGTTTCAGTGAAACTTCACAGAAAAGTTTATACCTCAATCTGATAAATGATCTTCTTTTCTAAATCTGTGGGCACTGGGCCATCTCCATTACTTTCACCCATCTTGAAATTAGATGAGACCTTTAAGATAAGACAATCATATTGAAGAAATAACCATATGTAATTTTTATCACAGGCTTGCATGAGTAAGAGAATAGTGTATAGCGATCAATTTGGCATGGCATACGCCTAACAGATACAGGTGGCTGGGCAACCAAATTTAGAAAAAAATATAGGCCTATGACTATCTATATTTCAAACCGTATATCATATAAAAAATGAAACAATGAGGAAATGAAAAAGAGAGATGTGTCATAAATCACAACAGAACTCGAATTATTTCAGTGACAGTGAGAATCGAAACCAGCATTGGTAGGTTATTTACTAAGAACCGGAAAATGTAAACAAATTTTAACAAACTCAGATTGATGCAAAATTTCGTAAAGTACCGACAAGTCAGTTTAAATCTACATAGTAAATAAGAAGAAATATGACTACTTACCCGCTTGAAATGTGAATGAAGTTTCAAATCGAATTCTTATGACGTGTTTTCTAAGAATTATGAAATCTTCTGAAACTGGAAACAAATTGCAACTTAAAACACGTTTTTACATCATACAAATGCGCATGCGTAAAAATAACATCCGTCTCTTTATTACCGATTATGATACAATATCACGGAACATTTATCAAAATACGCTGCCGACGGTTTCCCCTTTGTCAGCAATGAAAGGCCCCGTGTAAGTGCTAAAAGGTGTGTACGTTCAAGACCCATCAACACATTGAAATCACAAAAAGAGTAGGCTAACACCGCTGTCCCGGCAAAATTTCCCTTCTTGTACAGTTTACGACGTTGCAAAACTTCATTCATTTCAATTCTTTCTAGTGACATCATGGTGTTTTACGTAGTAATACCTAACAATCCGTTGTTTTATCTAACAATTTTTAAAATATTGACAAATTATTTTAATTTCATCAGCAGAGAAAATTTATTTCTCTCATGTTAAAATGGAGTAGGGTTGGGTAGCCCGCTCGCAGCACATGCACTGACGCTTTGGCAATTCTTTTTTTTTTTTTTTTTTTTTTTATATGTATGTTTTGATGTCTGATCGTCTCATGCAGATGTACTTGTCTATTCCTTGGTTTATGTGGTCATGTACTTGATCGCAGAAAGATGAATCTGTCCATTTTATACACATTTGTGTATTTTAAAACTAATTGTACGTTGAAATGATATATGGTTTTTGCTGTCATGTACTTGATCGCCGGAAGATAAATCTGTCCATTATTTACACATGTAATTGTGTATTTTAAAATAAATTGTACGTTGAAATAATAGTGATTTTTTGCGGTCGTGTGCATGACCGCGGGAGCTATGTATTACTTCCATTTTATAAACAATTTGTAGGTTGAAAATCTGTCCATTCATGCACATGTACTTGTGTATTTTTAAACAAATTGTACGTGGAGTATTGTATATTTATTTTGTGGTTATGTACTTGATCGCCGGAACATAGATCTGTCCATTTGATACACATGTACTTGTGTATTTTTAGTATTTCGGACGAATTGTATATTGAGATATTATGTATTTTCGATTTTTTTCTTTTTTTCTTTCTTTTTTTTTTCCCAATTTATTGCCCCATGGGCTGAATGTGAGACAGGACCATGTCCTTGTGTATTGGGCCTTATTCTGACCCATGTAAAATAAAGAGTTTATTATTATTTATTATGTTATTCTCTCAGAACATATTCTTTCATATGTCTTTGTGAGATTGTATATTTTTAAAATGAATGAACACCGGATAAATGACTGAAATTTTACTTATATTTCCCCTATTCCACGGTATAAAGATGCATCTTTTTGCCTTCTTAGCTAAGTGATATATTGATAAAAAATATGTTTAGCTGTTTCAACATACTAATATTTCCTATAACACAACTCATATTTGCTTAAGGAATTAAATTTGTCCTCAACAGGTATAGGATTTAAAGGGATATAGTTGTCTAAATATTCATTCATAAAAGTACTTTATGAATGGATTTTAATTCTAGCTAGCTTTAAATGTCCTTTCACATTCAAAACCCGCATTGAATGTGTCTTCTATTACGGCTTATTCTTGTCTTTTGTAAACCCTCAAAGAAAAAGATATTACACCCAAAATATATACGATATAACACCAGCTCTTATAAATAATGTGTCCTGATGAGGATTGTGTATCCAAATTAAACATGTGTTGGCAGACATTTTGTTTGATTTCAGACAAACACTACGCCAGATTTGAATGCTGAAATTGTATATGGACAGTTATAAGGTTCCGTGCTACAATAATATTTAGCCAACTGAATGGGCACTCTATATTGTTAAATACGGTCAAATCAAAACCTCAACGATTGTATCCCTTGGGTATCGAATTCCAGTGAACCTTATTCACGATAAACTACAAATAAACATTCCCTTTTAACACCATGACACTTTTCAAGTGCAAAATGGTTTCGCCTGATATTGAAAGCGAAGGCAAGGAGATACACATTTAATATGTTTGACTGAGCTAATGAAATTGGAGGTACATAGAGGTTATCCCATTTTCGTGGATGGAGGTATATTTTAAACCTGTTTCTTAATATATATATCTATATACGTGTTTTAACAATATTTATATTTTTTTTCGAAACTGCATTAAGTAGATATCAAATAAGTCATTCTTAATAACCCAACTGAAATGTGTGCTAAATAAGTCAACCGAAACAGTTTTGTTTCTTTCAGTCGACCCAGATGTAAATTAATGTATGGATAATATAAGAGCGATAATTTTTTGCTTATGACAAACTGTCAGAAAGAATACTTTGAATTTAAATTGCCACTAAATTGACTCTGTAATACTTCTGTCTCACTTCATCACACGGCCTCAAACCATTGCAATGACTCTTTTAATTTCAGTTACAAATGACCGAGATAAGACCAAAAACACCAACTAGAAAAGTTTGGTTATCACGAGGTGACATCCAAAGAGCTCTTCCCCGAAAAAGTTTTTTCAGCTGTCATGACAATAAGATAAGGAAGGCGAGATTTGAAAGTGGAGACATTCTCGCGTTTTCAACAAAATTAGATCTTGTGACTCCTAGGTTTTCAAATGTGGTGTCACCTGGAACCTCCCAGATTTCTTTGAGGTCTGCAACTGATGCAAAAGAAACCAACGGAACCGGAAATGTTACTAAGACAACTTCTTCACAAGATGCATCAAAGGAAACTACAAACGATTCAAAGACGAATAACAAGAATCCAAATTTGGAGTTGGTAAAAAATAAAAAGAAAGCCCTCAAAAAGAACGAAAATGTCGTCATTTCTGGTCACAGCCATTCTAATTTTATTCACGAAAACAGTGAGCTCTTCCTTCACGACTGCAAACCACTTTTCGAATATCTCAAATATGTGAAAAACAATAAAGAAGAATGGCTATTAACGTATGGAAGTGTTCCTCCGTCGAGTCAAACACAGCATAGTTTTGCCAGTGATGCAGCCAAGTCCACAGAAAGCTACATCGTGACTGCTTCTTATGAAGTTGGAGCTCGTCGATCCTATCTGACTGGTAACAGACATCTACCAGAAGTAACGCACGAAAAGCACCGAAAGTCACATCAAGAGGACAAAAATAGTTTGAAATACCAAGATGGCAACGAGGTTGATGAGGTGTCGGAAATTGATCGATTACGCCAGAAAGCCAAATTATGGGCAGAGTCTGTCTCAACATCAACATTAATCCGGTGTCGTATTAAATGTTTACAGGCCCTCGGTGAAGAAGATACAAGTCTCACACGATGGTGGACCAGCCTTCAAACATGTACTTATCTCAGATGAGGCTCATGGGCCTTTAATAGAAATTCAATAAAATGACTCAATTGTTTTGTTTGTGGCCAATTTACTAACAGGGGATGGGGGGGGGTTGATTTTGCTTACTCGAATGTTGAACCGCATAACCCGTCGCACTGACCATACCTTGTTCCTCAGATGTTAAAGAGTTCTTGGTGTTAAAAGATCTACCGTTAATAGAATCAGACTACAATTGGAGTTGCTTTCAGACAATTTAATCTTGAAACATTGTCTGGCCAATGTTACAGGTGTATTTTAGGACATCCATATGGTGCTACTTAGTCCCCACATTCAATTAGAGGTAGGACCGTCATTGTTCGGTAAGATCCCGTCCTCCTTCACCCAAAGATATGAAGGACTAGTCTTCCATTAACCGTTGTCAATTAGGTTTACTTCTACGAAACTTTGACCGACAGTCGTGTACTATTAGGCTAAGAGAGTATCGAGGAGGAAATCCTTTAACATGATTCAATATTCTCTCAATTGTCCATCACAAAGAACATGTTAATGTTAATTTTAATCAATACATCTTCTCTCTAAAAGGATATGTGGGTTTTCCACAACAACAAAATAAATCTACTAAAGACCTCACATCAAAATATTTTCAGTACTTTTTTGTACATACTTGGCATCTACAAAAACATTTATAACAAATATTTGGCATCAAACAAAACAATCATATTTTAAACAAAGTTAAAAGAAATAAGTGACATGTGTTTACTGTCAATAAACAAAAACAAAGAAAAAGAACAAAAAGAGATAACATTACAAAATAAAAAACCCTAAAAAAACCTGACAAGCCTTATATGATAAATGGCAAAATCAAAAAGACTAAAATGAAACTGAAATGTTTTGAGCCTAATAAGAAAAATAGGTCCACAATAAGTGAATGAATGAAAAACCATATTTGTAAATTGTATCTGAAGTACTTAAGTTAGGTAGTAGAAGCCATACCCAAGATGTTACAACCAACAAATATTACACTCAAATTCCAGTTTTTAACACAGACTCAGAACATTTCAGTTGTCTCCAATATAACAATTTTAATAAATTATCAAAAAACAAAACTTCTTTCTCACAAAAACACTTATTTTTTCTTACATTTTTGGACATGATTTTGGAATCTTTTTTCAACTTGAAACTGCTGTAAGCAAAATTTGCAACATAATTTAACTTTTGCCGGCTTTTTCGCATTTCCTTTACGACTGACTGATTTACTACTATCAGAATGATGTTTGGCTCTGGTATGAATTAGAGAATGTCTCTTTAAGTGTGAGGAACATTTGAATGCTTTCTCACAAACATCACACTTATGGTCTCCCTTAGCACTATGTATTGTTTGATGTTTGGCAAGCTTTTTGTTGGTTTCGAAACTTTCCCTACATATTTTACACTTATATTTATTATGAGTTTTGGCATGATTGTTCAATTGACTTTTGGTTTGAAAAGCTTTTTTGCAGACATTGCATTTGTTTAAATATTTTTTGATATGAATGTGTAGATGTTGAGTCAGTACATCAAGATGTGTAAAAGTTTTGGAACATTTATCACACTTGTAGCACTTAGGAGTAATGAAAGATTTTGAGGAAGGTCTTCCTGGAAGAGATGCTTGTTTTGAACCATGTGAAATCTTCATTCCTTTTTGTAGACAAGTTTTTTTGTCATTTGTTCTATTACTATTGACTTTTCCAACTTTAATGGGTATTTTTGACATCCTCAACTTTGTCTTGCTTTGCTTCACATTTGATGTTTCCTTTGTCCTAAAATTTGATTGACCGGCTTTCATTTCAACTGATAAAGTACACGCACAAGCAATTTTTTTCTGGTCACTTCTATCTATATTGCCTTTTTGATCATTAAAATGTGCCATTTTTTCTTTAACATTAGGGAAGGGATAATCAAAGGGAGTGGATTTGCATGGACCAACTGGATTATTATTTGTGTCTAGTGTTGAATTCTGATCAGACATACATGAAGGCAATTCTGTCATATTTGGCAATTCATTAGCTGGTTCTAGTGAAAGATTGTAGTGAATTTTGGTTCTATCTGGTACATATTGGTAATAAGTATCACCAGTGGCATCTATAAGAGAATTTTTCAAGTTTCTCCTTGGCAAAGAAAAAGCATTACTATGAAATAAATCCATATCTTGAAATGGGAAGGGAATGATTTCTGGTTTGAAATTTGACAAAACTTGATAAATTTGCTTGGAATCCAATAAGGGTGTGTCTATTTGCCCTGTTGTAGCATCATCTTCAAAACTTGACAACACTTCACTGACTTGATTGATGCTTAATTCTGGAAGCTCTTTTATGATGTCAGTTAAAAAAGGCAACCTATTTTCTTCATTTAAGGTCTGGGAATTCGATTGGGTGAAAAAGTTACCATTAATAATGCGATGATTGCCTATAGTTTCATGGTGGCCATTAGAGATAATGTTGCCAAAGGTGTGGTAGTTGTAATTGGTGAAAAGGTTCTCATGGGTTTGCCAGTTGTCTTGGTTGAAATGGTTGCCATTGTTCATAAATTTCCCATATATTTCAGTTGCAGGAAGAATTGGTTTGGCACTAAGGTTGACTGTGCAGACTGGTTCTTTATTGCTCAGAGATCTTCCTTTACCTTTGCTTGATAAACCTCCATTTGTTGTGTAGATCTTCTTGACATTGGTTTTCCAAGCAAGATTTTCAGAGTTCATTGAGTTATAACCTTTCCCAAATTCTCTACCATGGCTCGGAAGATTTTGATTTTGGGTATAGATGATTGAGTTTTCTTTGCAGATAGTCACATGGTTTCCATTGCTGTCAACATACATTTGTTCTGTCTCTCCCAGGTTCTTTTTCAAGTTATTATTATGGTCCATGCTAGATGATTTCTACAATTTGATGAAAACAACATATATTATTAATGTGAACACCCTGGAAGTTCAATGGCCTAGTAGCATTGGGATTTTAACAATAGTAAGCACATGTGGAAATAAATTCTATAGTAAAATCATTAAGAAAAATCAGGAACACTTCCTTCTATATGTCAGATAATCAAGAGATCATTTGGCAAAAACCTTTTTTTTTTATCTCATCATACAATAAAATTAGGCTTAAGACTGGGATCAATATTTATCATCAGGCATTATTCATAAGCAAAGGCTGTTATACCCAAGGATATTTTAATCCAAAAAATGAAATTTAGACTGTTGAATGGAGCAAGAATGAATCGGCAAATTTCTGGAACTATTACAGGAAGTTGAAATGCAATTTTTCCTCAACAAACCAGCCATCTTTTAAGCTATTTCTTCCGACTTATTTGGCGTGCTCCCGATAAACTAAGGCTTGACACATTCTCATTTCAATTTAACAACAACCCTATCTAATCGTAGATGTACCTTAGGCTTTGTTTTAATTTAAATGCAAATCTTAACGTGCAAAAAAGCACATGTTCTGGGTTTAGTAGAATTTTTGGAATGTTGGATATTTTTCTCGAAAATCACGTGACAATCACGTGTCAGAAGATCACGTGACTTAGGAATCACATGACAATCCAAAATGGCCGACAAGAGAAACAACATTTTTGTTACTATAATTTGTTTTGTTTCGTTTATATATATCTGTAAGGTTAGTTTGATGAGACAACTGTTCTGTCAAATTAGGCAACGGACAGAAGATATTCGTCTGTCGTCTGATTGAAGCAGACAGGGAGACGACAACGATACCAAACCCTATTTAAAGGGATAATAGGTCTTAGATTACTTAGAATGAACATAAAATTTGAAAATTTTAGATTTGGCCAGTAAGAGCTCTATTCATCAGTTAATATACCTGCTGCCATAAATTACATAAAAAAATTAATAATTATTGAAAAACGCTTAAAGGGATAATAGGCGTTAGAATACACTCGTCCTACGGCTTATATTTGTCTTTAATATTGACTAGGCTATTAGTTAAATAAGTATGCATCCCACACTTTACCAAATTTTAAAAAGCCGCAATAAAAATATATTCGGATTTTAAAAAAAAGTGAGCCAGCGATGATTCCATTCAGTTTGAGAATAAAATCGTCTGGTAAATTAACGCTAAAACATCATTGTGCAATTCGACAGTAGGGGTCAAGGACGCCTGAAAACCCACATTACTTCCCTTTATATTTTACAATTTAAAAATCGCTTGATGAAGCGTTTTATAATTAACTACATGATTTTGTGGATTTATCCGATAATAAAGGGATTTTGATGTATTGTTATGACACCAGGTAAGTCCACTGATGGATTATATACTCTTATTGTCCAAATTTGAGTGAAATTAAATTTTTAAGTTCCTTCTAACGCCTATTATCCCTTTAATAAGCATTTTTTGAAAATAACTTAGTTTTGCGAATTTTCAAGTTTTGAGAATTTCTGTTACTTTATGACACCAATTAAGTTCACTGATGGATATAATAAATCAACTTAGTACAATTTTATGTTCATGCTAAGACCTATTACCCCTTTAACACTATACACAAATCGATAAGCTTATCTATTGTTCTGTGACCTAGGTCAGTGCTTTCATTTAGACTGGTCTCAATACACCCTAACACTATATATACTAAATAGGACATCTTATATTTGTGATGTATGGGTTTACATACCAAACATCCCTTTCAGAGAGTCTACATAGCTGATGATGTTTATTTGGCATTTAGGTTTATCAATTTAATTTCCCTTTCAGAGATTTCAGATATATCTGTGCATATCTAATTTAGTTTCAATGATTCTGTGAATAATTTGATCTGTGATACAATTTTAGTGCCAAAATGATAGTTTTACTATAGATTATAATGGCAACACCTTTATTCTGGATGGTAAGCCATTCCGTGCTATTTCTGGTAGTCTACACTACAGCAGGACCCACCCTTACTACTGGAGAGATAGGTTGATGAAAATGGTGGCTGCAGGACTAAACACTGTACAGACGTAAGTGTGAAAACTATGGGGTGTTGATTTATCACTTCAGAAAGGCTGAGTCCTGTTTCAAAATTTATGAATTTCTAATTTAAATTGAACTCACAATCAATGAAATTAATCTATTATCTATACATATATTAGTGCCAAAATCATGTGATCCTCTCCCACTTTAAATATCATGAAGATGGGACATTGGCTGATCTGGATACTATTAACAGTTAATAAGCTGTATCCCTTGCAGTTGAACTATCATAGTCAATGTATGTCAAGCCAGTTAAAGAAATATTGATAGCAAGTCAACAGTGCTGAGGAAAAAGTAAATCAAATTTGTTATTCATTAAAGCACAGTTTGAAAGAATTTTCTTATTTCAGTTACGTTCCATGGAATATCCATGAACCAACAAAAGGAAAATTTGATTTTACAGGTCTAGCTAATCTAGAACTATTCTTACAAACAGCTCAGGATGTAGGCTTAAAAGTTTTACTGAGGTCAGGTCCCTATATTTGTGGAGAATGGGAATACGTAAGTTCTTTGGTTTTTCTTTCTTTCAATTTCAGATTTCAAAAGATAATATATTTCTATGAAGAATTAGCATGCATGATTTTTATAGTATTTCAATGCCATTATAGTTTGGTGACAGTGTTATTATTTAACAGATCTAGATATTTTATTTTATTTATATTTGTGGACAACATCATCATCCATGTTGATTACTGTACAAAAGCATCATGTATAATTTTCAAAAGATTTCAAAACTCAAAACAAATCAAATCTAGATATTTTATTTCATGTATTTTCTGTTAGTAACTCTTTCTCACTCTTAATATAATACATTTTTAAACTGTATTTTGATAGAATTGAGTATGACTACTAAGAAAACTAACTATTCTGTTGTTTAATGTACAGATTGTGATTGAATAAGCTGTGATGATGATCTCATCACTGTATTAAATACATAATTAATAATTAAGTCTGTTTGTTTCAGGGAGGATTACCAGCTTGGTTATTAACCATAAATCCCAATATGGTGGTCAGAACTATGGATCCAGGTAGGAACTTTCATTGTATTTAGGGAAGGGGCTAATTCACAAATATTCAAATCCACCTTATGATGCAGAAAGCAGGGATTGACAATGATAAACATCTTTTTTAATAAGTTTGTTTAATAATTTTTGGAGGTTTATTTGAGTCTTGTATAATATGTTAATAGTGAATTTCATAATACCTTTTAAAACTGCTCAAACAGCGGACAATAAATGAAAATTATATATCTGATATATTTCAGATTATATAAAAGCTGTAGATGGCTGGTATGATGTATTATTACCTATATTAAAGAAATATCTTCATATTAATGGTGGTCCTATATTAATGGTACAGGTAAGCAAATCTTGGGAGCAAGATCAAAAACTTTAAGACAAGTTCATGCTCAAAGAATTGCAGAAATTTTGCTAGTACAAGGGGAAACTCAAATGATATCAAAACTACTGTATTCAGTTATTACATTAAAAGAATTATTTTCTAAACGTGTAATGGGGACACTGATAGCATGGATTTGCACCATTCCAGTTTTTAATCATACGTCTGTTGTTTCTGTAATTCCAGTAAACCATAAGCATTATCTATCCCCCTTAAAGATTGTAAGCATTTCTTTGGAGTGAATTTCAAGTCACTAAGTTTTGAGTCATCTGATTTAAATATGTAAAGAAACATTATTTTTGTTTTTAACCTTGCAGATTGAGAATGAATATGGTAGTTATTTTGCATGTGATTACGACTATTTAAGATTTCTGTATCAGAAAGCTCGGACTGGCTTGGGCGAGGAAGCCATTATTTATACTACAGATGGAGATGGTGATGCATATGTAAAATGTGGTACTGTTGAAGGTTGCTATGCTACTATTGACTTCGGACCATCAAGTAGGTTATCTTTTAGTTTATCAAATTTAAATAGGCAATTTACTTACTATACTTTATTAGATTTATTTAATGATATTTAAATTTCATTCATTCATTCTTGTTATAGGTAACCCAGCCAATAATTTCTTAGTTCAGAGACATTTTGAACCTAAAGGCCCATTGGTGAGTAACTTTGGAAACATCCATAATATATTAGGTATGTTATAAGAGATTAGATTTTTGAGGATCAGCTGGTATTTGGTTAAAACTCTAGGGAACAATTTTACAAGGACAATGACTAAAAGATTCCTTCAACTGGTTTGTGACTCAACCTCTTGGCAATCATTTTTCAGGATATAGACTTTATGGAGGATCCTGTCTACGATTTTATCCTGGAATCAAACCTTTTGGCAATGATATTACAAGGATAAAAAGTACTGATCACAAGGATCTTTTTTACCAGCTAGTTCTGGACTTAACATCTTTCAAAAGAATAACAGCTGTCATTTCCAGAGCTGGTCAGTGAATAAACCTAATGGATATAATATATATATATTGAGGATAAAACATGTAATCTTATGTTTTATGTGTTTTAGGTGAATTCTGAATTCTATACAGGATGGTTAGATCATTGGGGGAATCCCCATGCTCATACTTCTACAGATACAGTATGTAACAGTTTAGATAAAATACTAGCACTAGGTGCCAGTGTTAATATGTAAGTCACTTATCATGTTCAGATTTATTAATACATCATCCAGACAGCTGGTATAGAAAAGATTTTATTTTATTATAATCTGTAGCCAATTGCATGTTTTGAGATTTTCACTGACAAAGAGGAAATGAACTTTGGAGTAAAAGGAATTGAAAAAAGTAAAAAGTAATTTTATGTGGAAAGGGTTCAAAATCTGTCTAGATTACAAGTCCAATTACACTATAACTAAATATCTCTATCTATAGGTATATGTTTGAAGGTGGAACAAATTTTGGATACTGGAATGGTAAGCATAAATAAATGTTTTCATTTAAATGTTATTTGATTTACTAGAAAGAAAACTGGGGGCTTTAAACAAGTCAGGCACCTGTTTGCTAACATTATAGTAATTGATTTGATGTGCTAGTCAAAATGATATCTTGTGTTTCCCTTTGATGTGACTTTTTGGATGGGATAGACATTAAAACTGAATGAGTACCGACCTGTTCCATGCATCAAAAATGAGAGGGCAAAGCTTCACCAATTGTATGCTTATACCATTTTTTTTTTTAGCATAAACCCTTTTTTTCTGTTCTAGGAGCCAATGCCCCACCCTACCAACCTGTACCAACAAGTTATGATTATGATTCCCCCTTAAATGAAACAGGGGACATAACTGATAAATATATTGCTATTCGACAAACTATATCCAAGGTAAGAAATTAAGAATATTATGAGTTTCTAAATTATAAGTAACAAGATATAATCAAATATTTATAGAATAGATTGAAACAATTAAATACCAAAAAACTTATACATCAAATGATAATTATTAATTAATGAATCTTATTTCAGTACCAAAAGCTACCTCAGATACCCATTCCACCAAACACACCAAAAGGCAATTATGGTGATACAGACATGAATTTTGTAAGTTTTGAAATCTTTGCTTTGACTTTTCAATTGTTAAATTATAACACTTTAAAGTCTGATTGATTTTATTGTGGATGTAAAAGGTCCCTCAAAAGCTGGCATTCCAAAAAAGACAATGCAAATTCTCATCACAATATCTGACATAGTTATTTAAATCAAATATTTAAGTTGACTCCTATTTCCTCGACCTGTCTGAGGATAGTGTATCTGAGCTGTTAAGAATTAGAAGTTAATTGTTTTATTGTTTTGTATGTTCAGGTAGCTACTGTACAAGATGCTCTCTCAGTTCTTAGTCCCAATTCACCAGTCCAGTCAACTTATCCATTGACAATGGAACAGATCAAATTTGTAAGTGAATGCTTCTGGATAATTCTAAGGTTTCAGTCATATGATCGGTCAATGAGTAAATTAAAATTCAAATTACGGTACATAAACCAATCAAATTTCTGAATTTGCTTTAGAAACCATTATTTAATTTTAGATACATTTTGTAAAACAGGTATCTGATAATCAACCCTTTTAACAGTTTCTTTAGACATTAATTGCCACAAGTTATTTCTTTTTCCAGTATTATGGTTTTATTTTATATCGTACCAAATTACCATCTGATATTACTACACCAACCCCATTAATCACTCGGGGTGTTAGAGATAGAGGCTATGTGACAGTAGACCAGGTTAGTCAGTCTCATAATTCATAGCAAAGGGAATTAACTCAAACAAAGAATTGGGTCTTTACTGAATGTCATTCAGTTCTGTTAACTTTATATTTATATGATGATTCAGAGTGCAACAGCTGTGGCAGAAATTTCCTCTATTGGACACTGCATGACAAGTTTGTCAGCACAAGTGATTTCAATATAAAACTCATTTTATTAGATTGAAAAGGGTACTATACCATTGAATGTAAAACTCATTTTATTTCATTAGTCTGAGGTACTTGTCACTATTTATTTATTTACGGGTCCAATAACACACCAAATAAATTTCAATTTTAGTGTAGAATTATGTTTTGTAGGTGCCACAAGGTATATTTATTCGAGATGATACAACACAGGTCAATATTACTGGTAAAGGGGGCCAATATCTAGATATACTAGTAGAAAATACAGGCAGAATCGGTTTTGCAACATTAATGAACTATAATACTAAGGTAAGGTTTGTTTTATATTTTTTTCTTACTTTTAGACATCTGAATCAAGCAAGTAAATAGCAGTTAAAGCAAACATAAGCTTCTATTTAGACTTATGCCATTTTGAAGCCTTGGAAGTATATGGTGTCAAGCAATTGTTAGAGTGATATCATAATAAGAATGAACCTAAGTAACAAAGCTAAACTATATACATACATAAAACTTCCCTTCTTAAAGTGAACCTACTATAAGATAATTGTATCCTTCTTTGGGTAGAAATGTCAAAGATTTAGTCAAGTAAATTATTTTGCTGTGTTTCAGGGTATAATATCTAATGTGACATTAAATGGTAAAATATTAACAGACTGGACAATCTATCCTATATCGTTAGAAAATATCAATGGAACTACCATATTTCAGCACAATATCAAGAGGTTTGTACATAAGTCAAAATGTCTGGAAAAAATTTCTGCGCTTCAGAAGTTTTATGTTGAATAAGATTCTTTACAGCATTCCTCGTATAACTTGTTTAAAAATAAGGAATAAAAATAACATTTGTTTAATATTTAATCTAAACTATATCCATTTTATTACCTTATTTTGTGTATAATTTCAGCCTGGGACCTAAAAAGAACCATGGTTTACAAACACCGTCCATATTTCTGGGTAAAATTCCAATCCCAGCTTCCAGTGATGAACCTAAAGATACCTTCATAGATCCTTCCAACTGGTTCAAGGTCAGTACTTTTTCTGGTGAAATGGCAGTTTTTTCAAATGCCAGAAGCTGCCACTACACTGACATACGTATCAAATAAACATTCTTTAATTAGGAATGCTAGTTTTGAAAATGCAAGTCTACAATATATTGGACAAAATCTTTTCTGACATTACTGACAGGTTTAATAAACAATCCTTATCAGGACCTTTAAACTAAAATGAATGAAGTCAAATACCATATCTCGACTTTTTTACAAAGTTGCACTCTACTCCCTGTAAGTTTTTGGGTTATGATTATAGCTGATTTAGCTCTATAATTTCATGCTTGTTTTAAATTTCAGGGTCAAGCCTTAGTCAATGGTTTTAATCTTGGACGTTACTGGCCAGTGATGGGACCACAAGTGACGCTCTATGTACCCAAACCAGTGTTGAAAGAGCCATCCAAACTTAATTATTTAGTAGTATTGGAGTTAGAGAATACAGCTTGCACCAGTTCTAATGTGTGTAAAATATCATTCACTGATACTCCAGTTATTAATAAAACACCACCAGGATTTCATACAAATGTTAGAAACATCCAAGAGGGCTACCCTTATCATAAACATGTTTGAACCTTGTTAAGCCTCCACAAATCTGAAATTATTAAGTTATGTATTGCTTGTCTAGTGTTAACATGGTTAAAAATGTTCAATTTGGTGTTTGCATTTGTCAACTGAAATCCTTTTGAGGAAGTCCACAGAGTTAATTATGTTTATATGGTATTTCGTTTTCATTGTATATATAAGATAAATTGAATTATATCCTGTGATGATATGAACTGGTACTTAACACCATTGATAAACAAATTCATAATAAAAACATTGCACATTACTTTTATCACAAAAGTACACCTAATATATTTTTAGGAGTTTGTGAGAATGAAACACTATTTTGCATAAATAATATTTATGGGAATTGGCCCAATTACAATTTAATACAAGGATGCCCAATGTCTTAATATCCAATCACCAGTAAAGCCTTATCTTGCTGTTTGTTTCACTATGTACAAAAAACACATTTTAGTAATTTCGTATTGGAATTTGTGAATAGTAATTGGTTCTTCTTTGTGAAGAAAACTAAATTAAATGTCATATATCTAAAGAAAAATTTGAAAAACCTGCTATTACATTTTGCCTTGAATTTATTATTAGGCCTATTATTATCTAAAAGTGTCACTCTTGTTAGATTGTTAGAGAATTATGTTCCTGCATAAGTATTCAAGATTGTTTTGTGATAATTAGTTGACCTTTGGTCATTTTGTTACTTGTATTTTTTGAAAGGTTTTGTTGATTTTATTATTTTTGTATGGTTATTAATTACCTATTTTGTTCAACATTTACATGCATTCCAAAATAAAGTTAAATTTAAATTGCAGTACCATGGTTTTTTTTTTTTTTTTTCATCTCTTTAAACTAGATTAGTGTGGAGGGTAGATTGTATTTAATATTCATGGGGAGAATCTTAACTTGGGATTGCCAGGTGCGGATTTCAAGGTGGGAAGTAATGGTTGCATGACTATGTAAGACCTATGCTCTTTTAAAAAAAACGATAGTTTAAGAATTAGATTACTGCAATCTTTAATGCTAAATTGTATAGGCATTCTGCATGTAGTTTTCATAAAATTCAAGTTTAAGGTCAGAATTATTTGGATGCCAAGACCAATACAAGTTTCTGCATCTGACAAATTTGTTGTATACCGAAGAGGGATACGGTACTGTGGACTCATGTCAAGGCAAGAGATGTTTAAAATAATTTATTGTAAAAGATGCAAAAGACTATCGTGGAGAATGAGAAATCATTTGTGGTCTTATTCCAAATGTCGAGGATTATTACCTCCAACCTGTCAACTTCCGGTGTGTGATTAAAACCTAGACAGGTAACATTTCTGACATGAAGTAAGTCTTGTTGGGGTCGTCAAGAAAGAAAACCGGTAAATATGTCTATTTCTATTACTACTAGACATTTAATTACAGGTCTAGCAAGAATTTACGCAAGCAACACCCGTTGCGGTTGGATTTAGCAATTTCGTTTGACAGCCTTCGCTTCGTACTGCACACCTTTTTTCGCCTTCACTGCTATCGGCTTTTCTTTGAAGTTCAACCACCTGTAACTAACGGTTTATGGTACTGATTAGCAGGTTACCATTGCCCCTAACCCCCCAAGACGCATTTGACCCCTTTTTGTGTTATCCGTAGAACTTTTGATTTGAACTCTGAATTAGGTCAATTTGTATCAAAATAGGTGAATGCATTTAATAGATCTAGGCTATTGATATTATTATTGACAATTTTGGCTTGCAATTTTTTTTTATTTAAAATGAAAATGATGACTTTTTTTTTACCTTAACACTTTTTAGGACTTTTATTATTTAAAAAAAATTAAATAACCCTAAAGGTCAATTTATAAATTGACAGTTTAAGTGCCACTCCCTTTTAAACACCCACAAACTGTCAAGATTAAGATATGGACCCTTAAAAACCTGATTTCCTGTGTGGGTTTAATATTTAGCCCAATAACCCAAATAACCTGCTTGATGGGAATCAAAACAAGTATAGGCTTCATTGTACACTGCATGTACATGTTGCCGTTTCCACCTTCATTAACATCATAGGGAGTAGAGCAACACTTAATTTAAAGTCATTCACAACTTTCCTTAGCAGTTATTGCAGCAGAAAGTAGTTCATCCTTCTATTCTAAGGGCTTGAAAGTCAAGGTAGATCTGATAGTAAGTGAAAATCATGCTTTAACTCCAAATTCAATTGATTTGTCAATTGAGACCAGTTCCTTTATGATGTTCATCCAGACATGACTGGCAAATATTATCATATTAACAACCCTGTGATTAATAAAAGGTCTACCAGTTTAATGACACCAGACGAAATGAATTAGTCAGTTAGTCTTTAAAGTTCAGCTTTTCAAACAGGTTTGGTAAAATGAACTTGATGAAGGATGGGTGACCTTTCAATGTTGAGCCAGTTTAAATCATTTTATATCTCATTTAACATTCCTACATCTGTTGCCCTGACTGGCAGTGTACAACTTCAAGTATAAATTTGTCTTTTTAATATGATTGGTTTTCATTGAAAATGTGATATTGATTTGACTGAGATATAGCTTGCAGTGTGTCTAATTTGAGGATTGATTGGAATTTTGAATTTACATCTATAATTTAACTGATTATTGACTTTGAAATTGAAAGATTTGGCTGAAACATGGAAGGGGAATCCCCACCACCCTCAACTAAGGAAAATAACATTGAAACAAGGTAACATGTATATACTGTAAGGCTACAAATTATTGCGAGATAGAAATTAATGCGTTAAATGCGACCTATTCGCGATCGCATTAATTTGTATCCGCCTTTTTAAATACATATTCCCAAGTGAAGTTTATGGAGTTCAAATATGGCTGACATTAGTGAACATCGATATGTAGTATTTAAATTGAGACTGTACAGGATTAAGTAATTAGGTAATTATCTCTAAATTTGAAACTGATTAGTAATCAATGGCGTTAAAAAAACAAGAGATTTTCACACTTGACTATTTAAAGATAAAATCTTGATCATTGTTCATGTCTTCATTCATTAAGCACTTTAGAATTTGGATGATATTAAAAAATGCGACACCTATCGCGGATCGCATTAATTTGTACTCGCATTTTAGTCTCTATACCCATTTCGCATTAATTTCTAGCCTTACAGTATATCAGCAATATACAATATGAAGAGTATTGAGTAACACACTTCACTTATATAACCCTTCTTGGTCAATGAATAACTATATAAAACATAACCAAATGGCAACTTAAGTGCTCTACAAACATATGTACATTATATACAAATTTTGGGTCCTTGAATTGTTGTATTGGTCCAATCCCTTTTGTTGCCCAGTAAGTTACTGGACAACATGCTAAAGCAATAGAAACCAAGCTCGGTCAGTAGATTACACATTTATGCAATTAAATCGATTTCACAGTAAAACAGCATTAAATATCTTAAACTGTGAAATTATAGTGAAAATTTACGTGGACTGATAGCTCACCCTGAACAATAATGTCACATCAACTGTTAAAAATTTTGGTGAGCTCATAAATACCTTTACCCACCAACACCCCCCCCCCCTCCCGAACCCTCTAACTACATTAATTTATGTTAATGGATAGTGTACAGTATATTGGTAATAATGTAATAACTCTACCCTAAACCATTATCGGCAAAATATAAGAAATATTTAAAACATTCTATTAAACTTGATCAATAATACCAACCACCATAGTTTCTAGGTCAATAGAACAAACACTTGACACAATCTGTATTCACAAGAGTTTCTTTTATAATTCTGAAAACCATTAAAGGTGAAAAGTCTGCCATTAAAGATGATTATATTCATATCAACGTTGAGAGTTTTAGGCTAGACTTATTTACAAATGTATAGTCTTAAAATGTCTTAAATTTAAAAAAGGTTGGGGGGGGGGGACACTTTTATAAAGAATATGATAATAAATAGAAGAATTATGACTGAAGTCTCCTAATAAACAAGAACTTGTTATTTTGTCAGTTTACATAATGTTTATTAATTTATGTATAAGTCCTAATTTTATGAATTTGATTTTCTATACATTTTTTCAAAACTGACTTATTCCCAAAATTTGATGTTTGAAAATAAATTTAATACTATTTGTGCACTCCCATTTTAATAGACAAAAAGCCCCAAGCATTAACTCAAACAAATTATTAGGTTTTCAATATTTAAACTTAAAATAATGTATATTTTTTTTTAGCTCACAGCTAACCACACAGAATGACTTTCAAATATGTTCAAAGCTACAGATATCTTTGCTAAGCTCCATTGCAATTGTTGTTTTCTCTTTTCAGAAATATGGCGACCAGCAATACATCAGGTGGTCAGGTAGATGAGGTCAAGGACACCATTATTATCTCTAGAAATAAAATCAAGTATATCAATGCTAAATTTGTGAAGGTGTCGGCGATTATGTATGATTATAAATGTGACATCAAATTGAAATGTGGAAATGCTAATTTTAAAGCACATCGGGATGTTTTGTCTGCAGCTAGTGATTATTTCTCTGCCATGTTTAGCCATAATATGAAAGAAAAGGAACAAGACGTTATTGAATTGAAAGGAATCAGTCCTGCTGGAATTTCGGTAATCTTGGATTATTTTTATCATGGATTTGTCACCATTGAACCCACGAATATAGAAGATATTTTGGAAGCGGCCCGATTTTTTCAAGTTGAATGGTTGGTTGAAGTCTGTTGTAAATTTTTAGTACATCATTTAGGATTGGACAATTATACAGAAGTCTTGACTTTATCGGATAAATATTTTCTTGGTGATCTCAGATGGGATATTTTCCATTTCCTTGGAAACAATTTGCCAGAGCTTGCCAAAACTCCAACTTTTTTTGAAAATCTGTCTTTGGAATTGCTTTCTTCATTCCTGAAAGAAGATGTCTATATTGACACAACTGAGGACTATCTTCTGTACATTTGCCACAAGTGGGTAAAAGCTGATCTTGAAAAGCGTGAAGCATATCTCTTGCCATTACTACGATTGATTCGATTTCCACTTATGGAACCAGAAGGAGTAGACATGATGCCAGATGCATTATTAAAGTGGCCTGAAATCCAAGATGCAGTTGAAGAAGCAAAACATTATTTAAACGACATTCCATCACAGTGTCTGCTTAATGAAGAACGCTTCATGGCTCGGGGATCAAGGGAAGTAATCACGGCCATGACTTTCTATGAAGATCAGAATGAGTTATGCCACTATGATCTTACTGAGAAGAAATTGTGTTATGAACAACTTGGCGAAGTGGGATTAGACATTGATTTTCAATACGCCAGTTCTGCTCAAATTGGAAATTACATGTTCGCTGTTGGAGGATATGGGGTGGACTATTGCAGTACAAAAAGAATGTTTCGATTTGATCTCAAGACAAGGTCATGGACGGAGCTAGCATCCATGAACAGTTCAAGAACATCAGGAGGTATGTGTAGTTCAGGATCTCATCTTTATGTTTGTGGTGGCGTCAATCACTTGTTTGAAGACGGTGAAGAAAAAGAGGTAATCCTTCAAACTGTAGAAACATATGACCCATCTACAAACATATGGTCAGCACTTCCAGATCTAGTCCAAGCCAGTTTCTCTCAAGCCATGGCATATCATGAGAATCATTTATATGTAACTGGTGGAATAAGTGCAGATCCCAGCGATCCTGTACCTATCATGTCTGCTTATAAATTAAAAATTGGAGAGGTCGGATGGGAACCTTTCAAAGAGATGTTGTATCCAAGACAAGGGCATTGCATGGTAACTGTAAGCAACAAGTTGTTTGTAATAGGTGGGAAATCTGGAGGTGGAGGTCGAGGAGGGTTCGCAGACTCTTTACAAAATGAAATGTACGATATTGAGGTCAATCAATGGACAGAATTAACTCCAACACCAGCTTCTTTTGGTTCACTGTCAGCTTTTGTAACTATGTACGAAAAGTTGATCTATTTTCTGAGTCTGATACAAGTTGAAAACAAGATGATTATGAAATTAAATACATACGACACAGAAAGGGACGAATTTGAAGTTGTGCAGACACTCGGAGGAATATATTTTAAATTAGGTTTATTCCGTGTGGCTTTTCCAGCAGCTTGCTTAGAAGGTTAATTCTATATCTGTATAATTATGTTGATCTGATAATGGACATTCCTTGTAAATGATACGAAAGAGTTGCAACTTGCAATTGTCATTACAGGGCATTATTACAAGTTGATATGTGATTCCTGATGCAACTGAAAAAATTGTTATAACAGAGCATTGCTCGATAGTTCATTCTGGGATGTGCGTTATAATCATTTAGCAATATTGCATTGTTTTTAGCCATAATTAGTTGTTCAAGTTTATTTTTATAATATTTTGGAAGGGAAATCTTGCCTAATGATTTTTAGCATTTCGTTTTATTTGTTACATTGGTAACATTCCATGTTACTCCCTGGAATCTTCCATGGACTCTTCCTCTTATGATAAAAGCTTAGATCTGGGGCCTAAATAAAAAGGCTTGATTTTATTTAATCTCTTTGACTTGATATATAAGTTTTGATTTAGTCATTCAATTTAATCTTAATAGCCAATCAAATCATGGAATTCCTGAAGGTGTTCATGTTATATGATTGGCCAATCACTAGAATAGATTTTGAAATTAAAGTTAAATTTGGATATAGAAATAAAGAATAAGGCTGTAATTAGTTTTTATCTAGATGTAGTTTCTCAATTTTAGTGATTATTAAATTGAGTCTGATGTTGGTAGATCTGAACCATTTTATTTTTATATTCTTTATGTGCTAGATTTGCTTTTATCTTTATATGATTCTCTTTTAAAAAGAAATTTATTTAATTTTTTTCTTGTAAAAAATGAATTTTTTTTTTATTATTGTTATTTTGACTTTTGTGTCTGTACAAGATATTTGATGTACAAGTTGATATTTGATTCCTGATGCAACTGAAAGAATCTTTATACAGAGCATTGCTGGATAGTTCATTCTGGGCTGTGCTCATAATCATTTAACAATATTGCTTTGTTTTTAGCCATAATTAGTTGTTCCAGTTTATTTTTATAATATTTTGGAAGGGAAATCTTGCCTAATGATTTTTAGCATTTCGTTTTATTTGTTATATTGGTAACATTCCATGTTACTCCCTGGACTCTTCCTCTGCATGTGTATACTTGTGTAAAATATTTTATGATAAAAGCTTAGATCTGGGGCCATTAATAAAAACGCTTGATTTTTTTAATCTCTTTGACTATTTAAGTTTTGATTTAATCTTTCAATTTAATCTCAATAGCCAATCAAATCATGGAATTTCCAACCTGAAGGTGTTCATGTTTTATGATTGGCCAATCACTAGAATAGATTTTGAAATTAAAGTTAAATTTGGATATAGAAATAAAGAATAAGGCTGTAGTTTCTCAATTTTATTGATCATTAAATTGAGTCTGATGTTGGTAGATCTGAACCATTTTATTTTTATATTCTTTTATGTGCTAGATTTGCTTTTATCTTTATATGATTCTCTTTTAAAAAGAAATTTATTTAATTTTTTTTCTTGTAAAAAATGATTTTATATTATTTTGACTTTTGTGTCTGTACAAGATATTTTATCTCAGACAAAATATAGCCATGTGGGGATCGATCAAAGATAGATTATTTATAAGTCTTTCTATTCAAGTATGGACATGTCTTTATTTCATCTATTGACATTTCACACAATTTTTGATTGGCAACAGGTGTCTATGTTTGATGCATCAGTTATTGCCCTTGATTAGGTTGAAAGGTGCTGACAGTTTTTCCAAACCTGTAGTGCTCAACTGATGAAATTTGGTCGGTACATGGTGGGGCCTGGTGTTATCATGTAATACAGATTTGATGAAACATATTTATATGGACAGCAAGCCAGTTAGAGTAGAAAAGTTCCATGGCCTGTAGACAAGCTAGTAAGGCACCTCAGATTTCATATTTATTTAACAAGGTAAATATATTTCAACCTGGGTAACAAAGTCCTAAAAGGGTGCGCATAAATCTCCTTGAATGATTGA
The DNA here is from genome assembly GCA_030562195.1 of Nipponacmea schrenckii. Classification (NCBI taxonomy): domain Eukaryota; kingdom Metazoa; phylum Mollusca; class Gastropoda; family Lottiidae; genus Nipponacmea; species Nipponacmea schrenckii. The sequence goes on along the minus strand of CM060203.1, from coordinate 6,873,998 downwards.
AGTTTACCATTCTACTTCTTAGCAACTAATGGGGTGAAGGAAGCCATGCTGGACTGAATCTTCTACCAAGGAAAAGGTCATATTAGTCATATAGTTTACGAAGTTTATTTTTAAACTGAAAACAAATATTTTACAAGAAAGATAAAACATACTCGGGTATGTTTATATCCACTCCAATAGCTGACAAATACTCAGATCAGGATTTTAACTTGATTATCCATACCAATACCATTTATTGGTTGTAGACTGAAAAGTAAATTGGAACTGAGAAGTTTTGGCATGACAAGCAAGATCAATGCAAGGTTTACTGAGGAGCGTTTATTAAAAGCCCAGTCTATGACACATGCCATTAGTCAGTCTCAATTGGTAACACATTGGAATAAAACACAAATAATAAAAAGATGAGGGTTAAAATACTCCATTGTATGTAAATAACACCGCTTGCAACGCTCCATCTGGCTTTTATCCCATCTTCAATATAGCCAGAAAATCAGGCTTTGTTATTTTCAAGCTAAATTGAATTCTAGGACAGCTTACTATTTTAATACTTACCTAAATTGTTCAATTACAGACCAAATCTTGTTCTTCTCTTCAAAACTACTTCATCCTGAAAAGACAACATCATCTACCCTCACCACCCACAGTCCTTATATCAAGGCCGAAAAGAGGACCCAGAGGTTGAAAGGGTTGAACCCAATAGGGGCATCTTAGATTTCATATTCAAATGGAAAATGGCTAATATGGGGAAGGAATTTGACGGAAATCAAAATGCGAATAAGTTAAATTCCAAGACAAAGAATTACCAAAGATTTTTGACTCTTCGTTTTCATTCTTCCGTTTTCAAGCTAAGCAAGGGCTCTTCTACTTTTCTTTCTTGATTTTCAATTTTCTTTTCTTCAATTATCATGTATTAAGCTTCATTTTTTTTTTAGTTTCCCACCCAAATTGTCCAAATATCTTCGCAACCAAAGGTTATTCTTCATGAAACCAAGAATCTTCCTGATAAAGTTTTCTTAGTCTTCATTTTTCATGAACCAAAAAGCTTCATTTTTCTTTCTTGATGCCTTTAAAATTAACAATTAAAAAAAAAATTAAATTTATTTCCAACTTTTTATTTTCTCTTATAAGAGTCTTAAATAAACAATTCAGACTATTGCAATGGAAAGGTGTGTAAAGAGGATATCTTGTATAGCTAATGGAATAATGATTTAATTGTAGACAAACTTAAAAACAAATCCACCCTGTAATACTGATTGATAAAATTTAGGTCAACTCAGTATATTAAGTATTTACAAAACTATTTCTGTTTAAACCATGTTATTTGATTTATAAAAATATGCATCATTCATACTGAATAAGAAAATTGAGGTGACTTTTTTTTCATCATCTTAACACACCTTAATCCAAAGTAGAACAACATAGAACAATATTTGGTTTTCAGGAAAAAATGAAAAATTTAGAACTTCTTCATTTAAGTGCAAAATTACAATGGTGACTTTGATAACAAAATTGGAAATGTACAAAATATTAAAAAGAACGATAAAAGTCTTGCTGGTTACAAGCTAATTATTTCTTTCTTTTACATCAACTCAATATTTATATTACAAAAACAAATTTGGCAAAATATTTCTAAGAAAATTTGTTCAATAAAATGACTATGAGTGGCCACAGTTTTTGTCTGCCATCTATACAAATTTATTGTTCAGTTGAATTCACAATTTCTATTTATGATAAAGCTAAATGTTTATGTTAGGTTGCCAACATCAGTTTCTGATAATCACAACCTTAACTCAAAATTTCTCACCAAATATGGCAATATCGAGACAGGCCCTAATAGAAGATAATTTGAATATAATGCAGACACATCTCTTACCAATTTCCAGATAGAAATGCTAACTCTTCTTAGTGCCAAAATATGCTTACTAGGCTCAAAATTTATAAAAAAAAATGCATAAATACCATTGAGTTTTACACCTTAATATCTGCATGTGTGCAATGACAGAAATTCTGACAGAATTATTTTAAAACTGTGGCCATGATAAATGAAATTTGTGCTCAATCAAGTCAATACATATCCACTGGATAACAAAATTCACTTCCTAGACAATTTATCAAATACAAGCTACAATTGTCCAGTCACTTTTTGAGCACTAAATGAAATGAGAGGGAATATGAACAGGAACAATGAGATATGAACTCTAGATTATATATATATAGTAAAGTCAGACAACTGGATGATTTAACTCTCAGTAACGACCTAAATAACAAAAAAAAAATAAACAAACAAAATATAGGTAAACATTGAACTCATTTCAAATCTCATTAAAATACAGCTCTACACATTTCATTAAAATGGGATTGTAAATAGGTTTCCTAAATTTTGTTGTGTATCAGGAAAAGTAAGTTATAAAAAACTCAGTCTTCATGGATTTGCATGAACCGAAGATTCTGATTGAAAATCAAAATGGCTAAAAATTGATGATAGTGTTTCTTATACACATTTTTTTTATAAAACCCCTTTAAAATTGATATCAGTGGGTAATAATAACTCATTCTTTAAATCATGTGAACTTAGAATGTGGTTTGTCAACAATTTAATTCTTGAAAACTTAATTACAGAAGTAAAAGTTTCATAATATATTTTATCTCTAACAGAGCATCTGTTTGGAAGATTTGGTAAATTTATTCGAAAAAGCGAAAATATGACCCACAGAGAAACAAATAATGTAGAACTGTATATTAATAAGATGGTCTAATTGTTAAATTACTACTTGATGTAACAGCAGAAGGTATTTTTCTATCTGAAGAGCAAGATGGACACCTAATAATACTTAAAAAGATACGTTCGTAGATTTTTCTTCAATAAGCAAATAATTAAATACTTAGATATGATAACAGAACATCTGGGCTGCAGCACTGTATTTGGGATGTGAAATGGAACCTTTAGTGTGCTATGCAGTAAATTTGTACAGATAAGTGGCATTAATTCTAGTCATTTCTAACTACAGATCCTTAACTTGCTCAGTCTATCACATTAGTACATTAGATTATTTTCTTTTTGAACAGACTATCTGACAATGACTAAGAGAAAGAGAGTTTTAAAACAAGTTATAAAATCCACTGTGTTCAATATAGTAGTTGATATGAGTACATTTGCTGGCCTTGTGTATATTTTACCAAAATACTAGATACTATTTACTGACATTTTCCATGTCAGCAACCTGAACAATTTTGTATGAAAAATGCAATAAAAAAAAAATACTTGCTAATACTTACGAGGAGAATAGGATCTGGATCTTGACCTGGAACGTCGTCGATATGGTGAGGGTGATCTTCTCTTATAACCACGGTTATAAGGTGACGGTGATCGATAGCGTCTGCCAAAATAAATAGTTTCAATTTTATTCAGGAAATCGATTATATCTTCCACGTTAATTGTCAAATGATTCGAAAAGGAGTTAAACCTCTTGTTTATCCACCATTTATTCCATTTGAATGGAATGTACAACTATATAGTGATCTGGAATTGGGAGAAGAAATAAAACTTACGATGATGGTTCTGTGGGTTTACCAAGATAGATCCCAGGGGTAGGGGTATGAGCTCTGTGGGTAATAGAATAGTCAACACGGATTCTTCTTCCATCTATCTCCATTCCAGTACATCTTTCTTTAGCCTGTAATAATTTCAAAAAAACAACACCATTACCTAGCTAGGTCTACATGATCAAATATTCATTATACTATTGTTGAATAAAAATTATTGATAAAGATCCATATAAGGTCACTTTCAAGAAGGAGATAAATAATGAAGCCAAGCATTCGACTTTGTTGACCTACCTCAATTGCATCCTCCACTGATTTAAAATATATAAAAGCAAAGCCACGTGACCTTCCACTCTGTCTATCATAAACTATCTGAACTTGGTCCACAGATCCACACCTACCAAATACATCTCTCAATTCTCTTTCTTGCGTATTTAAACTCAATCCGAATATACCTAGACAAGATGTAGGCTCTGGGTCATCCTGAAATCAAATCAAGAATATATTATGTACACTTTTATAACTCTGTCATAAATACAGCCCGACAAATAGGAAAACTGTTCTCTTTATAATACCAACCATCTTATATTCTGTAATCTCGTTCAAAACAGTTTAAAACCACTTACTCTGTTGCCATCATGTCTACGGCGAGTGGACATTGGTGAATGGCTACGACTTCTACCACGTCTGTGGAATCTCTTTCTGTATCTTCTTGGTGATCGTGATCGACTTCTACTTCTTGAGCTACAAAAACAATGGTATTATAGATTCATGATTGATTTATTGCATTGGATTTTTTGATGGAGCTACAGACAAAACCTTACACAGATCAATTTTATGAATTTATATTGACTAACTTACTATCTACGTCTCCTGTACTTGGGTGGTGGTGATCTGGAACGCGAGCGGGAATATCTTCGACTTCTGCTCCTGGACCTAGAAAATATGTAAATACCATAAGAAAGTATCTTATATTGCAAACAGCTTGGTTATTATGCAAGCCACATTTTTGATAATAAAAAATGACTATAGAATATTCAATAAATATAAAGATTTGAAAGAGCCACACACAGATTGAAACAAGCTCAGAACATAAAACATGATATAGAAAATATTTAAATTTCTTCGAAGTCATATCATGGAACAAGCTAAAAAATACCTTGATCTAGAATATTTTCGTCGGTTACTTCTCCTTTGTGACCTGGATCGTGACCTTGATCGACTTACTGACTTAGATCTTCGAGAACCACCACTCTCAGATTTGATGACAGATCTAGCTGGAGAAGCACCATTCTGAAAAACGAAAAAATAAGATATCATATTTTTGTCTCCTATATCAACAAGGGCCCTTCGAATCTACAAGTTTGATTAAGATATCTTTGCTATAAAGACTTTTGTAATAGAAACATGTAGACTAGTGGTGTCATGTCAGAAACATACTCTTGTTGTAGGCTAGTCTTTGTTGTAGGCCTAGCCTAATTGCAACATGAAATGTAAACAAAGAAACATAGCAAGACATATCTCGTTAAAAGACACTTATACAAAATTCGTTTCTAAATTGTATGAAGTTTCGAATTTGTAGATCTAAGTTCGATCTCTTACCTCTCGGTCGCTCATTTTGATGGGAAACTTTTCAACTTTGGTCCTGAATCAAATGTTATTTTAATAAAAATGGCGGAAACACGCACAGATTAGAAATAATCTCCAAACAAAAATGCTAACTGGTAGAAATTTTATCCAGTCTTCTCACGGAACTTGAATTCAGCTGCGAGGTCTTGAAAATCAAGACTCTTCAACGATACTTTTTGTTGGAGAGTATAAAACTAGTCAAATTGCCTTAAACCAAATTGGACACTGTCAGAACGAGTGTTCAGTCGACTGGTCTACACGTCAACTCGGCCAACGTCATCTATGATAAAAAAGAACTCTTGCTCTCCATTTTGTAATTTCTTGATTAATTACACACGACATTACCATATTTAACAAAATGATTATCTTTAAATGAATGAATTTTGGAGAAGATAAAATGATATGTGACAAAATAATGACGCAAAAAAATATTATTTTGTGCTTGATAAAGATTCCTCTATGTGAATGAAGAAGGGAGTAGTCTATCCATAATAGTGTTCTTATTTCATTATTTAACTTCTCCAAAACTTAACTACTCCAGACTTACATCGAAAGCTGTTTCACTACCTTCAGCTCAGGAGTGTTTTGACCTTGCCCACTTAAAGTTGGTTTCCCTCATTAATTAGAGTCAAATTAAGCTTACTTATTGGGGTTTCTAATGAATAATCCACGTATTCTCAAGTTCAAAAGACCTATGTGGACGTAGAAATGCTTGTGGAATCCATGTGACTCTGATCTGCTTTGAAACGCTAAATTTAGACTCCATGTTTGTTCACGTGACCAAATGACGTCATATGAATGAAAGCGTATAAGAATTGATTCATAATTTTTTTACAAAGTGATATTCAAACGTTTTATTGCCTTTTGTTAGAGATAATAAATGGAATACATGCATGCGTGCATAATTAACAACCACAGCGTCCGGTTATATACCGAATTAACGGACTGGATGATCAAAAAAGATCAACGACATTTGAGACTTGACGTACATACCTATGGTACCCTACCGAGGGAAATCCCGTCATAAATAGCATAATTACGAGTTAATTAAGTACTTGTGGTACCATCTGGTATTTTTCCCAGTCATTAAAACACCTCTACTTTCTATTGATATAAGTATTACCGGTCCAATTATGTTATATATATGTATATATATGAAAATAAGGGAAACCAACTTTAACTTTACTGCTTAACTGCCCCCACCCCAAACAAGATTGCACAGAAATTCAAAACAACAAATCTCGTTGGAAGTCAACTGAAAGTGTAATCAATTGCTGCCGCCTCACTGCAAAAATAGGCTATACTATCATAAATTAAGGCTATTTAGCATTATAATTTGCACAGATATCAGACAACTCTCTCATTCTGTTAAAACTAAGCAATATAAGACGTAATAAAGTTATAGTAGGCAACGGCGAAGCAACATGTGAGTCGACAATTTTTAGTTAGAAGCAATGACGTCTATTATAATAGACGTCAATGCATAGACGTCATTGGTCAGAAGTTAGAAGGGGAGATAATATAATTATATCATTACATTTTTGTGGTCTGGGGTATAATGGTCTGTACAAATTATCTTGCAGGAACCACGACTAGAAGATAAATCTGAATGTCGCAAATAGAAGTCAAAGGCGTCCAAAATGGCTTGTAAACCTATTTTATAACACACATAGTAAACAGTAATTTTAATAAAAAAAAAAACTATAAATTCTTCACAAAGTGGCTTAAAACGATAGAAATATTGCACAACTTAGTTTGAGGAAGTCAGTGTCACAATCAGTAGAATATTGTTTGAAAAAAAGGATATATTTTTTTGAAAATTATACTGCCTTTTGAAAAATTTCTCCTTAAACCAAAGATTTGCAGAGCAAGGGTAAAATGCCATCTGTTCATTTTGATGTTAAGACCAAACCTCAGTTTACAAAAATTAATATATTATTGGGAGACAAATTTTATACAGTTTGAACACAGTCTCCCTTAAATGAAAATTTCAGACAATAAATATTTTAGATATATCTAAAATTCAATTATATATGGGTCTAATTTTAAAAGTCGTTCTTTAAAAATTCCTTGTCGGAATTGCTTGTGTAATTAGAATTAACATTTTGTCCTAGCTCGGCTTTGTGCCCCGGTGTTTTGGAAGAGCTGAACTTTGAAGAGAAAAGGCATATTCCAAAAATAATAAGACCACATAAAATAGTCACCATAATCCTGGAAAATATAAAAGGTGAAAGTGTGTATGGGCGAGAAATGTCGTTTCTTGATCTTGCGTAAAAAATAACAGACAAAAAAAAAGATAAAAAACTTTGATGGTAGATAGATAAGAGAACTTCCAGCTAAGCCAAAGTTATACCCCCACCCCTCCTTCACTCTGTCATACACAAAATGCTACACTATTAAAAGTTCACTACCGACCTTTAATAAACCGGAATGGAGAATGTGATTATTTTCCAATTAAATTGAAGGAAACCAAATAAGTCAACCCAATACAGCAATACAGCGATAATGAAAGGATTATTATACTTACAGAATACCCAATAACAGGATAGTAACAACTGGCCAGCCAAATATCTTCAGTGGTGCTGGTGTGTTTGGGTCTGATGTCGGTTTTGCATGATGTCCGTGATGTTGGGTTGGTCTTGGGGGTCTGGAGTGTCGACCAGGCCTAGGTGGGGTCGGTCTAAAAGAAGGCCGGGAATGGTGACCAGGCTTTGGATCTGAATGTATATGGTGGGCTGGGGTTGGTGGACGTGTTGAACCGGAAGTAGGCTTAGATGGCTTTTGTGCACACGCATATTTCGAGTATAAATTGAAATACTGAAATGAAAATATATGGATATATCCCATAGGCCTATGGTTTATTATACAAAAATAAATCGCTTCAATTATAAATATAAGGCAGAGTTTACGGAACAATGGCGGAGTAAAAAACTATAAAACATTATTAGAAAAGCGAAGAACAACAACAAATTTCTTACGTAATATAATGGCGGATTTTCACTTTGGAATTTCAGCTCACCTTCCTTACTGGGATCGCATTGCAGAATAATTTCAGCTGTCCTAGAACAAAACATAAACATATATATTATATGGGTATATTGTGCTTTATAAAACTCGAATTAGTTAAGTTATCCATAGTGAAAACAGGAACGAAATATAAAATTGAAACTAAATGAAATGAAATGAAGGGAGAATGGGCTGAATAATATTAAAATAATTTAATAAAAAAAAGCATTAGCTGTGGTAGACCTAAGATGTCGAGTTATCAAACTCAGTCGTAAATTGGTTACGGGTTTCCCAATAGTTGTCAAGTCCCATTTCGCTGGCGTTAATATCAATAATTGTTTTGTAGTCTAGTATGCAAGAAGGAGTCAAAATTTTGCAAGAACAGTCTCGTATATTATAAGATGATGTGTATTTTTAATTACCTATTTCTGTCCGTCTGTGCAGTGTATTGGAATATTAGGCCATATTCTGAATCGGAAACCGACACCATGGAATTAGCATAGCCTAGAGCATAATATTGACCCGTCTGCAAATCTATCTGACAAACCTGGAAATAGAAAACGGCATTGGATAACAAGTTTAAAATATAACAATCAGAGTTCTATATAGGTTCTATAAAGATTTTCAAGTCGACAAAATATTGCTGTACAATACAAGAACTCTATTTGGTTGATATTATTGAAGTCCAGATACACCATAAAATTAAGACATTCGCAGGGTATGAGATGGCAACTTACCGCAGCGTTGGTGCAATCACCTTCATCAAAACCATAACAAGGATTATAGGAATAGATAAAAGCACCTTGGGTACCTATTACGTTGGTGAAACTAAAAATATTAAAAGGACACACTAAAATTACTAGAAAGTTTTATATCCTACTGTTTCTGTACCTTATTATATTATAGTGAAATAGAATTGATTTGCCTTATAATTTATTTAATAAATGGACTTTTAGGACTCAATAACCCGGCCCCTCCTCGTATAAGACGAAACTCTTTTCTTTTACGATCAATAATGATAATAATAAACTAATAATAATAGTAATAAATAAATTTTACATGGGTCAGAATTAGGCCCAAACACAAGGACATGGTCTTGGCTAACATTCGGCAATACATTGGATAAAAAAAGCGAAAATACACAATACTGCAACATATTTATAAAATTTTGTGGTAAAAGCTAAAGAATTGTCCTACTGAGGTTTTCGATCCTTATTAGCCACGGGGTGTAAATCTATGTAACCATGGCTATTGGTGCAGGAACAGGTCGAATCCGGATCACATTGGTCTAGAGGACGAGGGGTAAAAGGATCCCCACCACTAGCGGAAGCCAGGTATATTCCAAAACAACAAAACAAAAACGTTTTCATCCCTTGTGTCTCAATTTATCAACTGACTGTTATCTTGTTTATCTTTTTGTTTATCTATCCTTTTAGGGTAAGGCCGAATAAATGACCCACATTGATAATTAATTTATAATAATAATAAACTTTATATTTTGCATGGACCGGAATAAGGACGACACACAAGGACATGATCCTGTCTATCACTCAGCCCATGGGGACAATACAATATGAATAACAGATTTAAAAAATATACATAATTTTCCGATGTATTAATTTGAGCCATAATGTATAATATATTGTTTACAATCTCTTTGGCTAATACTTATTCTTAAATTACAAAGGAGCGTTAAATGACCCAAACTCGATATCAATTTATCCTCTGCCCGATATTGCCGCCGATGTCATCAACACCCATGTCATTCATTCTGTAACTAGACATTTCTCAGCAGGAATTTCAATGATTTAAAGCGCCAGAAACCCTTAACTCACTGTGGTGTATTGTTGTTGTTGGCTATAGGATGCAGGTCGTAATACCCGTCTACGTTTGTACAGGAACATGTACTGTTGGATTTACATGGTTTTAAAGGAAAACCATCGAAAACCCTGACACAGGACACAGAGATGGCCAGTATACAGAACACTAGAACTACCCTTATTGCCTCCATCTTCAATAAAGATAGAAGAATTTTTTTTGAACGGTTAAATATGGAATACAATATTGTTATCTCGCCACGTGAACAGGTGACCTGGGGAGTGGACAATTAGACATCTTTTTGATAAGAATTTCTCTCATTTGACTATTTTTATCAATTCAAGTGGTGTAATTGTTTTATTCGCTTATCAAGCTTAATTTTGACTTTCAGCTGACCATATACCTTCCAGAATTCAATCAACGAGTGTTTAGTCTAAAATTAAATCAAACCGCTTATTGATTTTTAAAACTAGTGACAGTGAGATCCTTCGACAATTTTGAAAAAAAAAGAGATACTAATTTCTGGTAAAATATCCTTATTATACACTGCATGGCATTTACAATGATCAAATGCTCATCAAAATTCCAGATAAGTTATAATCAAAATCCATTTCATTTCATTATGAATACAGCAGCTGTCAAATCATGAAAAAGTCTTGAGGATAACGTCTATGTAGTTGAAAAGATTACCCAGTCTCTGATAATAATTAAAGATATCATTGTATTATTGACTTGACGCTCCTACAAACGGAAATTTCAACGGCATGTGTGTGATAAGATATGGCTGTCTATATCATTCTAATGTTTAATATGTGATTCTCGATTATCAAAAGAACTTTTATCACATCTTTCTTGCGCACTGGAGAAACGTGAGTTAAGATGACATGAAATTTTGGTGTAAATATCGAAATTATTTGAATCCGGAAAATGAGTAAAGGCGATGAGTATATTTTGGTGACTGTATAGAATTCTTTTGGATATTTCAATGCTTATTGGAGAGTTATATAGTGAAAATGTGGTTGGTTGGAATTCTAGTTTGTCTAGGTTTAAATTGTAAGTAAAGTGGAACTTCTATTATACCAAAGTTTGGTTCACGCGCTAAGTATTGGTTCAATATACTTGGATATACTATATATTAAACCAATTATTTATCAGAGGGACTGCTTACAACAATATTTAAGTTCTCCCATTGTATGTTTCGTATTTAAAATTGTAAGGAAACCTGACGTCAGATTCTGATTATGAAAAGTGAATAGTTAGCCTAGCACTGTCAGCTCTTTAGGACGTTTAAGTTTCCATCTACAACTTACATGTTCCAATAAGCGTTATTTCATTAAGCATTAAACTGTTCTTTCAAAACCTTAGGAGGCCAATAAGTCTATGCCTCTGCTTTTAGAAAAGATTTTCCCCGACGTCATTCTGCAATTTCAAGTTGGATATGAACTTCCCTAAATACGAATTTATGCGTATGAGTATCACATCCTAGTTGGTTGACCTAAACTCAGTCGGAATGTTAAGTGTTTGTTCCTCCTTCGTAATTTAACAATTCATATATACAAATAACTGTTGGAATAAACAAATTGGTTGCGGATTGAGACACGGTAGCAATGAACACCATGTGTCTGAAGCGTATAATACTAGATGGCGATTCTGAAATGCAATGCCCATAATGTGTCTTGTATCGGCCTGTACATATTTCAACCTAGTCATATATTGTACAATATACAATGAAGTATTTAACTCCTTTCCCGTATAATATTAATTAAGCTGTAATTAGACTAATGGTTATAGTGCACTAGACCCATATGATTAACTAATATAGGCCGCGTTGACTCCCAAAAGTGGATTGTTTAAAGCTAACGCGACGTACCAAATGAAATATTGATATGATTTAACCATTTATTAAATATACATATGTTTATGTATTTTACATAAAGAGAATCCTTTTCATCAAGTTAACAAAATCGGAAATTGTGAATACTGTTACGGTCGTTTCTTTCAGTATAATTGCTAGTAGTAATTGTATACTAGTATGAGGTTTATTACAGACTGGGAGTGCACTTAGGTTCGATTACTTTGTCGAACAATAAAGTCTTTTGTCTTTAGTGTTGAAAAGAATCATATGGTATGACATAGTTCTTGTATTTCAGTTATTCAGTATTATTATGTAAATGGTCAAATTTGTCAAGGAGAAACGTGTTCTGAATGTATTTCCTTTTCTAAAGATTGTCGATGGTGCATGCAACCGGTGAGTTACCAGAAATACACACCTTTATTAATTGGAAGGCCAAAAGTTATAGTTTTCTTTATAATTGATCTTATTGCTAATAATGGAAGATCTCAAGATCGACCTAAATATTGGAATATTGCTTTAATTTTTTTTTCGTTGCGGGGATGGAATTCAAAGTACTCAGTATTAGAGCGATTCCAGACATATTTGTTTTTACTAACACCACCTATCTTACAAATGACATTTTTTTTTTGCAGGATTTTCACGACACAGCGTCACTAAGATGTAACAAATTGGAAAATTTAGTGGCAGCTGGTTGTCCTGAGGACAGTATTATTTCTCCCAATTCATCAATTGAATATATCAAAGTACGTATATCAGTGAATACTATAAGATAGATACTGGATAACATTATCTCTCACCCCTTCGTAAAATCACTTTCACTCCACTATGCTTATTAAAAACCACCGGAGACAAACCAATGGCTTATGTGATATTTTGATTTTTGACATTTGTCTTTCAGAGAGTACAATCGATTAATATGTTTATGTGGCACTTTCACATTTAAAGTTCTTTAAGAGACGTTAACAGCGTTTTTTTTTCACGAGACGTGATGACCATTTTAAATGTAAATTCCAATGTGGCCACCTTTGGCTATCATATAAAAAGAAGGTTACGAACTAATTATAGATAAGGTACTGTATCATGTGTTTTTTTTTTTGCAGAGCGAAGTAGTGACGGATGGAGACGCCAGCGGTCAAAATGCTGTCCAACTTTCCCCACAGCTTGTTCATATCAAATCAACTCCTAGTAAGTGAACAATATAAATAAAAAATCTCGTTGCTCGCCATATAAACAGCTCGGTGGCCAAGAAATACTTGTCTGTTTTAACTATATGAGCAGTTAACATACAGAACTGTTCTTGACACAATCTTTAAGATAACTGTTCTAAATGACTCCTGTTTTTTTTTTTCAGACAATCCTGTGAAAATTCCTATCACATTCCGAGCTGCCAGGAATTTTCCTGTTGATTTATATTTTTTATTCGATGCCTCGTTTACCATGAAAGAACACAAAAACAAACTAGCAGCATTATCCCAGGAAATGGGTAAGTTTGGGTTCGAAATCTCGTAAGTTGTATTCTGTGTGAAGACTGTTTTCACATTTTCAAAAGGAACGCATACGACATGTACAAATTGAAAATATTTCCCTGTACAAAGGAATTGCTTAATAGATTAGATGCCTCGACACTGCATGGCGCTTTTTGTATCTATTAGCTCATTTCGGATACTGAAAAATAAGACTTAAACGATTTAGTTTTATTATCTTTGTACAAAAGTGTCAGTTTGACATGTTAAAAAAATATATTTTGAAATTTCAGCTTCAAAAATACAGAGCATATCACGAAACTATAGATTTGGTTTTGGTTGTTTCCAAGATAAAGTTATATTACCATTTACAGATACGTAAGTATTCCTACATATTTTTATATCCATCTTCTATATTTCCCCTGACCTTGATCTTTACCCGAGAAGGGATTTCCTAGCTTGACAAATTATCACTGTATCTCAATGTCCTTGTCCCTTAAAGTATATGCAGCTTTTCACATGATATACCAAGAGCTTTGACCTCTCACATATTTGACCTCTTATATATTATCATCATCTTCAGTATCCTTGACTCTTGATCCCAGAAAGGGCATCCTAGCTTGACATATATTCTAGTGCCCTGGACTCTTTACCTCGGAAAAGATACTAAGATTGACAAATTATCATCGTATTTCAGTGCCCCCGATCCTTAACCCCAGAAAAGGATAAGTACTAACCTAGCTTGACACATTATCATATTCTATTTGACCTTAACCTTCGGTGTTTATAGAGCTAACTGGATTGAGGACCTTATGATTCTTAATTAAACCCCGTCTTTTAAAAGGGTTTGATTAAATTCATTGGTACATTTTCTACGGATGAACTTGGGGAATGTTTGCTGAAAATATTGTTCACTTTAATGTCAAATTATTACAACACTAGATGAAACGTTGGTAAAGGAGGGAAATTAAAATTAAACTGTAATTAATTTCACTTCTGTAGTTTCAAAGTTGGTGCTCCGTGTACTGGATGCGACCCGCCATTTGGATATCTTCACAGATTATCGTTGACTAATGATACAGGAGATTTTTATGTAAGTTGTTTCGTTTCAATCATGAATAAAGAGCATATAACAAGCTATTAATCGGGCGGTTTTAATCTGTTTTGTATTTGTCCCCAAATCGTATCAGCAGGAAAGAGATATCACTAAAATGAACTCATAAATTCAGTTGGTATGGCTGCTGTTTTTCCAAGGTTGTGACACTTCCAATTTCTATAAAGACAAGTGTAAATTGAGCTGCTACACATTGTCTAAAAGATGTCGAACAGTATTCAATTATTAGTTTAATACTGCACAGAATAGTTCTATATTTATGTCCGTTTTATCTTTTTGTAGACATCCATCCAGTCGTCTCCCCTGTCTGGAAATATAGATACACCGGAAGGAGGTTTGGATGCCATCATGCAGGCAGTAGCTTGTGAGGTAACCGATTTCTATTCCAGGTGTGATGTACAGTGCAATATTTTCGATACAATTGAAAAACGAATGTGAGAGGCACATACCCGGATACGATGAAGACACGATCCGCTTTTGTTTTCGTTTACTGAATTGATCAGCATTAACCGCACACATAATTGTACATCACCATTCTGTCCGCACCTGGCACGAAGTTACCTTAGAATCATTAGTGCCGCCCAAAGGCAAAGAATCTTGATTTAAGTAACTTCAGTTCTTTGGAAGTTCTGTCATACATTGTAGCCCCCTTTAGATTGAAGGTCCGATATACATGTATTTTCCAATTCCATGAGTGCTATTTGTTCCCCAATAAGTACGATAAGAGACAATAATATAACAACGTTACTTATCTGATATATTAAATTTTTTGAATTTATAGGATGAAATTGGGTGGAGAGAGCAAGCACGCCGTCTTATCATATATGCGTCTGATAGTACGTTTCATTTCGCCGGAGACGGAAAGGTATGTCGCATCTCTTTTGTTAGTTCGTAGATCACACATGATCCCACAGGCATGATTCATTATTTTATTTGCCGATTGGATTTTGTCGGCTTGTTTAACTTGTTTTGAAACAGATACAATGTAGTTCGAGTTCTTTGTTATATGTACTGGGAAGACAACCCCCGTTTCCAAAAAGATGAGAATCGTGTCTCAACAGCCTGAAATGATTTCTTATTAGTATGGTGCGTACACGTGCGCATATGTTCAACGACCCGACTTATACCATTTCCAATTCAGCTAAACTTTGCTCTATTTCAGCTTGCAGGAATTGTGCTACCGAATGACGGAAAATGTCATTTAGTGAATGGAACAAACAGAGAAGATTTAAGACAGGTCAGAAAATTTGACAAACTTGTCAGATTCCGATGTCCACCAGGAGCTCACCTCATAGCACATCCTTTCTGAGGGTTCACAATTATGTTTCATTGGAAATAATAAATTGCTCCAGTTAACTACCGTTTTAGCTTCCTCACTAAGATTCTCTTCCGATTTGATTTGCTATTTTAAAGTTAGCTTATTGTAACGTCTGGTTTGCTTTCTGTTGTTGTTCACTTCCGGTATAGTTTTTGTAGATCAAGATTCAATCAACTTTAACTTGATTTTGAAATTCCGTTTCAGGATTATCCGTCTATAGGACAAATCTCACAAAAAGTGTCAGAGAAAAATGTCAATTTGATATTCGCTATTGTAAAGAAAGTAGAGGAAGACTACCAACAACTCAGTAAAAATATTCTAGATTCCTACGTGGGTGTTTTAGAAGGTGATTCGTCAAATGTAGTGGACATTGTCAGAACAACGTATGAGGTAAGATTGTTTCAAAATGTTTTTCTCTGACCAAAACCTGATTTTTCTTGAAGCTATATTTGTCAGATGACGGCATATGAAGCGTTCGAAAACCTCTACTAATTTAAGGTGCTTTATGAATCTTCTACTGTTTGGTTGTATGGTGAGGTAATATCACTTTCTTAAATAGAAAATGAAGCTGAAAGTATCGGACATACATTTGCGCAACTCCGATGTAAGCTCTTATGTATAAATAGTCCCTGCGTACGTGCATAAACAATATTGACCTACTTGATTACAATTTGGTATTTCAGGCTATTATATCTGAGGTTAAATTTAAAATCGACGCACCAAATAACACTGTGGTAAAAATATTCTCTAATTGTAACAGGTAAGCTGTGTGTGTATGACAGTTCGTTTAATTGGTCTAAAACGATTTAGTGGAATGAAACCATAGGAAATGCAATACAAATTTCCCATATTGCACACTTCTTCTGAAGCCAAATGCAAAAAACTTTGTTGCTTAAGAAGGTGTAGAATTTTATTCAAATTTGAATTTCAATTTTCAGCGAAAATATTAAAGAAACGACAGAATGCAAAGGCCTTAGTATAGGGAAAGAGGTAAAATGATTTTGAACATTCTTTCCCTATTGCATATTGAAGGGTAGTAGTTGTTATAAGTGTGAAACAGACTGTAATTAATTCCTTGTTGAAAACGGAAAAGAATCTACTTATAACACACGGAAAGGTTTTGTTTATCCTCATCAGCCCTCTGAATAAACAATAACAAAACATAAAACTATATTAAACTTCAAAAATATGTTTCGTTTTTGGTTTTGCAGATAAAGTTGGAAGTGCAAGTATACAGTACTAAGTGTCCTGAGAAGCCAGACTATAGAAATAAGACTATCAATATAACTGCTATAGGTTTATCAGACCAGTTTACTATACAGTTAGAATCAGATTGTCACTGCGATTGTGGTTCTTCGGTTAGTTAAAGTTGACTTCTTCTGCATAATATCAATGTCTTTATGTCCATTAAGTTAGAGCCGAGATCTGAAAATCGCTTGCATGTTGTTCGAGGTACCACATAACCATATATTTTCGAGACTTGGTTTCCTAATCAATGTTCGCCTACAATCAAATCTGTACTTGTCAGTATGAGAGATCGTGACGTTTAAATATCTTTACAACATAAATGCTGTCAGAATGTTTCCACCAGCATGACCCTGAGAAGATGTGATCCAGCTACAGAATCGTCTGTTGTTTTTTCAGGAGCCAAGTAGTCCTAAATGTAGCAGGAACGGAACTTACGAATGTGGAATATGTAATTGTGATGTTGGGCGAGAGGGAGATAGATGTCAATGCTCAGAATTTGATGTTTTACAAGGTATAAACGTGGATCCTTGCGTCAGGTATGTTCCAGTACACACAACTATAGCTCAGATTTTCAGAGAGCATGAAACTCATTTTTTTGGGTCACGTGGCCAGGTGAAGAATGGTATTTGTTTGTCTTCATTCTTCAGTGAGTTAAAGGCCATTGTCAAGAGGTTTCGTCGAGACTCAAAATTAAGTTACTAAAGGCATACCCAAATCCTAGAATCTGAAGACTTATGTTTCCTAAACGTAGATAAAAGTTAACTTTTTTGCCCTTTCAGCAACAAAACCACAGTAAAATGTATGGGGCGTGGTGAGTGTAAATGTGGTCTGTGCGCCTGTGATCTGGGCTATACTGGTAGATTTTGTGAATGTGATACGAATGCCTGTGAGAAACTTGAGGGTCAAATTTGCGGAGGTTTGTTCACTTTAAACTATTTATAACTGAGGCTCTGCAATTGTCCTTTATTGCTTTATTGAAGGGTTGTAAAGAAATTTTATATCTACTTTTTCCACCAGATGTTTCCTAGCCATTTCAAACAAATCGGGCGTATGTAATGTTTGCACGGATTAGAATGATGCACGTTTACCAATTTTCCGTCGTTGAATGCCAGGCATCCGATTTAAGATTGAACGTTAATTATACTGACATTTCTTTCAGGAGCTGAAAGAGGACGATGTGTCTGTGAGACGTGTGTCTGTAATGAAGGATACACTGGTAGTAAATGTGATTGTCCAACCAGCACAGACGCCTGTTTAGCTCAGGACGGAGTAAGTGGATATCACTTGGATGCATTTATGTGTCATGCTTTTGTAGAACAAAACTTTTTTTTATGATTACACACTTTTGATTTGGAAAGCCTAAGAATGGTGCTTTTTGTATATTCTATCTGCCCTTGAACGAATATTTAGGCTGATGGAAATAAGCCGATGGAAATATATCAATGTACAGGGGAATGAAATAAATAAAAGTACAATGCTTTGATTAAAGAAGCACTTAGAGGCTTGATTTTTCCGTTTCATCTTTTAGACGATATGTAATGGAAAAGGGACGTGTAAATGTGGTAAATGTATTTGTGATGCTCTATATATTGGTTCAACATGTCAGAATTGTCCCGTAAGTAGTTTTTAGATGAAATGTATTTAAAAATGTATTTTATATCAATTAGTGTATTATAAATATCGGTGATCCGAATGATTCACACGATACTTATAGACGCAAGTCCAAAATGATTTGATAGTACATTGAATAGGCCTAGTTGCTTTCTTCTATAAAATGTCTCTGACTAACTCCAACAAAATATATAGATTGTTCTAACCACTATAACAAAATTGTCTTTTTATTCTAATGTAGACTTGCCCAGGGGCCTGTGAAGATAACAGAGACTGTGTTGAATGTATTGTATTTAATGAAGGCGAACTTACACAAGAAGAATGTATTGAACAATGCCCTATGGTAGAAATTGTAGAATCTATCGGTGAGTGTGTTTACAGACTATCTATGAAAGGTGACGGTGGGCCTTGGCAAGTCTGCTCTCGAAAGTTTTGGCAGTGAAATCACAACTTGTTATTATGAGAATGGATAGATTCTGTGAAATGTAATCATCAGATAATGACTGCGCTTCCTAGATTGGCACAATATTGATTTGGGATTCTATGAGTGGGTAGTAGTAAAAGAATCATAAAGTTCCAATTCCTCAGCCCTTAACCGGAAACCATAGCAACTGAGTGAGTTATATGCCTGCTCAATAACATGAAAGTGTTCAATCAAGGCAAGGTCGAGATGAACTTTCGAATTTTAACATGAAACATAATTTTGACATGAAAATGAAAAAAAGATTACCGAACAGTTGTCAATCGCAAAAAGAGTAGACTAAAGTCGCTGTCCTAACATTGTTTTTTAATTGTACACCGCATGGCGTTTTTCGTCTTCATGAGCCCATTAGGTGCAGAAGAGTAGGAATTCAAACTCTATTCATTTTATTTCACTTTTTATATAAATTTTCCTGCAGATGATTTAAATGAGACCTGTCAGGCTAAAGATATAGATGGATGTAAAATGATTTATAAAATAGTTTATTTAGATGATGGAAACACAACGATATCGGCACAGAGATATAAAGGTAGTGATTTACGTCAATATTTTGAATTGCTTTGGCATTCTAAAAATTAAATTTACGTTTCGTCTAAACTCTCAGATAAGGTAAAGGGACATATGTCTCTAGATTTTATTTATATACGTGTATTTCAACACATATTTAGAATAGAAGAATAAAAATCAAACTGTCTCTTTAAAAATAAGCTTGCAAAAAAGTTCGATTGATATTTTTATGCTTTCGTTTACCAGTATGTTCAACACAGATTGACATGGTGCCGATTATAGCTGGAGTACTTGGTGGAATAGTTGGTCTGGGAATATTCCTCTTGGCATTGTGGAAGATACTAACCTCTGTTTATGATAACAGAGAATATGCTAAATTTCAACAGGAAGTGGATCAGGTCAGGTGGGCTCAGGTTAGTTAACCTCTATTACTTCTGTATGGTTAATCTTGTAATCAATCCGTATATTTGCATTGACCCTCGTTTTTATACACCCACATTATAATGCAGTCGTTTACTAGTATTGTCGTAACTCCTGTCCGTCCGTCCGTTCAAATTGGTTTGTGATCGCGATAGAGACAACAGTTTTCATCGGATTTTAATTAAATTTAGTTTAATCATTTATATTGATGAAATATGGGACAAGTTCGATATTGACAATATTTCGATGAACGGTTTATGAGTTATTGCCCTTAACTTTATCAATAAGCTTGTGAATGCGATTTGAATGAAAGATAGTGTGATCATTTTATCGATTAGCTTGTGAAAGTGATAAAAACTACAGTTTTCGTCTGATTTGTATAGAATTTCGGTTTGATCATGTATATTAATGAGATCTTGGATGAGGCCGAAATAAAGTTAGAGTTTCAACAAGTGTTAAAACAGAAATATACTTAAAAGCAGGCGTATCTTGCTAGGCAACCCATTGTTCGTAAGGGTATAGACTGTAAAAAGATTACATGTAATATCAAGCATAATCAATAAGTCTTTATTTCCGAAACATAATACATCTTTACGGAAACTGCTGAGTATTGCCAGTAGAAGTTACCTCTATAAAAATATTTCTCTTTGTAGGAATCAAATCCAATATATAAAGGGGCTACATCAACTTATAAAAATCCAATGTGTGATGATTTCGATACAACGTGAAAAACCCTTGTAATAAAGATTCAAGTCTTACTCTTTATTTAGAAGCTGACCATGGTTTATAACTTATAAAGGTTAAAATTAAAGACAATGGTTTAGAACTTATAAAGATTATAATTAAAGACAATCAATACTGCTTGGTGGTTCTATTGAATCCATTCATACAATCTATCACGCCAAATCCAACTAATTTCCATTGTGCTTTTTGCAGAATTTTCTAGATATTTTGTATCGTTTTCTTTTTTTTTTTTTTTTTCTTTGGTTCTATGAAATGAAAACGGAACTTTTGATTCTGTATATAATCAGATGGAATCAATTGTATTGTATTAATGATTGTATATTAATTGAATTTTGTTTTAATTTATTTAATATTACCATGTATGTGTATTTGTATTACTATTTTGCTTTCTTTTTTTTAACTTTTTAAAATTAATTTTGACTTTCCATGTAAAATGTTCAATTTTATTGTGTTCCGCTTTTATCTTTTACTTTTATTTGTTTTATCTTGTATAGCTTGCATTCTGGGCTTTTTGCCATTAAACTTGAATAATAGGTGCTTTGTATCTGCACTTTATGTCAACATACAACCCAAGGATCCCGTTTTAATAAGGTGTGGATATTTTTTACAAAAAGAAAACACAAGACAAGTGTAAATTTTATTTTATTGGAACAAACAAAAGATAAAAGTCCTGTGAATACTAAAATATAAATCCGGTTTAATCAATTCAGAACAACGTCAGCATATTTTTGGATTTTCTTGTATCAATATGTCAGCTTTAAATTGAGTAATTAAGTAATATCTCAGCTTCTGGACAAATGATTAAAAGTTGAACATCGAAAGTTTGAGGTTTCACATAAATTATCTTTAAAAAAGTAATAAAATGCCAGCTTTAATAAAGTACATGTACTTGTAAATCACAAAATGAGAGATTTTGGTCACTGAATGAAAACAATAGTCTTAGGTTTTATTACGTGTGAACTTTAATGATAAGGGAAACTACTAATATAGATAATATAGAGGTTTAGGAATAATGATAAGGGAAGCTATTAATATATATATATATATAGATAATATAGAGGTTAAGGAATATTGATAAGGGAAGCTATTAATATATATATATATATAGATAATATAGAGGTTAAGGAATATTGATAAGGGAAACTATTAATATATAGATAATATAGAGGTTTAGGAATAATGATAAGGGAAACTATTAATATATAGATAATATAGAGGTTAAGGAATATTGATAAGGGAAACTATTAATATATAGATAATATAGAGGTTAAGGAATAATGATAAGGGAAGCTATTAATATATAGATAATATAGAGGTTTAGGAATATTGATAAGGGAAACTATTAATATATATATATATATAGATAATATAGAGGTTAAGGAATATTGATAAGGGAAACTATTAATATATAGATAATATAGAGGTTAAGGAATAATGATAAGGGAAACTATTAATATATAGATAATATAGAGGTTTAGGAATATTGATAAGGGAAACTATTAATATATAGATAATATAGAGGTTTAGGAATAATGATAAGGGAAACTATTAATATATAGATAATATAGAGGTTTAGGAAAAATGATAAGGGAAACTATTAATATATAGATAATATAGAGGTTTAGGAATAATGATAAGGGAAACTATTAATATATAATATATAAAAAGGGATAATTTTAAAAAAAAAGGGTTTAGGAATAATGATAAGGGAAACTATTAATATATAGATAATATAGAGGTTAAGGAATATTGATAAGGGAAACTATTAATATATAGATAATATAGAGGTTTAGGAATATTGATAAGGGAAACTATTAATATATAGATAATATAGAGGTTTAGGAATATTGATAAGGGAAACTATTAATATATAGATAATATAGAGGTTTAGGAAGTAAGTTCAGATGTCAACTGATATCGACAAAGTTTGAACGTTAACACTATATCCCGACAAACAGTATTGACTTTCAATTGTGGTGTAGAAATTGTTCCGGAATTTAATGATTGCTTGTTAGGAGATCTTTACTTAAGTTGGATTTGTTTAAATTTTATTGAGCTAATTTCGAGAGGATACAATAACTAATCCTGCATTAAATGTATGTATGAATTGCTTGGGATCCTAAAGGATTATCAATATATAGAGAACTAAAAAAAAAATTTAGTTGAAAGACGATGTTGATAAAATACTGCGAGGTATACCTTCTTAAATCACTGAATTTTCTTCTCTGATGGACGGAATTTGTTCTAAATGCACATAATAAATAAATATTTAATAGACAAAAATTGTAGATTATACAAATAAGCGGATGGGAACATACAAACATTGAATTCTACTATATCGGAACAATAATTCAAAGGCTTCGGATACACGGGGTACAACTCCGGTTATGATGTGTTTCTTCATTTTCCTTATTCATCAATGATCCCAGACTACACCTCGTCTTATCAAACATTAACACCTTTTTATCTTCATTTTTCGAAAGCGGCATTTTTAGTGATTCAGATATTGCAATAATATCGTCAAACAGTACATGGCTAGTCATGCCCTCTAACATTCTAATTAGTTTTTATTATTTCTCTTAAAACAATGAGAAAACTGGCGATTTCATGACCAATTACGTCACAAATATATTATTATTTCATTACCAGTTAGTCACAAATACAGCCTTAGTTTATTATCAGTTATAAACTATGAACTTTTTCTTATCAAGTGCTCTATTCAGATACCGCAATGATATCGTCAAACAGTAAAGGGCCAGTCAAGCCTTACCAGTATCACTTTCAAACTAAAGCCGTCTAATGATTCAGAAGATATTTTCATGTTTTATGAGATCTTTTGGGGTAAAGCTACCTTGAACATAAATTTGTTTTGTGAAATCCTAAACTTTCCATGAAAGCGTGCTAAGAAATATAAAATTTCATATAGACATCTCTTCCGTTTACGCTACTATTATATTACTCGTCCGGAGTTAAGAAATGGATTTCTTTTTTGACAAGCAATAAAGGCAGTTGAAAACGGTTTCAGTCAGTTGGTAAAAGGAATTATCAGACGAACATATTTCTTACAAAAATGTCCCGAAAATTGACTATTGATGTGGAAATATGTGACTACTATTTCGCTTTAAGATGCCTAAATGAAGTTGCCTAGTCGATATTAAGGTGTATGATCATATCTACGTTGTTGTAAGTTTGCTGAAAGGCCTCCTTAAATAATCATTAATAATAGTAAAGCTCAATGTAATTGTTCACACAACTTCCCCCCCCCCCCCCACACACACATACATTACGTGGACATTGCTGTCCTATTCTCCCCGAAGAATCGGAGTGACAGGTCTTCTGTTCCTGAAAATATACAACAATTGAAAGTAGTTGACATTGGTGTTCTTAACGTATAGAGAGAGTTTGACTTTGATAGAAACTCTATCATCAGGCATTATGTTACTAACTATGTAGGCTCGATGAAAGTAATTTCGAAAATAAAAAGCATTATCAGCTATGAGCTCTGAAAAGGGAAATAATATATTCGTTTTACAGTATTGGCACTTACTTCTTCTTAATTACCACCACAATTGTAATAACAATTATAACTATTAGGGCCACGCCTCCTAAAACAGCCCCAATAACCCACAGCAGGCTCTCATTTGAGGTGGGATTCGTTGTTTCACAATTACCGTCTGAAGCAAAAAAACAATTATTTTATATTGTCATATTGCCAAATGTCTTATTAAAGGGTTTCCTATACGAATAATGATGTAGGCTTATGCTAATGTCCGAGCACAATTTCCCTCATCGCACACTGCATGGCGTTGTCCGTATCCAATAGCCAATGAGGTTTAGAGGGATAGGACGTAAAAGTCAAATTATTCAATTCCATTTCAAATATGAACATGAAAATCTTTTTTATCTTTCATAATCTGAATATAATGTTTTCACGAAATCCATTCATGTGACAAGTTCAACCTACCGGTTACAGATTTACTCCAAAATGGTTCGTTTCCGTTTCCTTTGAAATTACAGGTATAACATGAGTCATTTCTTGGTTTAGCACCTTTCTTGTAACAATTACCCTCGTAAAAACATCCCTGGTGTATAGAAAAAAAAAACCTTAATCAGACAGAAAAGTACAGATATTAACTCAAAGATCTATAGTTTACAGCATTCTAGAATCTGGTCCTAGGTCAAACCTCTTGGCATTGATTTTTATCGAATTATCGTCAAGCCAATTTATTTTCTTGGTCGAATATAATTTCGGCAAAATAAGACGTAGCATACTGACCGAGTATGTACAGGAAACGGAAGTTGAATTAACTATACAGTCATGACAATCAACATGGCGGGCTATTATCAAGCTACTGTCGCTGTATGATTGGCCATTGCTGACAGACACTTCGTACACTGTAACCCCATCAATTTCCGGGTCACCAGCCGCTCTCTTCCTTCTGCTGGAGTTTGGTGGCAACGTACACGACACTTCTCCAATGGATATTATAGTAGCAGGTTTAATTGTTGCGTTATCTCGATCACTTAAACTGCCGTTAGTCATTAACTGAAAAATATAATTTAACCAATACGCCTGATATTATGTTAAAACAAAATCAATAGTTTCAATAACTCATTTATTGTGAAACATTGGGAGCATAGATTTAGTCACTATTTTTTTCACAAATATTTTTATTCAAATCAGTTGAGTAAACTGCAGTATGCCTTAAAGACAAAATCAAATCCCAAATTCGGAAGTCCAACCAATAAAAAAAACTACTTACAATTTTCGGCTGTACTCTACATGAAGCAGAGCCACCCTCAACGAAGGGTCCACCAAAAACTGATATCTTGGAACAACTTCCAAAATCACATACTCCCTGACCGTCCTCGTACTCGACCATCCCCAGTGGTGCTATCCTTAAATCAACCGAACAGTCGTCGGAAGCAAAATCTGGATTGCAATGGCATGTACCTAGAAAAATGAGATGGGTTTATGGCAAAAAGCAGTCCAATAAGTTCAAAATAAAATAAGTTATGTGAAACGTTTGACCAATATGACAGTGTACTTTAGGGGTTTCCAAAAAGGTTCTTGTTACCTCACAAGAGACAAGTTATATTGAACAACAAAGAAAGAAAGAAGTCTACGATTCACGTTAAAACTATAGCCTGTAAATTTCACTTTGGATCAAATTGCCAGTTTTCTATAGTCAAATTATTGGTCGTTAAAATTAAAGCTTCAAAGACCATTTTATTTCATTAAACACAAAAGTGACATTATATTACATATTATATTATATAACATATGGGATAGAAAACTCATCTCAACACCCACCGTTTTGACAGGAACCTTGACCATTACACTCAAATGGACAAGCGACATTGTTTATCTTATCTATTATGGAACCAGCGCCATCTGTTGAGTTCTGCAAGGTCGAATTTTGGCCGACCTCTTTGAAACATTTGCTTTTGATCGTTTCTATGGCAGTGAGAGCAAACGTGGTGGCACCTTCAAGCTGGAATAATGAAACAAACGAATTCTATTTATTAAGTAATACAGGTCTATAAATAATTGAATTATTAGATAATTTCGTTTCCATTCTACTTTGACATCAAATGCTGCAATTGCCAGTGTTTTGGATTTTGGTCCTCAAATATAATAGAGTGACGTCACACCTATATTTGAAAAGTCCTTACTGAGTGAATCAGTTTGAGGGTCAAGTTTCTAAAATTGGACCGAGATAGGAACTAATCTGTGGTTATTTTACGAGTTGTCGGGTGAAAAATGTTCACTACGGTTTCCTTGACATTGAGTTGAAAAATCGAAAACGACAATGCGAAACTTTAAATACCTTAATGTCCACTATACAATTATTTTTGGGACTTTCAAAGTCGACTCCAGAAACATTTACACAAGCTTGAACAGCATCAGAATTATCGAATAAATCATTACAATAAGCAGTGGCCGTGCTTTCATTCCAGTTACCAGCGTACTCGTCAGTATTCTTTAGAAAAAAAAACAGGAAATAAAATGGAATGGAGTTTCACGTACTACTGCTCTGCAATCTTTAATATTGGACATCAAACTTTTACATCAATAATATCATCTTGAAGTTATTCTTCGTATAGATACATAATCAAAGCTTATAGGAGAGAAAAGAGGGAACTAGTCGAAATTTTAACCCTTTTCCCCTGTAATATTTATCAAACCTACTCTTTTAACAAGTGTATGTGGTTCTGCTAGAAATTTTTTTTTCAATTTTCTTTACGGATTGTTGTATTGATCGCTTCTTTCTGCTGGTTGGTTCGATCTTGCAATCGTCGACTTTTTTCTTTCGGCCAAAATATATTGTACAATCGAATGAGTCCACCTTGTCGCACACCACCTTACTTTGTTTATTCGGATCATTCGAACACTTACACTGGTACACCGAGTTTCCAATTAAATCCAGCTTCTCCCTGTCATTTTGCGAGAAAAGATCCAAAACGCTGTCCTTGACACTACAACATAGAGAGCAACAAAATTAAAATGATGATGATGATGGGTTGGAGTTAAAGGGATAAAAGGTCTTATGATGAACATAATATTTGAAAATTTTAGATTTGGCAAGTAAGAGCTCTATTCATCAGTAAATATACCGGCTACCATAAATAACATAAGAAAATAAATAAATATCCTAAAACTTAGTTATTATCCATGCATTTAATAATAATAATAATAATAATAATAATAATAATAATAATAGTTTATTTTGTATTTTAGGCATAAGCCCGCAGTACATATACAATTTCATTTCTTAGTCGAGTTTGAATATAATACAAATTTAAAGTTTACATTAAATAACAATTATAATAAATATATACATGTAATTAGATAATTGAAACAATAATACATCTAAACTTTTTACATACACAAGTTTATAACAAATTTAAGCCTTCCTTTCTTTTTTTATGAGCCTGGTAGATAAATTTTGCAAGTTTGTTCTGAACATCTCTATTTTTGCTACACATAATATTAATGAATGATGTGAGTGGTGAATACGGTTTTATGAAATCATTAATGGATATCCTAAGATCGACAAAAAAATTACATTTTATTAGGAAGTGAAATTCATCTTCTCTCTCCCCACTTGAGCACAACTGACATATTTGGTTTTCTATTGGTAAATCATTCCAGTGGCCTTTGGTTGCGAAAAGATTGTGGTAACCACATCTAAATAATGCCTTTCTATATTTGACTACTGTTATATTTGTAAGGTATGATTCTGGATGTAATAAGGACTTGTAATAATCATAATAGTTTAGTCGAGAATTTTCAGACACTTTAGCACTCCATTCTTGGGTATAACAGTCTGATATACTCTGCTCAAATAATGCAATAAATTTCTCATTATCCCCAACATTTTGAAGTATCCTTGCGTAACCAAAGCCATATGTATATAATAGGTGTTTAACATATGA